>BSBM01000927.1:6437500-7037500 GCA_027924585.1 Larix kaempferi
ACCCTTGTCATCCTTGCACATAGCTGGAGAAGAGCTTGTACAACAGCTGAGGAAAGATTCATCTGAATGAAGTTGCAGACTATGTCAATAGATTTTTTAGTTATGTACCCTTCAGGAACAGTCAACATGTGCTATGTACGATTTTTCTTATTAGACTCCAAGTTCTCAGTATTCTCACTATCACCATCTTTTTTCTTGGATGGTTCAAAGATCAGAATATTAGAATCGAATTTTTGCTTCAATTGTAGCAAATTATGAACGACTAGTAGCATGGGTGTCACATACTTAAAATATGGCAAGCTGTCACTTGTTTATGCCTGCAGGAAAAATATAGACAGGATATCCAACAAAATACTAACAAGACCATTGTCAGCGGCAATTTCACAAGCTGCATTGTCTTCATGTAAAATTAGAGCCAAAACATGAGATGTCAAGGACATCATGCTATTATGGTATGATAGAATTGTTTTTTATATTTATATTTAGTAGAAGTCTTAGATTTCTAAGCATACCTTTAAAAAATAGAATGAAATTTGGATCCACATACATACATCTTGTGACATTTTTTATAATTAATTTTGTTAACTTGGAAGTTATTCTTAAAAACAAATCTTCCATTTTTATTAAATCCATATAATTGTGAAAAAAAGGGATCTTCTTTATTAAAAAGGGTGAAATGGATGGTGCTATAACGTTTTGTATGAACAATATTAATAATATAAATAGTCTTCATACTATTTTTTCTTTGGAGCATAATAGAGAAGGGTCAACCAACCTATAATTTATTTAGGAAATAGTGTACAAGGGTAGGTATAGTATTCTCCATATAAAGTCTCATTTAAGCAATATATTACACACATAGATTAGGTTTTAACTGTGAGAAGAAACCAAAAGGGTTAGTGGATCCTTCTCCATACACATTTTCAACGACACCCTCAATCCTACACGTAGTAAAGTTTTTCTTTGGAGTGGAATAGCGAAGGATTAACTAACCCTTATCCATAGCTTTTATTTGGCAAATAAAGGAGAAAGGTCAATTGACCCTTCTTTGTACATATTATCATGAAAACCTTCAATCCCAAAGATAGTATATTTTGTATTTGGGGAAAAATAGAGAAGGGTCAACTAACCCTTCTTCATATAAGTTTTCATGGAAGATATTTTACTTTGGTGTAGAAATAGTAAGGGTTGATTGACCCTTCTCCATAAAAAATTTATTCGATACATTCTCTCCCACATATATAAGTGATCATCATGGGGATTGAGATGTGAAGGGTCAATCGACCTTTCTCTAATTAATTTACTTGGGGTAGAATCAAGAAGGGCTATCAACCCTTGTCATATAAATGTTCATCTATGCATTTTACTATGTGCATGGAAGATTTGTTCAGGGGAAGAAAAATTGCGAAGGACCACCCAACCCATTCATCACCGCATATTTCATTTAAGCTTCATCTACCACATATAGCATAACTTATCACTAGGGATAGGAAGGGTTCATTCGACCCTTCTCTTTACATATTTTCATTCAAAACCTTAACCCCACACATATTTTTATTAACCCTCAATGCCACACATTTAATTGAGACCCTCACTCCCACATGTAGTATATTTCTTCTCTAGGGAAGAATAGGGAAGAGTCAACCAACCCTTATCCATAAAGTTCATTGGAGAATAATGAAGAAGAGTCGACTTACCCTTCTCCATATTTATTTTTGTTTAAGCCTCCTATCACACATAGAGCATAGTTAAATAATTCTCATCCATAAATAGCCCGAAAATTTGTCTAATAGCCCAGAAGTTGGTCAACTCCCAGTCAAGGATAGTCAAATCAACACTCTGAAATTCAACGTTGTCTAAGGAAGGTCAAAATTAGTCAAAGCACAATCAAACTCAGCAAAATCATTCAACTCTATGGGAGGTTGAATCTGTGGTCAATTTGTTTGTCAATGAGTGTCATCGCCTCCTAACAGTCCTGTTTGGTGTTAAATGTGGCATCAATTAATTTGAGGACATTGTGTTCATGTAAAATTAGAGCCAAAACATGAGATGTTAGGGACAACATGCTATTATCCTTTCCAGGATCCAAATTACAATGTTTTAGTTGTTCTACAAGAAATGATATAACTTTGGCTCTTTCCTGACCATCATTTTGAGTGCAGGATGTAAAATCTAGAGAGTCCTTAGCATGGAGTAACTTAATGCAAGTGGAAAATATCTCATCAATAGAAGGAGTTTGTACCAACTCCTCTTCCTGGTCAATATCCTTTTGGATTGTAGCCATATGTTCCTTAGCTTCATGGGCTTCTTCAGCCACCTTAACCACACAAGAGGACCTCCAAGGGTCGAGATCCATCATGCTACCTCATGTGGGGTTTCCAAGCCTTCTCCTAGGGTACCATGACCCCATGAAACCATAAATGACCACAAAATGGGTCATTAATGCTCCTTCAACCCATCAAGGGTTTCTCCATTGTCCATAAGGGATTCAACACCATAACTAATTTCTTCATCATTAGCAGCAGGGTCTTCAGCATCATCAACAAGGTTGTGGCTCCAAGATCCAATCTTGTGGGTTCAAGGACCTTGCAGGACTCCACAAGGTGCTTTAGAAGGACCAATATTTTATTAAACTTAACAATAGAATTTGTAGTAACAGTGATATCTTATAAGGAGTTACAAGGAGCTATTGCATATAATAGGTAGTTGCAAGGAGTTATTGCATATAAGAGGTAGTAATTACAAGGAGCTATTGCATATATTTGACCTTATTTGACCTTCTATCTCTTTGGCATGTCAAATAAGAGGTAGTTACAAAGAGTTATTGCATATAAGAGGTAGTTACAAGGAGCTATTTCATATATTTGACCTTCCATCTCTTTGCCAGGTCAAATAAGAGGTAGTCATAAGGAGCTATTGCATGGATGCATGGTTACCCCACATTTTCATGGATGCATGTATGATCTTTTCATGGATGCATGTATGAGATTTGCATGGATGCATGTATGAGATTTGTTTTTTTAGCATCATACTCATTCCCATGGCCGATATACCTCATCATGGCCACATGATCTATGTGGACCCGTATTCATACAATGATGATGAAATTTCAGGTTATAGGAAACATTTGTACATTTGAGAGAGAGATGACTAGTTGTACCTTCCCCACAATGCTTGATTTACTTTTGGTCCTCACACCCTGTTGTTTATTGATCCTATGGTACATTGTCCTTGGCGCGTGGTTGATAGGTTCATTTCTCCCATCTTGAGTTGTTTGTACCACCCTTTAATGTTTTTGGTCCTTTGGGTACTATGGTTGTTTGTCCCCTAAATGACCCTAGTACCCCACTTATGATTTATGTTATTATTTATGACTCCTTTTTATTTTATTTGTTATTTGATTATTTTACTTTTAATTTTTGATTTTTATATTTTAATTTTTATATTTTAATTTTTATTTATTTTTTATTTTTTATTTTTTATATTAAGTAGTTAAGACTTGTCCCGTCAGACAAAATTGTTGGTGATCAGATATTTGTTTTTATGTTAAGCTTTTACTTGCACTAATAATTTCGTTCTAATCATTCTTTGCGATTTATTTAACTTCTATTATGAATGTAACTATCTTTGTCTAATTACTATTGCATACAACCTTTCTCTCTATCTCTTTGGTTTGTACTTACCCTTTAGTAGGGTCAGTGGGTTCCTAGTGTTGGCTGACCTCTGAGAGGTATAGTTTTCACCGAAAGTAATAATTTTGAGTATCCGACAAGAAGGTTCCACATTACAGTGTAAGTACCCTAAACCTATCTTCTTTACTCATGTTAATGTCGATTAAGTACTATTGTTGGTAATTACATGTTACTGAAGATTACTTTAACATAATGAGTCAACTGGTAGTGTTAATGTGGAAAAGTCAAAAGAGATGAAAATTATGTTTTGTTACTGTTGTTCTATTTAGTTTCAGTAGTACTTTTTTATTAGATGTAATAAAAGAAAGGAGTTTACATTTGGTGGAGGAATGTTAACTACGTATGATGATAATGGAAAATGTGCCTTAATGCCTTGTAATTTTCTAATATGAACTATGCATACCCAACAAGGTCCAATCTGAACTTTTTTCCCATGGTGCAAGTAGAACCAAACAGGTATTTTTCAGACCTATCTTCCTCCAGCGAGGGGATTTTAGGAAGGCTAGAGGAAAGTGATACATCCAGTAGGTCTACAAGATTTATATCAACTAGATGTCAAAAGATCAGAAGAAAATTCTATAAACGCATGGAATTTTTTCTCGCTGAAGGGGGGTCATGTTCCTATGATAATGAGACAATAGGTGACATCGAGGTTCCCTTGAGGTACATATATCTAGTGAAATAATGGGTACCCATGGATCTTCCTCAACTGAACACATATTTTTGTGTGAACGAGAGGATATATCGAATTGCATCATCGTCATTACATGGTTTGGGTTTGTTTTGCATGGATGGCATAAAGGTCAGTTACGACAGATGTACATGATTGATGGAGTATGTTTGACCCTGCTACAACTACAAATATTGGATATGCCTGGTCCAATATACATGAAGTATGCGTAGATATGGATTGTTAGCAAATTATTTACAGATGAAAGACAAAGATAAAAATAAAGGAGCAATGTTGTACATTGATGGAAGCCCAAAGGCCACTAGGAATATTGTGGGGTTTATAAACAGCACACAACCAAGGTCTACAATTAAGCAACACAATGCGAATTTGAGGGGCGTGAAGGAAACCATGTTTTTTTATGTGCCATTAAATCAATAGTTGCAGGGGAAGAGTTGCTTATTAATTACAATTTGAATCGAGTAGATACAAACACAGTTACTATGGGAGTGGTACATCTAACAATTTACCCAACCTTTTATTAATGAATTTAACATCTTAAGGATTTTTCGTTAGTTTATTGTTATAATTTCATTTAAATTTTCTATATTTTCTTAACAGGGTAGTGATCAGGGCATCTCCCTAGCATTTGATCAGACTAGTACAACTTCCTCGAGGCAACAAGTATACATCTTTGTAATAGTAAAAATATAATATGAAAAAAGAGTTTTTTTTGCTATGTTTTTTCATTAGTATATTCGTTTGGTTTATATAATGTTATCTATATTTAATGCAGACTATTGATCGGGGAAGCCACCCGGTTGTTGATAAGATGACAACAACCTCGAGGAAACAAGTAAACCTAATTGTAATTGTACGGTTTAAATACGTAAACATGTTTTGTTATTATATTGTTTCGGTGATTATTTTGGTTTTGTTTAGGTCAGTTTTTCTATGTTTTTGATGCAGGGTTCTATAAGGGGCACCTCCCTTGCAGTAGATGATACCAGACCTGCCTCGAGGTGGCAGGTATACATCAATGCCATTGTACAAATTTAATAAAAATTTTGTTGTTGTGTTTTTTCATGAGTATATTCATTTGGTTTATATAATGTTATCGATATTTGATGCAGAGTGTTGATCGGGGAAGCCACCCAACTGTTGATTAGATGACATCGGCCTCGGGGAAACAGGTAAACATTATTGTAATTGTACAATTTAAATACGTCAAAATGTTTTGTTATTATATTGTTTCATTGAGTATTTTGGTTTCGTTTAGATAATAGTTTCTATGTTTTTTATTCAGGGTTCTTTTAGGGGCACCTCCCTATTAGTAGATCGGGGCAAGTCACCTATAACCATTGATCTGATGAGTAGATCACATTCCTTGAGGCAGCAGCTATAATTCATTGGAATTGTACCAATATAATATGTAGCATAATGTGTTTTTTCTTATATATTTTTCGTGTGTATACTAGTTTCATTATGATAATGTTTTCTACTTCTTTTTTGCAGGGGGATGATCGGGGAAAGTCCCAAGATGTGGATCAGATGACATCATCATCCAGGCATCAGGTAAACCTAGTTGTAATTTTAGGAATCTATCATGATATATATGTTTTGTTAATATATGTTTCTCCTCAATCTATTGCTTTCACATCAGTAATGTTTTATATATTTTTTTTGCAGACCAATGATTCGGTGTATGAAACATCACACCAATCAATAGCTTTTGATGTGCATGAGTTGTTGCGCAATGTTGAAATTGGTTCTTCTCTAGACCTGTTTAAGTTGATAGAGAAGACCTTGAAAAAAATTAATGAGGATATCCTTTGTCTGCTATTCATTCTGCTGGAGATAGATGAGATTAAAGCCAAGGTTGATGTTTTGGTAAAGAGATCTCATGCCTTGCAAGTAAGTTGCGGAATCTTGAATAATAATATAAATTCATTTAGAAATTTATAATTTTTACTTTTATATGATAGTGAAATTATAAAATATGGTTTGTATTTACAGGATTTTATATTACCACACACTATTTGTCAAGGCGGTGTTGGCCCTAGTGATGCTCTTGGAGAGATGTCACATGAGAAAACGACTCCGTGTGCATCGACTCATTCGCCATTGTTGTAGACTGAACAGTCAGAAACACGTTCCAAGACACCCCCAATGCTAGCTGTGAGTGCACCAACCGCTACTAACTGACGCACACCAGATCGTGCAGAAGAAGGGGTCGACACTGAGCCTGCTAGTATTGATATTGTTGAAGTAGCATTTCCTGGATATTCCCGTGTCACTAGCACGGGTACAATAGAGACAAAATTTTTGGTAGATGAAGATCTTGTTCCAATAAATATAGAGAAGATCCCAGGTAATTTAACATTGATCAAGTTAGTGTTTATAATTTGATTGTAATATACCGAGAAAACATTTTTTTTCAACTAATTATGATGGCATGATTGTTTTGCAGGAAATGATGTTTTTTTATAAACATTTGAATGATTTGTCCTTGGATATCTTCGAGCCCACCATCCGCACAAGGTGGGATAAACAAACGAAAAATTTAAAAGATGAGCTCACTAATCGGTTGGTTGGCCTGTTCGAAAATGAGACCTTCGATTGATCCGCAGTCCTAAAGAAGGCTGGACAACATAAGAATATTGTCTAAGACCAATATAGGGTTCACCTAGAAAGGAACCCTAGGTATGAGCGCCCTCCGATGATTCCAGCAAGAGAGTGGAAAGCTCCAGTGGAAGATGGAAAGGAGAGGGCTCTGAGAAAAGAAGGAAAGCTAGCACCAGGCACATGGAGGTATGCAATACTTTCCACAATGTAATTCTAAACCTTGTTATTATTGATTTTTATATCGAATTTGGAACATCTAACGTATTTCAACACTTGCATAGATTGTCAGACACATCAAAGGCCACAAAGGCAAGACTAGAAAAAATTGGTCAGCACAAGCTTGGGCCTGGTGGTTATTTGAATTTGGCGGCACGAATTGTAAGTATCGAAAAACCAATAATGCATCCAAATAAAAAATTGCAAATTATTTTTCGTTTTATTGCACTGCAAAATGTAAATCAATGATGTTATGCAAATATGCAGGTCGAGCGATTCAAAGAAGTGCCCACTGAGGAAGACTTGAAGCTTGGCTTCCAGCACGGCTTTGGAGCTATTGTTGAATGCTGAAAAATATTGTCTGGGCAAACAAAGTATTCTGGTGATCCATCTGGTGCACAGGTATATAAAATCTATATAGTTTAATGAAGATTTATTACTTGTGCAATCTATTCATTATAAATAATTGACATAAAATATTGACTCTGTTTTGAGCTGGAAAGCAATAATCCCCTTAATGTCGAGGATGGACAACAACAAATTGAAGATCATGCTTCAAATCTTGGTAATGAATTTATTCATATGCTACAATTTTATATATAGCATTGCAGATGGTGAACATTAATTGTACTTCTCCATGTTTCAATTGCATAGCATGTAGATGGTCACACAGTACAGGTTGAGCCTGTACAGGAATATGAAGAGCGTGATGTGGCCACAACAGGTAAAAAAACAACTTTGTAATTTTTTTTTAAATGAAATACTTGTCATTATAATAACATAATATATCGATGTAACATTTTCACATTATTGCAGCGAATTTGGACCCCTTGCTGCAAAATCCATGTCATGAGTACTCTACTAGGAAGACATCATGACAAGTTGATGAAGCACCAAGAACTGAACAACAAGTTCCAGAAGATGAGCTTCTTGTTGGTTTTGTAAAGAGAAAAAAAAATAGAAAGAAGTGACTAAAGAAATATTGAGTAATTATTTTTGATAATATAATGTCACGCATGATTTTTTGCCTACTGAATGAATGAATGGTTTGATGAATGTTAACTTTTATTGAATGAATGTGTTGACTGAATGAATGAATGGTTTAATGAATGTTATCTTTTATTGAATGAATGTGTTGACCAAATGAATGAGTGGTTTAATGAATGCTATATTTTATTGAATGAATGGTAAATGTTTGTTTATGATTGAATATGGATGAATTTGCACGTAATTTCTTTTTTCAAGTACATGCTGATTAGGTATGGGGAATTGAGAGTTATGTAAGGGGTGGGGGGGGGGGGACCATAAGTTCTTCCACCTTCACGTGGTTGGACTTGTTCAGTAGATAATATTAAATTATTCTTGAAATATAGAGGAGCTCAATGAATGGCTACGTTGCTGCCTTTCTACAACCCACTCGCGTGTCATCTAAATTTTGACAATTTCTTGGGGCTTGTTATGAAACTAAAGAATATTATCCTACTTTCCAAGCCTTTGAAAAGGTAAGGAATTATCCATTTCCTGCAGTTATTTATTTGAAGCATTATTGTCATAGCATGTATCCCATGACTTATAAAATTTCTTCTCGTGTATAATTGTAGTGTTGAAATTTTACTATGGCTATTTCACTCATCCCTTGGAACTTGTTACAGATATCCTTGGGAAACATTTTGAAATTTCAGAAGAAAAATTGGCGTTTTGATGTGATCGGTGGTATTATATACTTTGATTTGGTGTTCTCCATGTTTCCTCAGGTGAACTCTTATTACCCATTATTTTACTTGAATATTATTGTAATTTACATTATTAAATTAAAATGTTAATCAAACGTAAAATGTTCATTATATGTTGCTTTTCTTCATTGAGACTACTGAGACTCTGTTTTTTAAGGTTCATTTCGTTATTTTCATAAACAAGCAAATCATTTTTTGAGGGGTCCTACCATGAAATTATTGCAACAAGAAAATATTTGTATTATGTTGAAAAATGTTTTGAAAGGTAAAGCAAATGTAGACATTGTCAAGCTCCACAAATCAAGGGAATTTGTTCCAAGAAATTATAAGTATCAACAACAAATGCGTATTTACAGGACACGGGTAAGAGCAATGATGCAATATGACATACTTTTAAATTGTAGCTGCTTTAAAAAAAAATTATCTATAGCCATCCATTTTCATAGTTCTTTCAAAACTATTGGCATTTTTTGTACACAATTATAGAGAAGACAACTAGTGAATTATTGAGTCCAAAAATCATAACATTGTAAAAAAAAAAACTCCATTCAATGGTAAAGGAGGTATTTTGGTTGTCCTCTTTTTCCCTCTTGACTTGATGGTATTCAAAGAATAAATATGTAAAATAGCACACTTCATTTCCCACATACATGAATAACTAACTTCTAAAATCCAAACAAACCTTGATACCATCCATATCTTTCTTTATCTAAATGACAATGTGATTAATCCAAATAGACTCTTTTATAGGAAATATCAGACCTATAACCATCTTTCCCTTAATCTCCTTTTTCAATTGTTCTTTAACCTTGGGATTAAGATGAGAGATTGATGTTTAACGGTATTATCATTTGGTCAAAACTCAAATTTCATTTCCCCCAATTCTCCCATGATGCCTTACATCTTAGTAAAACTTTACAAAAACGATTTTTTAGTAAGGCTATGATCTTAGAAATAATATTTTCATCCCAATAATATCTTATATAAGTGATGTTTGGTTTCTCCTCATAACCAATGTCGAGTTTCCACAAATTCAAAGGCTGAGTATATGATGCACTGGAACCATCCTCAGCCTTCTCTTTAATTTCCTTTGAATCTCCTTGAGAATATTTGAATGAGATATCTCTCAAATACTCTATATCATTTGCATCCTCTCCATTTTGTCCAATCTTCCTGCAATAGAGAGGATGCTTCAATGGTTTTGTAGGGATTTGGAAGGATACATGTATTGATGATGAGGACAAAGGGCTGTCATACATGTCTTGAACTTTATCAAGGGCTGCCATACATGTCTTAATGGCTGGAAGGATACCTGCCATACCTTTTTCCACATTCTCTTTATTCAATGCTAAGCATTGGGGGGAGTTGATTGCTAATTTGGTAGGTTTGTACACTTTCATATTTGAATCCTTGGTTACATGTTATGCTCTTATGCAAATAGGATGAACTACTATGTTATCTATGATATTCTAGAGGATTAAATAATTCACAAGCGTAAGTGATATGTCATGAAGAGGCATGTAACTATTTTATATGATCATTGTTGCTTATGACCCCATACTGAACCAATATTTCATGTGGCTTTCCTATCACACTTGATTATCAACATGGAACACATTGTCAGCTTTCTTGTCACACTTGATTATCACAAAGGAATCTTGCAAGATAGTATCACCTTGAGATGCATAAAGTTGGTGAAAAATGTGAACCAAGAGGCCATGTTGCACTAGGATTTGTTTAAGGGACGGTATTGAATGTATCAGAAGAGAAAATAACCCCAAACTATGGTATTAATGTCAATAACTAGTGTTAAGGTTACTCTCATAAAGTATGTAAAAAATATTTTATGATAACCAATAGTGAACTACTTAGAACATAATCAGATTATCTCAGACAATATCAATACTCTTATCAACAATGTCAATGTTGTTTGGAGGTTGAAAGTTTATGCCATATTCAAGGATTCATGGTAGCCAATAAGGTACTGAAATGTATTGATTGATCAACTTCAACAATTTCATTAATCATATAAGTCATACAATGACAACAATATAAAATTGATTAGAGGATTGTCATAAACATAGCTTTATACTTCCTTCTATTGTGAACACAAACACCAATATGTAATGTAAACTTATGAGTGAACTAGGAGGTTGTTTTATGAAATTAACAAAGATGGACTTGTTGTAAATTGTTTGTAGCAGAATGACAAAGATATAATGACAATACAAAATAGTAATATACTCCTCAAAATATCTTAGATCTTAAGTATGTTGAAATCCTTATCAACAATAGTAACATGATATTAGTTGTGTGGTTTAGGGATTGTGAAAATGAGGTCTTATAGTTATCACAGTCAATAGAATAGTGTCAACAATGATCACTTAGTACTCAAAACAAAAAAGAACACTTTTCATCATTTTGATATCCATAAGACATCAATAAATACATGTGAAAATAATGCTTAAGTGTCATTAGCAAGATGTATGGCAGTGATTAGTTTTGGATCACAAAAGAAGCAATAGTATAAAAAGACAATATAGTGATGAAAACAACCAATGGAAACAGTTCATGTATTGATGTCCAAATACGTTCATTAATAATGTGGATCTAAAGGAGAGGTCAAAGTGCTTGCTCAATACCAAATCATTCACTAACTCACATGACTCGAACTGGAATCCATATGAAAGTTTTCTCTTTTTGTCACATAAAATATACAAAGGTTTCCATAGATAGTTTCCTCTTCATTGCCACAATAACTTGATTTGGGATGTCATTTCCTAGATTTTGACCTGACCTTGTTTTATTTGTTGACAAGACATGATAGTTTGATTTATATTCTTGAGAGGTTTTGTCAACATTATTTTGAATAGTAGGAAATATATCTAATTGCTTGAATAAATAGGAATATATCTCTCATAGGTAAATTCCATTTCTTGGTACAGTCTGGGTGTGTTTTGTGCCTTAAAACAATAGTAAGATGTTTCATTTTGTAGTTTTAGGCATGTTTGTGGGTGGAAGAAATAGTAGGTGGCCTAATTATCAGATCTGGGCCAATTTTGGGCACAATTTGGGAAAACTTGGGCAAGATTCATCCTTGCTTTGACCTCCAAGTAGTTTCAAACAACAATTTCTCCACAATCTGGGCATGAACAACAACAATAAACAACAACTAATTTATCATTTGTGCATGAGATAGACCTAATATAGTATAAATCCTAAGCATGTCTTGAACTCTTAACAATAATAAAAGGTACTTTTGGGTATTTTTGTGCCCCATAACCTGGTCACTTTGAATTTGGGCATCAAAGTATCATGAGAACAATGAAGCAATTTCCCAAATTTGTTTCAGGGCAGTCGTATATTTGCAAACAATTCATTTGAAGAGGGTTTATTTCTATTTGGAAGACCCTATGTGATGTTGGAGGACTCTTAGGAACCATTTGGAGGGTTCGCTCTTTCATCTAATTCAACAATGGTTCGCTTAGTGCCTAAGAAGAAAATGATCATAGTGACCTTAAATTGATCGATCTAGGATATCTTATTACTAGTGAACCAATCACTTCCAAAATATTCACATAGAAGAATGTCAAGCTCAAAATCCCTTCAACTTCCAAAAAATCGAAACCATTCTTAAGGTATAACTAAATCATTTTAGTTAAGGCTTATGCCTCAACTTGTTTTTTAGTTTCCCTTCAAATTAAGTTGTAGTAGACATAGAGAACTCTACCCTATTCATTTCTTAGGACACCTCCAACTCTTACCAAACCCAAATGGCCTCTAACTACCCCATAGAAACTCAACTTGATCCAGTCATTCTTAGGAGGTACCTAAGTTACTATATTGATTATTTAGGTACCTTGAATTTGTTGTTCATTATAGAAAAATGAATTTTGAAACTTATTAATATGTGAATTTTGTTTTGATTTTTGTTTCCAATATGAAATATTATAAGATGAATATTATAAAGTTAACACTAGTTTGAGAAGAAAATGTAATAATTTATAAAACTATTAATACCATCATATAGTGTAGGTGTCACTTTTGTTGAATTTGTAGTTTTTCATTTCTTATTGCAGGCATGATCATGGGAGCATCAACTTCGTCAATGTGGTCCAACTTAAGGGTCAAATTAAGGGTTAGGCATCCCACAAGAGATGTGCCAATTACTGACTATGACCTTGCACGTTTTTTCCAACCCATGTTAATGATGGGCATTACTGCTGGAGTGACTCTAAGTGTCATATTTCCATATTGGCTGATAACAATGTTTATCATTTTCCTTTTCATAGGTAATGGGATAGAAATGAAGACATTTTCATTTTAATGAGTCAAGGAAATATCTTATGCATTTGATCCACTTTACTAATTGTTTTTTTGTATATCATTGTGTGATTGCAATAGGGACTTCATCAAGGTCCTTTTTTAAGGGTATAGAAATGTGGAAGAAAGAGACAAACATTAAGGTAATATTTAATGATAAGATTATTTCTTTATTGATTTTTATTATTATCTAGTGTGTTAGTATGCTACAAAAAATATTTTTTATTATATATTTTACCTTCTTCCTTTTGTTTCCAGAATAAGGAGACCATACTCGCTACCCACGGTGATATCTTACAATATGACAATGTTATTTTTTAATTGGAAGGATGTGTATCATGATTATATATTATAAATTTGGTTTTCTTGTTGTTATTCCAGATGTGGATTATGAGGCTCATCCAAGTGATCAAGGAATAAATGGAACATTAGTGAGTTTGGCATTTGTTCTTTTATGTGCTTAGTTTTAATTGGTAAAAAAAAAAGTTTGTAGTTGTATTTTACTTTTATATTTTATTTTTTCCTATTGATCTGGAAGTAGTTATCCAATGTCCAGAGCATGAATAAGTATTTTTTCTTTGTCCTGTGACTAGGAAACAATTTGTTTCAACATTAGATGGAAAAGAATTTTGTTTCTCATGGTTGTATAGGTTTCATTTCTAGCTCTCCAAATATCAAAGGTTATTGGGCATGTTTTTATTTTGCATAGTTATATGTGCTTCTTACAATCTACAGCAGTGATAGTCTATCCCTTATGTTAAATTGTGAAAATGATATGTTTGATTATGAATTCATTTATTTTGGGTCAAAAGAAAAGCATTTTTTAATCTAACTAATTGTTTTTCCTACAACGGAATGGTTTAGTTGTTTTTCGTGTGGAGTATTGGTTAGTGAATGCCTTACAAGTAAGTGTTTGTAAAATACTGGAGGATTTAACCCAACAAAGATAAGGTAATCTACTAAGAATTGGAACACATATTTTTGTTCAAAACTAAACTAGTTTTCATACAGATTCCAATGGCATTTGGTGTCTGCATATATGAATCAATATTCCTATACAAACATAGCAAGAGCAAGAGACAATGTGGAGACATAGAGAATTTTTGTGAGGCTTATGTTGAGTGGGGAGCGGGCATGTTAGTTTTGTGTGCATTTTGTGGTTTTGTGGGTGGCATTGTTGGAGGTTTAATTGGATCTGGTGGTGGATTCATATTAGGGCCTCTACTTCTTGAAACTGGTGTAATTCCACAGGTGAATCTCTTTAAATAATCGTTTATTATTGCAATTTAACACTTGTAATTATACACATGCATAATGTAGTTAATTGTTTTTTTTTATAATTTGTAGGTTGCAAGTGCCACTCCAACCTTTGTGATGATGTTTTCCTCCTCATTCTCTGTGGTGGAATTTTATTTTCTGAATAGATTTCCACTCCCCTATGGTATGTTTATACAAATTATCCCTTTCAAGTGTTAATTCTATCAAATTTTACTATGCAACAAGTGTGTCGAAATTTTTCCAACTAACTCATTCATTATCTCTATAGCTTTGTATCTTATGACCATATCTAGTTTCATTGGATTTTGGGGCCAATAATTCATTCAAAAGCTTGCGACATGGAAGAACTTCAATAATTATCTTCATCCTCTCTGGGGTGATTTTTGTTAGTGCATTGACAATGGGTGAGAAAGATCACACCTTTGCACTTAATCATAGTTCGTTTGAGTTGAAAACTTATTTGGATTACTTGCATATATAAAAATTAACTTATAATTACTCACTGGCAATGTACTCTAAAATTTCCAGGGGCTAGTGGTTCATCAAGGAAGACTAAGGAATGCTAATAACTAGTTGGCATCTTGAATTTTTCAATGAAACTGGTTGGCATCCTATTGTCTATATGAAACTAGTTGACATCTCACTACCTGTATGAAATGCTAATCAACTCCTCGTTGACTAGGCCATACAGATTTTTTAAGGATAACTACAAATAATATTAAACTAATTCATATATTATCTTGATTCCTATATTATATTGGTCAACTATCAAATATAGTGATTATCACATAAACAACATTAGATTAGTATATCATTTAGACAATGATTATTTAGGGTTATACAGTTTGGATGTTTTTTATTGCAAATTTTATCATATAACTAAATTTGAATAACTAGATATTAGTCCTTATATTAGAGAATACTAAAGTACTCCTTTGATAGTGTACAAGGATTAAAACATAGAAATCTATGAGAAGAAAAAAATGGATAAATTCTAAAATTCCATTTGTTATGTTTTCTTCTATGACTAGATAACATTACAAAAATTCCTTGTTTGAAAAACTTATCTTTAACACTTGAAAGTTGCAAGAAACAAATGTTAAAGAAACAAAAAGGTGCACATTAACACACTATGTAGTCATGTAATCACAAAACACAACTCCTTAATTCGTGCACATTGATTCATTGCACCATGGTTTCTGAGATGTTAATTAGTGTGGGGTGATATGCTGGTCAGGATACTTGATTTATATGATGGAGGATATACAGATGGCCTAGCAGATGATTTTCTTAGCATTCTTGTTTTATTTTATTTGCACCTTTTATAATTAGTATCATTTCCATCAATTCCAGGTATGTTGATTGCTTGGATCGGCTTCATGATGAAGCTTGTGCAGTAAGACATCAATTTAGATATCAATTAGGTGAATTTTTTCATGTCATGGGATATCTATATTTTTTTTTTTAAATTCCACATATACGTCAGAAATCCGATGGATCCTTCCAAAGAATTTGACGTTGTCGCCATACCACCGACGGCTAAAGGCGTCGAATATCTGACTTCTTACAATGTAAATATCGTCGGATATCTGACTTACCCTTCCAAAGAATCCAACGTCGTCGCCATACCACCAACGGCTGAAGGCGTCAAATATCTAACTTCTTACAATGTAAATACCATCGGATATCTGACGGACCCTTCCAAAGAATCTGACCTCCTATAAAGTGAGAATTGTCGAATATTCGACGGGAATATTAAAAGAAGAGTGGTCAGATATCCGAACAGACTATGTCGGATATCTGACGAGTTCATTTTATTGTCGGATATCCACCGAAGTGCAACCGACGTTTAAAAAAGAAGATGCTTGTCGGATGGTCAACAGCATGATGTTGAAAATCGGACATCTATGCCGTCGGATTTTGGGTTCAAAAATGCTATTGTGGGTTGAACTATTTAGGGGTTAGGGTTGGACTAGGTCTTAGGGGTTAGGGGTTGTGGGATTATAGATAAAGTGGCTAGGGAATTTAGGGGTTAGGGGTCGTATGGGTTAATTGATTTAGTGATCTCGAGTTATGGTGTTAGGGTTTATGAGGTTAGGCATTAATGGTGAAGGTGTTAAAGGGTTAAAGGCTTATAAGGGGTAAATAGAGCTTAGAGACTAATGCACAATCCCAAGCAAGAATTCCAAAGACGAGAGAGGAGCATTCAATATAGAGGGAGAGAGATCGAGCAAACATAGAGCTCTCATGCAAACAAATAACACACAAGCAAATGAAGGACACGCTCGCAAAAGGGAGGTTGCACATGCAAACGTAGTGTAGAGGTAAATAATTATTTTACCTCTATAGGGTAAACTAAAGCTTAGAGGGCTAATGTTTAAAGGATTAGAGGTAAACAATTAAAGGAATTAAGGGGCTTAACAATTAGGGGCTTTAGGGGTAAAGGGATTTAAGGATATGGGAATAGGTGGTTAGGTTTTAAGAGGTTAGGCATTAAGGTCTAAGGTGTTATAGTGTTAAGGGATTAGGTCATTAGAGGATAAGGACAACAGTGAAGGGAGATAAAGGTTAATTAAGAGACTATGGATTTGAGGAGTAATACATTTATAGGTTAAAGAATTTAGGGATCGACTATTAATGGGGTAAGGGATTATGTGTTAAGGGCTTAGGTACTTATGGGTGTAGGGATTTAGGGGCTTTGGGACTTAGGACTTATGGGTTTAGAACTTTAATTTTCCTCCCTCATCATTACTCCCTCTAACTCCTTAAATTTATGTCCCTTGCTCCCCCTCTCATATCCCTGCTCTCTCTATCACCCCCTTTATCTACATTCGACACTTAAAACACATAATTTATGTATTTCATAATGCTCGAGCGTTATTAGTTATTATTTATATAACGCTCACGTGTTATGTAAATAATAACGCTTGGGTGTTATTCTTTACATAACACTCACGCATTATGTGAATAATACAACACAAACATAATGACAAAGAAGGTTTATCGTGTAAACCTTTAAATGGGCTTTTTCACTAGCAATACAATGGGCCATTAGCAGGACCATGAGGGAGTCAAGTTTACCTATCAATGATGGGTGAAATTAAAATTCACACTTCATTAATGACCTTTAATTTTATGAAGGAGCATATTTTGATATATAAACGTCACAAACTAAAAATGTTATGATAATAATATAGTGTCACATATCTTTGCTATGATAATAATATAGTGTCACTTATCTTTCATGGTCTCTATATTGAAAGTATCTATTAAAATATGATTAAAAAAAAGAAAACATGTTTTTCTCTAAACAATTAAAATTGTTCTTCCAAGAGGAAACTAAGATCTAATACTTTGGAAAGAATTGTAACATCACACTCTTAACATTACACTAAAAAGAAATTAAGATCTAATACTATGGAAAGAATTGTAACACCACTCTTAACATTACACCAAAAAGAAAATAAAAAATGAATAAATAAGAGTTAGTCAAACCTATTAGTGCAACTCATATAAACTCTTGTTCATTCCATGTACTTTATAGCTTTTTACCTCCTCGCAAATGACGCACCTGGTGGGTCGAACTAGACGCAATAAAATATGCTTCGGATTTAAGTAGTGATTATTATTATCATAAGGAAGTGCAAGGAGACGGGTGGTCCTCTCTCACAACACAATATTTATGAGTACCCCATAGTCACAAGGAACGTAAGTTGTGACCACATGGTTTCCAATCTCACATAACCGTTGAAGATTCGACTCTTTTTTCTTCCTGGGCAGGACCCAAGCTCAGGTACCTTTGATCCACAGCTTTTTCTTTTCCTTCGTTGTACCTTTTATCCACAGCTTTTTGTTTTTCTTCTTCGGCAGGACCTACGCTCAACAACTCTGCGAACCCAAATTTCTTTAATTTTCCAAACACAATTACAGGATCTGCATCTCCCACCACAGTTATGTTCCCCTCCTTCGTGTTCGCTCCAACAGATTCCACTGAAATAAAGCAATCGCAGCATTAGTAAGCCAATACATAACAACTAACAGATAAGGGCATTAGTAAACCAAAACATAACAATAAACAGATAGGAAATGGACGGAAAATATTTTGGCATATGCAATAATGGCAATGAACATTCATGCCTCCTTTCACTGCTGCAAGAGATTTCATAGCTCTTCTCTTGCTTTTCTTGTCCACCATAGCAACTTTGAACACCATTTTCTGCACACCCAAATAATGGTTAATGGACGACTAGATTTAGAATCTTCAAATAACTAATATAACATAGTCAAAAAAGGAAAATATGAATCTATTTTATTTTTAAATGTTAATAACAAGTATAAATTTATCTTAAATCTAGATCCATAAATATATAGAGGGATCCAAACACATAAAAAAATCCAATTTTTTTGAAATAAAATATAAAAAAATACAATTTCTTGTATTCATCAAATACATACAGAATCCAATTTCTTGATATACAAATATAAAGAAGAATACAATTTTTACAAAATATTTACATATCAATAAATTCAATCCCTCTTATAAATCCAAAATATAAAATATAAGATGAATAAATACTAATTTTTTTATCTTAATTATTTTCGATATTAAATTATAAAACATCTAACCATTCAATTCCAAATGCAATGAAATAACAAATTTATTTATATTTTCAATGTTTATATATATATATATATATAAACATTTTTAATTTTTAATATATAGATTATGGATTCCAACAAATATACCTCTTTTGTATTCACAACAACATTTTTTTTTAAATACATACATATTACATAATATATTTCAAAAGAATTTTAAAAAGAAAACCATATTTAATAAAAATTACTTGGATTACCTTAGTAGAAGTGACCAGGACTAGATGCTGGAGCTTCCTATGATTCTCGAACGAGTCTGGAGGTGAGTCTGGAGGTATTCCCACATGGACGCAACGAGACAAGTCTGGCGACGTTTCCAGACGGGTGCATCCAGACAAGTTAAGATGCGAGAGGTTCTCAAACAAGTCTGGCGACGTTTCCAGACGGTGGCATTCAGACAGGTCAAGATGCGAGAGCTTTTTAAGATTCCCGAACGAGTCTGGCAGCATTTCCAGACGGGAGCACGCAAACAAGTTAAGATACGAGAGGTTGCTAAGATTCCCTAACGAGTCTGGTAACATTTGCAGATGGGAGCAGCCAGACAAGCCAAGATGCGAGAGGTTTCTAAGATTCCCGAACGAGTTGGGCAGCATTTGCAGATGGGAGCACCCAGACAAGTCAAGATGCGAGAGGTTGCTAAGATTCCCTAACGAGTCTGGTAACATTTGCAGATGGGAGCACCCAGACAAGTCAAGATGCGAGAGGTTGCTAAGATTCCCTAACGAGTATGGTAACATTTGCAGATGGGAGCACAGAGACAAGTCAAGATGCTGGAGGTTTCTAAGATTCCCGAACGATTCTGGTAACATTTCCAGATGGGAATAGTCCCCATATAAGGGATGACCCTCGAGGTTCATTCTTGTACGGAGGCTTAAATGTTTCAAGGAGCGGAGAAGACAGAACTCTTCTGGTAATGGCTCGATAATGGCCGCTTTCGCTTCAATCTTTTCGAGCTTCCACAACTGCCCTATAGACTTTGGAAACCGTAAAACATCAGCACGAATGTACAATTCCCTCAACTCCAAAGGTGCCTGCAATAAGTTCTAAAGTATAATTATTCTGGAACGACGAGCGGCCTATACAAAGAAAAATAAAAAAACATGTACACAAATTCTCGCGTACCTCATTTTCATCCATCCATAACATTTTCAATTCGCTCCCGGCCACTTGCAAAACTCTCAAATTCCTTATTGGATTCCAAGGAGGCAAGTTGGCGGACGGATAAGAATTCCAGCAAAGCCAAAGAATATCCGAATGTGTCAGATGGTTCGATATGCTTCCCAAGCAATCACCTTCAGCCCTCAGCAGCTGCAACCTGCTCAAATCTACGAAACTATTGTTGGGATTCACAGGGTTGTCGAAAGATGAGTCCGAACTTCCTTGAACCATATTGACTCCGCGCACCTAAATTATTATTTGAAAACTGTTAGATGCAATGTCGACATATTTACAAAGTTTAAGAATCCACAACATGAGATACATATTTCTCTGAACATAAAATTAATTTGACAACACAACATAAGGTCTTGATCTTCAAACACGTACAGTTGACTGTTGGAATGCACCATGAAAAGCTAGGTTGTCAGTGGGGCGCCAAAGGCGACGGTTAAATCTTTCCTTCTCTGCCAAATCTCTGCCCAGGTCTCTAAGGAGATCATGCATTCTTATACAGTTTTTACTGTTTATATCTACAAGACAGTAGTTTTGCAGGTTCTCAAGATTTAGCCTTCCTTCCCAGCCGGATGCGTCCCAAATGGTTATAGCCATATCTTTATCTTCATTTATGAAGAAACAGGCAATGTCTAAGAATGCATCTTTCTCCTGTTCATCAAGACTGTCATAACAAATTTTCAGTCCTTGAATATTCGTGGCCGGAAGTATTTTGGCTATTTTGCGCAGTTGGGTTTCACAATTCTTCAAATCTTTTTGATAAACTAGCGCCCCGAACACTTTGAGAAATAATGGCAACCCATTGCACGCATCCAGAAACTGTGTAACAACTTCATTAAATCCGAGAACAGGAAGACGCTTGTGAAAGGCATGCAAACAAAAAAGCTCTTGAGAATGCGTTTTATTGAGGCCCGTCAGATCGTAGATGGATAAGTCATCTATACCTGACTTTTCAAGAACATGCCTATAGCGAGAAATCACTAAAATTAAGCTACCAAAACAAAGGTGGTCGTTCCCTGGTGGAAAGAATGCAAACAACTGCTCTACATCATCTATGTCATCTAAGATTACAAGGGCCTGAGAAGCATAGAGATATCTTGAAAGCTTCTCTTTACCATCAGATACGTTGATTATTTCAAGATCCCTGGAAGTCAAGTCCTTTATAAGTTGATTCTGCAAGGAATGTAAAGAGTTCCTACCTGCAGCTCCTTTCACATCGTAAAGAAAACAGGACCCATTGTAATCTGACCTATTGCGTTCAAAGAATTCTATTGCCAGGGTCGTCTTCCCTACTCCGCCTGAACCCACAATCCCCACAATCGTGGTCTGCACGCCTTGTTGTTGTTGCTCGCCTTGTTGTTGTTGCTGCGTTAACACCATGTTTTTAAAAGCTTCTAACTTTTCATCCAAACCGATTGGATATGCGGCCAACAATTGTGTTTCTATAACCTTTTCCTCCACCAGCTGCACTACCCTATCCACGAGCTCGCCTTCGTCGCTGGTCATTCAAATCAAAACAAACTAAACATGAGTCCTGAAACTCTGTTTATCAATACAATCAACATAGTACGGACAATAATAGTTAGAGTTCTAACCCATTACACGCCTCCAGCTCCAAACCGCTTATATCTGCAACGCGCGAAAGAGCCTCTCTCCAAACTGTGTGAGAGTTGGGCTCGTTTCTCGAATTCTTTTCTAGGTCGAGAAGAGCTCGACCATACACTCCATCTTCGCCGTTGCCCGCCCTGATCCGGAGATCAGAGGGCTTGACATGGTAAAAAACAGGAATAATGGATTTCCCGGATTCCAACATCAGCACGAGCTCTTCTAAGCACCATTTCGATTCTGCAAACCTTGGAGAAAAAATGGCTACATGAACAGACGCCGTTGCAATAGCTCCTCTTATTTGCGAATTCAAACTGACTCCCTCCTCCAGTATTTCTTGTTGGTCAAAGACTCGGAATCCATCCAAAAGAAGGTGATGGTGCAGATGGCTGGCCAAGGTTTTCTTCACATCTTGCCCGTGCCCATTTACAAACACATCGTAATTGTGATTGCTATTGGGAGTTGCAGCTGTGGACGGAGAGGCGGCGGAGGAGGAAATGAGTTTCTGAAGATGAGCCATTGGTGAATACACAAAATACGCTGATGAAGGTGAAGAAAAATGGTCGGGCAGATTTACAGGTCAAGGAAATTTGTGCATTCAGTTCATGCCTCAAATGTTAGGGATATACCATGTTTATCACTTTCTATTGTTGGCAAATATTATTCTAATTCATTGTTTATTTGTTAAATTAACAGTAGCTTTCGGTTATGAGCTGTGCTTCAACTTTAACGTGCAAAGTGCAAGATAAAAAATGGCACCTACTTCAGTTGGGCACGGGCAAATGTGTAGTTCCTTTTAGTAACACAAGTGCCATACCTAATATTTAATTATTTTAATATTAATGAAACGACTAAAACGTAAAGAGGTACTACCACCAACTATTTTAATATTAATGAAACGACTAAAAGGTAAAGAGGTAAGGGATGAATAATAATTATTATTATTATTATAAAATTAAAAATAAAAATATATTTATAAATAAAAACATAAATATAGAAAATAATTAATAATAATTTAAGTTTAATATATATATTTTTTAACTTTTAAGAGAGGAGATGCAACTGGGAGAGAAAATACAAGCGAAAGGTTTTATAGTGATTTGAAGTTTCTCTGTTTTTAGTAACGGTGTGGGGTCTCTGTTGGGGCCTCCTTGGTACGCGGGCTGGGAAGGACATGGGTACTGCCACTGATGGTGTGGCCGTGGCCTCTGTTGGGAACATGGAAAAAGGAAAACAGACAAATAAAGATCCTGCCCCTAGAAGCAGGCCTGGGATCATTGAGGCAGGAACCAGTGGTGTGGTCACCCCGGTGCAGACAACGATAGAATCCAGAAATCCTGGGAAATGTCTGCCCAAGGCGCTCAGAATTCCTAAACTCTTGATAAAAATCAGAGAGGATCAGAACGGATATTCAGCACATGAAGGAACATGACCTCATTGGCAAATTTGTTGGGATCTGGCCAGCTGAGAAAGCACTGGTGTGGTGGATCAACACAACCTGGAAGCCTCAGGGACATTACGATATCCAATTGGGAGCTAAAGGTTTCTTTACCGTGATCTTCTTCTATGAAGAAGACAGTACAAGGATTTTTGACAATGGACCATACTTTTTTAATTCGGCGGGACTGTATCTTCGCCCCTGGAAAGAAAGATTCAACCCAGACAAAGAAAATTTAACAATCGCAAATAGATAAGACTCTACTCCCTGCCTTCTTAATACTGGAAGGAAGAAATACTAACAGAGATTGGTAATGAGTTGGGGGTGTTTGTAAAAGTCTCAAAACAAACCAAGAAGATGTAGTATACTTCTTATGCTCGTATATGCCTCTATTTGGATATCTCCCAAGACTTGCCGGCAGGAATAGACCTTACATGGGAGGATGAAGATTGGTTCCAGGCTATTGATTATGAACAGATCTCATTTCGATGCAGGCGATGCCATGAACATGGGCATCTATTTAGGGATTGTCTGCTTAACAAACAGCTAGCAGGAAAAAAAGACTCTGAGGGAAAAGACCAAGAAGGATTCAAGAAAGTTACTAGCAAGAAAAGGCAAGCCAGGAAGGTTGGAGGCCCTGAAATACACAAGAAGACCATGATCCACAATAGGTATGAGTTCCTGCAATCAGGAGAGGACGAAAAAGAAGAGGAAGTTATTTCTACACAGGGAAAGATTGGAGCAACAAATAAAGAACAAAAAGATGACCACATTACTCTTACAGCTGAGGTTGATGATCAAGGCTATGCAGGATCCTCGCAAGAGGAAGGTAGAGATGAAATGGAACTGGAAGATCTGGATCTGGATGGTCTGGAGGCGGCATACAAAGTTGAAAATCCAATTCCTATCACACCTCATCAGGTCTCACTCCTGGAGAAAGCAATTATTAAGTCCAAGAACCGCAAACCCTTAGGGGTAATTTCCGAATCTCTCAAAGAGAACGATGGGAAAAAGATAACCAGAGGTGAGAAAAGAGGCAGATGAAGTAAAATGCAAAGAATTCAAATGATAGGAAGGAACCTAGTGGCCTCAAGCCAGTATCCAACCATTGACGTAGCTCTAGCTTCCTCCAACCTCAATCGGTTATAAAATGCGGATTACATCTTGGAACATCAGAGGATGCAAGAGTATCCTAAAAATCCGCCTCTTACGACGGAAAATTGAACTAGAGAAACCTGCTATTATTTTTCTCCAAGAAACTAAGTGTTTGGAAATGGAGCTCCAAGCCATCAGACAGAAAGTATGGAAGCACTGTAAGGTGGTTGCAATAGATGCCACTGGTGCAGCCGGGGCAGTTGGCATTCTCTGGAACCCTAAAGAAGTAAGTCTGTCTGATTGGATGGCTTCAAAGTTTATCTTATCGGCTGCTTTTCATATTTTAGGAACCAGAGTCAGAAGTTTTTTGTCCAATGTCTACGGACCTTCTTTAGCGAACCAAAAGAGTTCCTTCTTGAATTCTATTAGGAATCTTAAAAAAGAAACTGGTGACAGACCTTGGATAATAGGGGGAGATTTCAATCTAATCATAAATCTTGAAGAAAAACGCGGAGGTCGTCATTATCTTCATCCCAGTAACGAGGAATTTTCAGAGGTAATCGAAAATATGGCAATGATTGATGTTAAAACCTCCAATGGCATGTATACATGGAATAATAAAAGAGGAGGAGACATAAGCATTGCATGTAGACTAGATAAGTTTTTGGTATCTTAATCCATTATGATGGGAGGCGGGGATTTGACTGCGGTAGTGTTGCCTTCAGTGGGCTCAAATCATTGGCCGGTTTGTCTAGAATGGCACAGGATAGGAGAAAACCTCCGTCGACCGTTTAGGTTTGAACAATTCTGGCTTCTGCACCCTGATCTTACTGATCAATTGCGTCAATGGTGGCAGACTTGTGACTCGATTATGGGAACTAAGATGTATCAGTTCCAGCGAAAATTAAAATACCTCAAAGGAAAAATAAAGAGGTGGAATAAAGACATCTTTGGAAATATTTTCCAAGGTAAGAAGATCCTAGACCTTAAACTTCAGGAAATCCAAAAGGAGGCCATGGCACAGGGGTATACTACAGAGTTAAAAACCCAGGAGAAAAACCTTTTGCAGGAAATCACTCTCAAAGATCACCAGGAGGAACTCCTTTGGAAGCAAAAATCCCGAAGTCGTTGGCTAAAAGATGGTGAGCGTAATACCAAGTTCTTTCACAAAGCCACCATCCAACACCGTCATGGGACAGGGTGGTTAGGCTCAAGAAGGAAGATTGTACAGTGGTGGAAACGCAACCCGAACTAGAGCAGACCTTAAAAGATCACTTCGAAGACCTTTTGAATGAGCCAAATATTAATAGACAAGCAGAAAGGGAGAAGGTTCTCGACCACATCCCAAGATTGGTCACGGAGGCCCTCAAAAAACTTCTTATGGGGACCATCCACATGGAGGAACTTGATGAAGCCATCAAACAAATGGCAGATGACAAAGCACCTAGACCAGATGGATTCACTACAAACTTCTTCCACTCTTGTTGGGATTGGCTGAAGGGGGAGGTCTTGGCCATTGTGGAAGATTCTCGGCGAACCAGGAATATTCTTAAAGCTCTTATGCTACCTTTCTCATGCTTATCCCCAAGGAAACGGGAACTAAGGATCCTGGAAAGTTTAGACCCATAGCTCTCTGCAATGTGATCTATAAAATTGTTACCAAGGTTATAGCAAACCGGTTGCGGCCTCTTCTTCCTTTAATTATTTCTCCGGAGCAGGCTGGGTTTGTGGAAGGACATCAAATTATGGATGGAATTATTCTAGTTCATGAAGCAATTCATTCGCTCAAACAAGAGAAAATCCCAGGTATGCTCCTAAAACTGGACTTATCAAAAGCTTATGATAAACTAAAGGATGTTCATGGCAGAAATGTTAACAGCCTTTGGTTTCAGTAACATATGGACGGAATGGATCATGAGTTTGGTTTCATCCCCTTTCTTTTCAATTTTGGTCAATGGTGCTCCCTCACAACCTTTCCCCGCGACCCGTGGAATTCGACAGTGGGACCCCTTATCCCCATTCCTCTTCATTATCATGGTTGAAGGTTTAGGAAGAATGATATGGGCGGCCAAAGAGAACAATGTTATTCAGGGTTTGGACCTGGTGGAGGGACTGATCCCTCAAACCCACCAACAATTTGTTGATGATACTATGATGATGGGACCTTCCTCGGTTCAGGAGGCTAGAAATATCAAGGATATTCTTAACACCTTCCTCAAGGGCATTGGTCTAGAAATAAATAAAGAAAAATCAAAGGTGTATTTCTTCAACACCCCCATAATTCATCGCAGAAATATCCTCCGTATTTTGGAATTCTTTGAAGGACTCCTTCCGTCAAAGTATCTAGGGGCACCCTTGTCGGAATCTACCATCCGACAAATCTCTTGGAAATACCTTCTGGATAAATTCAAAACCAAATTGGAATTATGGACGTTTCGAGCCCTGAATTTTCCAAGCCGCCTCATTCTGGTCAAATCAGTGTTACAGGCTTTGCCAATTTACCTGTTCTCTGTGATGGCAGCACCTAGAGCTATTCTCAAAAAGATCCGTAATCTGCAGAGGAACTTCTTGTGGGGAGGCACCCCCGACCAAAGGAAATGGGCCTTGCTGAATTGGAACACTCTATGCACCCCTAAAATATTGGGGAGCCTGGGTCTGCGTGACCCGGTGTGTATTAACAAAGTCCTAGGAGCTAAAATATGGTGGAGATGGGTCACCCACAAAGATGAACCATGGGCTCGTCTTTGGCACTAGAAATACGCCCCAAGATGGCCCAAACAGGACCTTATCAGATTTGGCGAAGAACAACCAGGATCCAATATTTGGAAGCTTGCCCAAGAGAATCGTGATTTAGTCAAACATCACAGCTTTTGGGAGGTAAGAGATGGTAACTCTACCTCTTTTTTGCATGATGCTTGGCAGCAACTACCAAGACTCTCTGATGGGCAGGACAATCAGGAGCTGTTTTTATATTTACAGAGTAGCCCATGGGAGAAAGTCAAGGACTTTTGGGAAACAGGACCTGAGGAACTACGGTTCAGACAGTGGAAATCAATTCAATGGTGGAAGACCTTGTGACCCCCGAAGAAAATTTAGACAATTTTTATGGTGAAATTACCAAACGGCAAATACCCTGGGCCTCTGGGCCGAACAAAATGCGATGGGGTTATTCTAACACGGGGAACTTCAACATTGCAGAAGCGGTTGGTTGCTTGAATGGCCATGACAGGATGCCCAGGGATGACAAATGGAAAAAAGTCTGGGAATCAAACCAATGGCCCAAAATTGCCACTTTCAGCTGGCTGTTGATTCATCAGTGAATTTTGACTTGGGAAAACCTTCTTAAGAGGGGTTTCTTTAGACCTTCCTGCTGTAGCATGTGCACTAATGCGAGCGAAACCATTAATCACCTTCTTGACGAGTGCCCTCTGGCCTCCTTCTTCTGGAACAGGGGGGAAGAAAGATTTAGGGAAACGACTAGAGTCTTTGGCTGACCGGACCTGACGCTGGCCAATTGGCAGACTAAACCCTTTAAAAATGAACTTCTTAACGTAATCTGGGAATTGTTTCCGGGTTTCGTGGTATGGGAAATATGTAAGGAGAGAAACCAGCGAATTTTTGAGGAGAAACAAAGAAACACAGAGACAATTTGGGAGGTTCTGGAAAAGCATATCAAGGAAACGTTATACTCCAAAATTCCATCCACAGAAAATGGTAATGTAGATCCTGCAGAAATAATAATATTGAATGACTGGGGTATTTATAACTCACCAAATGGTAATATTGAAGTGCTGCAGCACATAACAATCTCCACTAGTCTCGATTTTTGGCAACCTCCTCCAGCTGATACTATGAAGCTCAATTTTGACGGTGCATCAAAAGGTAACCTGGGGCCTGCAAGATTTGGAGGAGCCATCAGAAATTCCCATGGACTGGTTGTATAAGTTCTCTGGGGTAACTTGGGGGAAACTATGAATAACGTTGCAGAACTAGAAGGAATGGTTAATGGCATCAGTTGGGCAGTGGGAAAAAACTGGGTACCTCTAATTGTTGAGGGGGACTCTAACATTCTGATCTCCATTGTGCGTCGAATTGAAAGTGGGGCGGCGGTTCTGAAGGTCTCTGTGAATTGGATATGGGAAGGCAGGCTTATGCAGCTTCAGGAAATTCTTAGCACCTCTCCGACCATCAACTTCATTCATGTTCGAAGAAAAGGAAACAAGTTAGCCGATGAATTGGCCAATATCGGGGTTAAAGCAAGGGAAGCATTCAAAGCCGACACCTTTCACAAGATGGATGATCACATGGACAGTCACTGGTGTGAATTGATCGCAGTCGTTGATATCAGCCCTAATTCGAACACCACCTGCCCGGAGCATCATGAATCACATGGCATCCGGCCCGAAAGGACACATGCTACAGGTAACCCGACACGTGTCAAGTCTGATTATCCCTCCTGATGCAACGTATCCAGTTGTTTTCCTTTCACCTTAAGGAAGTTAAGGTGGTTGATCGTCGGGTTTTATATCACAGGCTTATCAGGTCTTTTCATGATATTTCACCCAAGTGTCCGAAAAATCTTAGTAATGATACCATCATGAGTATTGGTAATGGCATGTACCGCGACGATGGCATTTATGACCCCAGCTATGACGAAAGGAATGGAAGTAGTAATTGCTGCAAGCTTATCATATTTTGAGCTGGTGACATCATGGATCAGTACTGAACGGTTCAGTCGAGCACTCATGAGAATTTATGGAAGGGTACTCTTCCCAGCTCTCATTACAAGAACGAGGATTATAAATTAATGACGGAGGACAATAGGATCAAGAGTTGCAGTTTGCAAATCCTTTGCTTATCCTTGCCTCCTGGTATGCGTTATGATTTTAACTTGTGGATTAATTGGCTTAATATTAACGGTGGTTTCTCAACAACGTTCGGGTCCATTTTCCTGCGCATTATGCATCCCCGTATCAGGATGAGAAGTCGCCGTAGGTCTGGTAGAAATCCTGGGGGTAGGGGGAGACATACTAGTGAAGGTTCTTCCTCTCAAACCCATCCTCAGGAGAAGGCCAACCCGCAGCGTTTCGACTGGGCTCATATCTATCTGGAGGAAACGCCGACAGCCATTGGTAACCAAATAGCATACCTGGAAATTGCTTTGTTGGAAGAGATTGAATCTCGGCCGGGTTATCAGATTCTGGCTAGCCCTTTCTGGGCCTGCAAGATTCTTCTTACTCGTGAATTACATATCAGGGAGAACATTGCTCGTAATATGAAAGAGCTCATTGCAGGTATGAAGGAGAACCAACAAACTGAAATGGAGAACACTAGCGTTCTGGAAGCATTGATGGAGGACCTCAGCATTCATTGACCATGGTTGACATAACCAAGAGAACATGGCCAACCATTGTTTGACCATACTAAGAAACCAAAATCACAATTTTAATCCATGGTTAAATTCAATCCATAGTTGACTTCAATCAATGGTTGACTTCAAACCAAGGTTGACTACAAGCCATATTTGACTTCAATCCATAGTTGAATTTTAAGTAAGGTTGACTTTAATCAATGGTTGACTTCAATCAAAGGTTGAGTACTTCAATCCATGATTGACTTCAATCCATGGTTGACTTCAATCCAAGGTTGAATTTTAAGCAAGGTCAACTTCAATCCAAGGTTGACTCTAATCAAAGGTTGACTTCAATCCAAGGGTGACTGCAATCCATAGTTGACTTTTAAACAAGGTTGAATTCATTCCATAGTTGAATTTTAAGCAACCTTGGCTTTAATCCATGGTTGACTTTAATCCATAGTTGACTTCAATGCATAGTTGAATTTTAAGAAAGGTTGACATCAATCCAAGGTAGAAGTCAATCCATGGTTTACTTCAATCCATACTTGAATTCAATCCATGGATGACTTCAATCCATATTTGACTTCAATCCATAGTTGACTTTTAACAAAGGTTGACTTCAATCCAGGGTTGACTTCTGTCTAAGGTTAACTTCAATCCATGGTTGAATTCAATCCATAGTTGACGTCAATCGAAGGTTGACTTCAATCTATATTTGAATTCAATCCATAGTTGTCTTCAATCCATAGTTGAATTTTAAACAAGGTTGACCTTAATCCAAGGTTGACTTCAATCCATGGTTGACTTCAATCCATAGTTGAATTTAATCTAATGGTGACTTCAATCCAACATTGAATATAATCCATAGTTGACTTTTAAGCAAGGTTCACTTCAATCCATAGTTGGATTCAATCTGTGTATCCCATAAGAAGTTAAGTATCCGCCTCCTGATTGCATCCACAATACCAAGTGGAATTTTGGCCATCGTCATCCAAAAAACGGTATACTTTTGAGGACATATTTAGCCAAGACGAGCCTGCCCCCCAAAGAGAGCCACCTGAAGCACCAACATCCAATACGTTGCTCAACTTTCCGAAGAAGCCAATGCCAGTCCTTGTTGGAGTAACAATTGGGTTTAATATAAATCCCCAAATATTCGAAACCATTTCCTAAGGATTCAGTACTGTAAGGAAATAAACACTTAATCTGCTCCATATCCTGCTCCTCTACCATGTTGTGATAAAGTCAGGATTTTTAAGCATTCACCTCCATTCTCGAGGCCATACAGAAAACCTGAAGTATTTCAAAAATAACATGCCATTCTGCCTCTAAACCCTCTCCAAAGAGTAACACATCATCGACAAAGAGGAGGTGCGTGGTCCAACGATTCCTGGAGATTTTGACCCCTCGAATCGTCTGAGGGAGTTTGGCATCTAGATTTAAGCGATTGAGTCCTTCGATAACAATAAGGAAAAGCAGAGGTGAAATGGGACATCCATGTCTTAATCCCCGAGAACTTTTAAAAGATTTTGATGGGAAGCCATAAACCAACACAGAGAAAGAGGCGGAAGATACACATGCCATAATCTAGTTGACCACCTCTAAAGGCTGTCCTACCTGTATAAAGACGAGGCGCAAGAAATACCAATCCACGCGGTCATATGCTTTGGACAAATCCAATTTTAGAAGAATCGCATTCATCTTCTTAACTTTGATAGAATGAGCACTCTCTTGGGAAATCCCGATTGCTTTCGAAATTTACCTGGAAGGAATAAAACCAAATTGCTACAAAGACAAAACATTAGCAAGTAACCGTTTAATCTTATTGGAAATAATCTTTGATATAATTTTGTAGAAAAAATTACAAAGTGAAATAGGTCTAAATTCATCAAAAGAGGCAGGCTTGGAATATTTAGGAATGAGGGCCAGATAAGTAGAATTTAGTGAAGGAGAAACATACCCCTTCAACCGAGATTCCTCAACCATATCAAGAACATCAAGTCCAACCAATTCAAAATAGTGAGTGAAGAATTCCACAATCCATCCATCCAGGCCTAGACTCTTCTCCTTAGCCATACTCTTGAAGACATCTTCAATTTCAGACAAGGTGACCGGTTTTGCAATTTCAGACCCCTCCTCCTTGGAAAACCGCCAGAGGTAATATCTTAAGACTTTTAGTTGGGTTTCCAAATTACCATGACCCAGATTCCTGAAAATACGATCAAAATGTCTAACAGCTTCCTCTTCCAAAGATTTCTATTTGTAGATGATACGACCATCATCATCCATAATGTCCCAAATGGAATTAATGTGTTTACGATGATTAGCATAGTTTTGGAAAAACTTCATATTGCACTCACCTTTTTGTATCCAGATGGCATGACTCTTAAGTCACCAACTCTTCGCTTCAAATTTCAGAATCTTGTTTTTATTCTCCTCTAAGGTCTGCAGCTTTTGTTTGCAGTCACTAGAGAAACTGCCATCGATACAAATCTGTAGGAGTTGAGTAATTTTGTCCTATGTTTCAATCAACTCCCACCTCATACAGAGCTTCCTTTTTCGTTGTTGAGAACATGAAAGGAACAATTATAATCATGCGACTAAAACCTCTCAGTGTTAATTAATAAATGACTTTGAAGGATGCATTGTGCCAATCAAACTAGAAAATGAAGGTGTCTGTGTAAGTAAAAGAAACTCAATGAACACCTTTCAACATCCAAGGCACTGTAACACATTGATTACATGTGCAAGTTGATGTCCATGTCCTTTAAGTATGGAAGAATAATATTAATAAAGTGTGTATGCTTGCGTCTCCTTTTCCTTTTGAAAACCCATAATAGTTAAGAAATAAAAAACCATCCGATGCACCTTATTTTCCATTTCTTTATCTGAAACAAATAGGCATTCATCTAGATTTACTCTTTTCATTGTTACAGATGAAGAGCCTAATTGTTACAGATGAAGTTTTAGCCTAAATGGACAGATTTAGAGAAAAACTTAACATAAAACGAAAAGAGAGATGAGATTATCTTTGGCTGACACAACCAGCCTCAATGGGGCTTCCTTGTGTGTTTCAGTAAGCTCATTTGAGATATAAATGATCATATTTTGCAATTCATAGGTTTAGGTTACAAAATGGAAGCTTGGGATATATAAATACTAGTTCACTTACTCTTATAAATTAACACCAGGGGCTAGAAACTAGGTAGGCTTATGTAGGTCATACAAACTCCATTTCATGTTTATCGTAGGTCATGCAAACCAAGTGACTTGCACGAGATTAGATTGGGTCCGTTGCTTATAAATTGGAACTTCCTCCTTCTTCCCACTTTCATCCAGTATTTCATGTCTCTTGTTTGACGAAAGTTTTTGGCACCAACATCAGATGACAAACTATTTTACCAAAACTGGATAATGAAGGATCCATCCTTTTGGAGTCGGAGGCCATCCTCAATAAGCGCACTCGTCATCTTCGGTCTTGATCTATCACAGAGGTATTAATTCAGTGGCATGAAATGCAACCAGAGGATGCTACATGGGAACCACTCCTTCAAATTCAACATCAATTTCCACATCTAAATCTTTGAGGACAAATCTTTTTCTAAGGGGGAGGGGATGTTAGGAACCCGTGTCAACCCTTCTCTTTACTTTATTAGTATATTCTTGTTGGACGCATATGCTTTATAAGTCATCCCATAGTATTATATGTTCTATGGTATTGAGCCATAGTTTGTATTAGCCTATAGTATTATATGTTCCATGGTATTGATCAATAGTATTGGACGCATATGCTTTGTAAGTCATCCTGTAGTATTATATGTTCCATGGTATTGATCCATAGTATTGGTGCATAGACTTAGTATATAAGTACGTGTTGAGGCCAATGAAGGAATCCATAAGTTATTTGTATTGAGTTTGCTTAAAGGAGGTTTCCCCCTTGAAGTGGCCCACGATCAATAAATCTATTATGAGTTCTGTTATTTTTGATATATCGTGCATTTTCATTAATTAATTGTTGGAGGTTCCTTACACCACTAGTTACCACGTCCAACCCATGAAAATGACACCTACGTTACCAGGCATCACCTCTTATGATGGGAGCATTTACGGTGAACACGTAAGGGCAGGTATAGCCTCTCCTCCTAGTCGGCCAGTTACAAACTTCACCAAATGATGTTAACCATTGTTTGCTTGATGTCTCAAACAGAGGTAGCGACTACAATTATGATATACTCAAGTTTCATATTAAGTGCAGCGAGAGATCATTGCGTTGGTCTCCAGGAACTTCCCTTTGACTATATGATTCCATTGTTCCTTCTTCATCATTAACGCGAGTCAGCTTACGAAACTCTTCATTTCCTTCTCTCTGCGATGAACTCTCTCTTGCTTTTGTTTTTTTTGAACTGCAGGTTAAAGCACTAAGTCAACCAGGCTTCTCCCTCGACGTCAGTTATCTTTCTCTACATTCGCTATATTAACCACCTTGGCTCATAGTATGCCATCTCTATAGTTTTTACATCTATTAATTCGATAATTAGAACTATGACTAGCAATTTACAGTTCCACATGTGGTTGGATTTTGCTAGCCAACAATCACCACACTAACAGGCTCTATATTACTTTTTTGGTAATTAACATAATTCCTACATAACTTACAAGAAAATAAAATATATACAATCTTTCCTAAAACATTTCTAATAATAAATAACTAAAAGTAATTTAATAGTACATTCCACAACCACGTCAGCTAGACCTAATTGGGAACCAACTTATATATGTATGTTTAATGTTCTCTTATTTAGGATATATCAAGTATGTTTAATGTTCTCTTATTTAGGATATATCAAGTTAGAGTCAACTCAGGATAAATATTTAAAGTAAGAAGAAATTTTATATATATATATAATGTTTTGCTCCCAAGCACTCTTATTATTATATATCAAATAAAAGTGGGCTTATAAGGAGAAGGCCTTAAAATAAGGATATATATATATATATGGGGTGTGTTTTCAAAGTTAAATCAATTCATTTGCAAAACACTATTTAGGATGGAAAGATAAGTTGAAACTTCAAATATTGAAGATTTAAGACAAAACTCAAGTACTAAGAGTGGACAACCAAAAAAAGCAAAATGTATCTGCATATTAAGAGATTCCTCAATACAAAATTCATATAAAAAACAATTTTATATGAATCATTTTAATAACTTTATAATTAATTGAAATTAATAAAACAAAATAACCTCATTTCTTGCTTATTTTAGCTAACCAAATTAAAACTTAATTTAAGTGAAAGTAAATTGCCCTCATTTAAAAGATGCTATCAAAGTTGGCTATGTCTAGATTCCAAGAACCTTGCCCTATGAAAAGAAATAAAAGAAAATTAAACCAAAAATATAATTTTGTAACATTATTAACACTCACACATATATTCTCACTCTCTCTCTTTCACATATAACACTACATTGATGTTCATATATTTATATATAATGCTAAAACATAATTATACTCATATATTTATATATAATACTAAAACATAATTATAATTATATATATGTTCATATATTTATACGTATAATAAGATATTATCAATATTTATTATGTCCGTGACATATTATAATGGATTTGGGCATATTAGCTTATTTCGTACAATTTTTTTTTTTTCACTAGGCAAAATTTTATAAGGTTTCCAAAAGTTCAGTGTATAAAATTACCTCGTAGTTTGGTGTGGGGGTTTTGGTCGCCGCATGTCCCCGTACCTGTCATTTCTTTGCAGCCTCTCTGCAACATACGACAACCAGCAATTATGACTACCCCAAGCAATTTCAGTCAAATAATACCCATTCGCTTATGTCGTAACTGCCATTGACATTTACCCCAACCCAGTGGGCGGTGGCATGGTGACATCACATGTTCAGTTGAGTACTGTCTAGTGGCCAGCCAACTATCGGATGCTATTTCATTTGCTGGGTTGAACTCCTACAGGGTTAGTGTTACGAACAAGATGGGGCTCTCTCTAAAAGAAGGGTTGAAAGTTCCTTTCTGGGGACGGAATACTATGTGTGGACAACAGAATGTCAATCATCCCTAGATATCTTAAAGCAAATTTTGACATACGGACATACGGATGCCAAAGTCACGGTCACATATTAATCCTCGCCTACTCCAATGCTGATTATATTGACGTGTCGGGCTTATGTCGGCCCAACTTTAGTGAGTCCATGCCCACGTCATCGTTTCTGGGCATCTGAGTGGATAGATGAGCCATACCATTGATCCACTGAAGGTATGCCTGCCATGAGTCACTTGAACTCATCTCTCCTCTGCTGCCTCTGACAACAAAAACAATCAGTTGTAGTGGACTGTGGGACCCTTACCAATGAATGGGTTGAAGATAGGTTAGCATGCTGAAAGATTTTTTTTCTTTAACAAATATGGCAACTAGATGCAGTGAGGTGTTGTTGGAGGGAAATGGTCACAGCACAGCCATCTATTCACCTCGCTTTGCTACTATTCCCTCAAATCAATCAAGGCACAGCTTCCCTTACCGAACCTTACACTCGTTATCTATTCCTTTGGGTTTTTTTAAGCTTTCTTACTGTGTATGGTGTTGTGTTCATAACATTCTAGGTTATTGTGGGACTATAGTGGACTGTGGGACCCTTACCAATGAATGGGATGAAGATAGGTTAGCATGGTGAAAGATTTTTTTTTCTTTAACAAATATGGAAACTAGATGCAGTGAGGTGTTGTTGGAGGGAAATGGTCACAGCACAGCCATGTATTCACCTCGCTTTGCTACTATTCCCTCAAATCAATCAAGGCACAGCTTTCCTTACCGAACCTTACACTCGTTATCTATTCCTTTGGGTTTTTTTAAGCTTTGTTAATGTGTATGGTGTTGTGTTTATAACATTCTAGGTCTAAGCAAATTTAATATTATTTTCATGCGCCCCTTGACTGGGGACCAAATTTTTCCTTGGCCTTGGTGCTTTAGCGGCACTAATCTTGGAGACCTACAATTCCCAAATTTATCAGCATTTCCTCTATCCATCATAAGCAACGGGTCATCTTTATCATGGGAATATCGAGGTGAGAAACTTAGAAAGAAATCAATAAAAAATGTGAGGGAAGAGAGGGAAAACATTGTGTTTCCTTGCAAAAATCACATCCTTTATACTATCTTATTTATTTTCTCATGTTACCCATCATGGCTTACAATGAGTAAAGTCTCATCGATGCCCCCACTTTGGAAAGACTATCTACAACTAATTGCAAACACCGTGGCTTATTATGCACATACAAAATAATATTTATATGTTTTTTTTTGTCATATTTATAGCCTAGTTTGATGGGACATGGAGAGTTTTTTAATTGAATGCAAGGTAGTTGTGTTGGTAATTAAATATTTTTTCTTCCTCTTCTTTTCATGTGCTCATAAGTATAAAGGTTGTACCTATTTTCTTGGAGTCTCTATGGACATCCAAGGAAAAGCCATTTGTTGTAAGGAGAAGGAGAAAGAAACCCAATAATCCAAATCCAAAGAGGTTACCCAAATTCCTCAATGCAAACTTATCGCCATTAGTTTTATGTGTGCAACCATAGTTATCTATATTGTAATGCTCTTTATATTAGCTACTATAATGAAAAAAACAAGCAGGATTAATGCAACTTAACTTGATTTTGTTTTCCTTGTCTTAGAGAAGACTAGAAACCAATTGAAATAGTTTAATACCCATTGTCAAACTATTGGATTTTTGCCTCAAAAATCCATTATTTCTAAGACACTTTTTACCTCAAACTCCCAACTTTCTAGTTATCCATCAACAACCAAATGTATCTACTCATAATAAAACTAAGATGAAGTCAACAACTCCTTGCATTTAAAACTTAAGTTTCATGTCTTTACTGTTTACACCACTTGCCTTTGCTTGTTGTGTTTTAATTATTTTTGAAACCAAAGGCACCAAACATGACAAAATGGGTAGAGGCCAAACCTCACGAGCTGCAACAATCTCAGCCATAAGTTCTTAGTCATGGTTATGTCATCAAAAATGCATTGCAGGGACACTCCACTACTTGCATGATTTTTCCTTGAGCACTCTCGACACATGGGAACACTTGACACATGTTTGAACATATTCCATGGCACTTGGTACGTGGCATTGGATAGTGGTTTTGAACTAGAGTTTTTTTTATTTCACACCCCTCCATGGAAGTTTTAAAAACAGCTCTGAACCCATGCGAAATGCATGAAACACTACCACATTACCTTATTGCCTCTTTGATATTTGCATGAGACCCTGATCTTTCTTTGATACTTGGATTTATATTCCTGGGAGATCTCCTTGGCATTGTGCTCTTGTTTTTCATTTTGCGTGTAGTATAAATAATCCCATATACGCAACAAGAATAAGTTTGAAATTGTTTATATTGTTGAGCGATGTTGAGCATTTTCGACATGTTGTGCAAAGGCTTTTCGTTGTGAACTTCCTCGCACTCTAGTGAGCGAGCTTTGCTTGACATTGGTTGTTGTGTGCGATGTTTAGTCATGACTTGGATTTTGGGTTCAACATTAGAATCAAGACTTAGCTCGATGGAATTTGGAGACAACCAAATTTTATTTCAAATGGATCATTTGAATATGTAGAAAATCAAAAGACTTCCCTACACAATAATTCCCCTTTCATTTTTTAAAACTTTAGGTCAAGTGTACAAGGTAAAAATGAATTTGATAAACAACTAGTGCAGTTAGTGTCCAAAGGCATGGGTGGCATAGGTCCACGAGCCTGTCATGACTCTGAATTCTAGAATAATTGTAAGAATTGGAAAAGCATGGACAACTTTGTATGTTGGATAGATCATATAATGCATATTCTTCATAGTCTTGCCCATTTTTTGCATGATTTCCAAGTGCCATTGGGAAAATGCTTGCCAAAAAAATGCATTCACCTTTGTCTTTTCTTAATAGTCGAATTTAACTATTTTCCTATTGCTCCATTGCTACTATCCACTCTTCTCGCTCAAATCTGGAGCTTTTCACAGGCATTGTCGCTCTTAGCCATTTTCAAATCACATGGTCATTGTTGTTTTCTGCAACATGTTGCATCCTTTCAAGTAGCAACATTACATACATTGCTGCTTATAGATCTTACGTTTGCAAACTCTATTTTCATGCTCTGTCACGGACATTGTCGCATGCGGCTCTTGTTTTTATTTTTATATTTTTATTTATATGTGTAAATTTATATTTTAATATTTGTAAAAATTAAAAGATAAAAGTGTTTGAATAAGGATATTATTACTTTTTATCATTATTATCTATATATTTTAAAATATGTATATAATTAAATATGTGTTACCCATGAGATTTAGTGATCCACGTGGATATCGGTGGTGACCCACCTTTTCCAACTGGCTCAAAACAGCTTTCTAACAATTTTGGTAATTTACTATTTTTAGCAGTTTTTTGGGTCTTGAACTTCGGGAGCCGTTTTGAGGCCCTAAACGACATTTTTTGGAGTATGATCATCAATTTTTTCCAATAGTTGTAGTTATCGGATAGATATTTCCAACGAGCTATCGTGCGCCCCAAACGGAGATCGTATGCCAAAGTTACGCCCCCAGGAAGTTGATACACCAAACTACCCAAAACGGGGCCCACAAAACTTTTGGCTTTTCATCTTCTGGGGTTAGGGTTTTGGATTTTGGGTATTGTAAAAAGGCCTTCAGAGCCTCATTGTAATGATCTTCTTGCGAATGAGCGTAGCCGTCACATCTCTTCTCAGAGATAATCTGCCACCATTCCAGCAAGCTTGTTTTTCTGCTGCATTGTACAGTTTTAGCTTATTTCCTTATTGAATAGAAAACCAGTTTTACTGTATCTCTGTTATTTTGTGTTAAGCATATTTTAATAATCTGTATTCATTTTGCTTTGCTCATAAAATCTGGATCAGTGGTATCAGAGGAGTCTGCTCCTTGTCGTCTTAATGCATGTCCCCAACGAGGTCAGGGTACAAAGAATTGGGTCTCGAGCTTGTTTCTCTTGAGGACAAAAGCTCTCGCATGCCCAACCGACCTCTCATGGCAGGAGAAAAGAAAGATGATGGGACAGGAGATCCTTTCAAAATGTTGCTTGAAGAAGCCCTCACGCAACAGAGGAACGAGATGATGGATAGTTTCGCGCAAATCCTTCTGCGGCTACCAACAGGCGACACGTCTTCCTCGAGCGGAAGCGCTGCCCCCTTCAAGGTACAAATCAACTTCGATATTCCTATATTTGAAGGTCAGATAGACGCAGATGTTGTAGACAAGTGGTTGAATCTACTAGAAGGTTATTTTCTATCCATAGCTTTTCGAATAGAGAAAATATTACTTTTGCGCTCCTCAAAGCCGCTCCCCATGTCAAATATTGGTGGGAAACTTTCTGTGAGCAAAAGAAAACAAAGGAACCCTCATTATTTACAGTCACGACCACCTGGGAATCCTTTCGGGATACTATTAAGGAACAATACTACCCTGTTAGAAGTTATGACGACTTGTATACCAAATGGAGCACACTGCGACAAGAAAGAGACCAAGCAGTGCCAGAGTTCACAAATATCTTCCATACCTTGCACACCAAGTTGGGTATCAAATATTCAGAGCAACATCTGGTGCTCAAGTATCGTGGTGCTCTGCATAGATACATCCAGACCGAAATGGAATTTCTGGACATCTCCTCCTTAGGCGTGGCCTACCGATATGCCATCAAAATCAAGCAAAAGCTCAAACAAAAGACGCAGCAATTTAGGCTTGGGAACCCATCATAGCAAAAGACAGGAAAGGGTGGCCCCAACCCATAGAATAAAGGACAGAGAAAAGATGGACAGTACCAGGACAACCAGTCCAAGCCGCAAGCAAAGAAGGACACCGGAAAGACAAAGAAAGATACCGGGAAGTGGTGCGACTTCCATAAGAGCCCTTGGCATAACACTGATGACTGCCACTCAAAGAAGTCGTTGGTGGCTGAAGTGAAAGCGTCTGAATCAGATGCGGCTTCTTGCTGGTGGCTGAAGTGATGCGTCTAAGTCAGAACCAGAAAGGGGAAGACAGATCATTAATGCGGAACCCAGTGCCACCGTAGCTACCACCAAGCTCTAGCATGATGAACCAGACGAGATAGAAGAAGGAGAGCGCCTCTTCCATTCACAGATTTGGGTAAAAGGCACCCCGCTGCACTTCATCATTGATAGCGGTAGCCAGAAGAACCTCATCTCAGCAAAGGTCATCAAGCGACTGGCCCTGCCAACAACGCCTCACCCACAACCCTACACCATTCGATGGCTCCACCAAGGAAGCAATCTCCGCATCAGCCAACAATGTCGACTGTCGTACGGCATCAAGCCCTTCAAGGACGAGGTATTGTGTGATATTGCTCCTCTCGAAGTTTGTCATGTTATTTTGGGCCAACCTTATTTATGGAAACGTCATGCTGTATATGAGTCTAGGCCTCGTAGTGTTGTTATTACTTTGAACAGGAAATTGTACAGGATACCCGAGGCAATCCCTTCTAGTGCTATTTCCTTGATTTCTACCAAGCAATGAAGGAAGGTCATCTCTCAAACCAGGAAATTTTTCTTCTTCGTGATTCGCTCTCGGAGTGAGAGAAAGATCGCAGCCACATCCAGGGCCTCCGCGGCCGATCTCTCCACACAACAGAAGCAAGTGGATAAGGTCGTGGAAGAATACTTAGATATCTTCTCCTCTCCTATCGGGGTACCTCTGCACTGCTAGGTCAAGCATCCCATCGATCTGACCCCAAGTGCACCGCTACCCAATGGGCCAGTCTATCGCCGCTCACTGTTAGAAAATGAGGAGATCAAGAGGCAGATCCAAGAATTTCTCCATAAGGGGCACATCCGTCCCATCTCATCATCTTGTGGGAGCCCAATCATGCTGGTGTAGAAGAAAGACAGGACGTGGCGACTTTGCATTGATTACCGGGCCCTGAATAAAATCACAGTCCAGAATCGGTACCTGATTCCCCGAATCAATGACCTCCTTGATCAGCTCACAGGGGCCAAATACTTCAGTAAGATTGATCTGAAGTCTGGCTACCACTAGGTCCCAATAGAACAAACAGATGTATGGAAGACTACCTTTACGTCAAAAGAAGGTCTTTTTGAATGGCTGGCCATGCCCTTTGGTCTAATAAATGATCCAGCAACCTTTATGAGGATGATGGACGATATCCTATGACCTTTCACCAATACTTTTGTAGTGGTGTATCTAGATGACATCCTCATCTATAACAAGACTTGGGCGGAACACTTGCAACATATTCCGCAGGTTCTGCACACCTTGGGGCAACACAAACTATATGCAAACTTGGAAAAATTCTCCTTCGGCGTGGATAGGTTCCATTACTTAGGCTACATCATTGATCAGCATGGTGTACATGTGGATCCAGCCAAGATCCAGTTCATCCGTGACTGGCCAACCCCAACCACACTCACTGAACTTCGGAGCTTCTTGGGCCTTGCCAATTTCTATCGCAGGTTCATGTTGGGATTCTCTCATATCGCAGGGGCCCTCAGCCAAGTAACCAGGGGTGGCGTTAAGGCAAAATTTGTGTGGGGCTTGTCCCAACAACAAGCCTTCGATGACTTGCAGAAGCGTCTGTGCTCATCCTCGGTACTCTCATTATCGAACTTGCAACATCAATTTGAGATCAAAACAGATGCTTCAGACTATGCTGTGGGCGTCGTTCTCACTCAACACTGTCACCCTGTGGCATATCATAGTGAGACACTATTAGATGCTGTCCATAAGTACCCTACCTATGAAAAAGAAATGTAATCTGTTGTGCAAGCTTGCCACCAGTGGAGACATTACATTCTTGGGAAGGAGACAGTCATCCACACTGATCATAAGCCCCTACAGTTCATGCAGACCCAAGAAAAATTGCAGAATGACCGCCATCAGAAGTGGTCCACATACTTACAGCAATTCCACCTCAACATCAAGTATAAAACAGGAAGTACCAACCAAGTTGTTGATTTCCTCAGTCGACCTCGAGTCGCGACACTCACCACAGTGCTAGACTCTTATGGCCACGAGACCTCCGGATGGCCCCACCTCTACGATACATACCCTGACTTCTCCACCACCTACCAAATGTTGGGAACCAACTCAGTGGTCGCTAATTTCCATCTTCAGGACGGGTTGTTGTGCCATTTGGGCCATCTCTGCGTTCCATCAAGTGAGCACGCGAAGCTGATTTCGGAAGCTCACTACAGTCGAGTGGCAAGACACTTTGGCGTCGAAAAGACAGTGGCAGTGTTGCAGAAACATTTCTACTAGTCGAAACTTCGACAGGATGTTGGCAAGTATATCAGGTCCTACACCGCTTGCGCTATTTCCAAACTGACCACTAAGAAACAGGGCATGTACACCCCTCTGCCTACTCCTAACAGGTCGTGGGAATCCATCTCAATGGACTACATGTCAGGCCTCCCATCCACTAAGAGGGGAAATGACTGTGTTTTTGTGGTTGTTGATCGCTTTTCCAAGATGGCGATTCTAGCCTCCTGCAAGAAGAACATCACAGTAGAAGCCACTGCCAAGCTCTTCTTTGAACGAGTATGGGTACATGATCCCACAAACCATTATCTCAGATCATGATAGTCGGTTCCTCATCTCATTCTGGTCAAGCCTCTGGTCACTGTTGGATACCAAGCTCACCAAATCCACTACCTTCCACCCCCAGACATACGGCCAAACTGAGGTTGTCAACCGGATGGTCATACATATCATGCGCATGTACAATTCAAAAAACCCCCGCACATGGGATGAGAGTCTCCCCTATGTCCAACATAGCTACAACCGAGCCATGCATAGCTCAACGAGCCACAACCCATTTCAGGTAGGGTTGGGATTCCAACCATTGGACCCCATGGATGTTGCACTACCCCTAGAGACCACCTCGTCCCTTGCTACACCAGAAGCTGACAAAGGTACTCGAATCATTGAGCGGATCCAGTACATTCGCCAATAGGTCCATGATATTCTACAGAAGTCTAATGCCAAGTACAAGCAGCTGTCACATCCCCTCCCGCCTTCCAAATGCAGGGGAGAGAACATTACCAAAACATATAGGGCTTTTGACAGACTTAGCCCCAATATTATATTTTTTTCATAAATTCATAACAATTAAAAACTTCTGTGTGCAGAATCAACTCAATATAAACACAGCGGAATTAAACATAATAATACACAAACAGAATGGAATACATCAACAAGTTTATCTCAAGCAAAAAGGTGATTCCATATGCAGAGATTCAATCTCGTTCTCATGCTATTCACAGATTCCATCTCAATTTGATTACCATGAATATTTGACATTCAGATTGAACACATTTCATAACACAGAATGTATATAAATTAATTCACAAGAATACTTATCTTGAAATGTAAATGTCCAACGACTGGCTACGTGAGGGAAACGTTCCACCCAACCATAGATCTCTATCCAGCCTATATTCTTTCAGCTGATAGATCACCCCCGAGCTGGGCTGTGTATCCACTAAGGAAGAACTAGCTGGGCTCACTCACAACCATGGTTTCGGTCATCAGCTATGCTAAGCCAACACACCGTTGGGTTTATCAAGCATTCAAGAAGATAGAGGAGGGTAACGCTAAGCCAGTGAGCTCAACCACAGAGCTACAGGCATCTCAAGTGAACTCAACAGTCAGGCACCCACATTACCTACCACATCCAACACAAGGAAGATCCCCTTCTCTGTTACACAGTCCCTCAGGCAACTCTTCCCTCCAGTGCTCTTCAGGATGGGCATAGAAAGGTCTAGCTGCTAATCCTTGAGATCCTAGCCTTCACTGGGTTTATCAAGCACACCCAACCTCTGCACAGTCATTTCCTACTTGATTTCTCACCATTCTGCTCACCAAATAACTCAAATCCGTCACTGGTTTTATGGGTTGCAAAAACTGGGTTTTCCTATGGATTTCGGGATAGCTAATGCTCCCAAATTCGCCCCAAGGTTCATACCAATGGATCCCCCATTAGATTTCACTGTCCAATGCCAAATCTGGGCGTTTTTGGTTCTTCAAAACGTGGGTTCTCTCAAGGTCGCGATTTCTGGCTTTTCTCCCTGCTGGCAATTCGTTTTTTTTTTTGGATGGAAAATGGTGCTGGTAAGTTTCACAATGGAATGAGGATGAGGAAGAAGCAACTCCCATGAGGTAGAGTGGCTTGTGGTACAAGAAAACAGAGCCCATATTCTGCCATATGAATTTATGGGTTGCCCATGCTCCATTGAAGCCATGGACTGAATTCCTCAACCACTTCCTTACAACATAAATAAATGTCAGCAAGGTAAGTCAAATGGGTTCTCAAGGTGACATATGGCAGCCTATGGTTCAATCCCACAACCCCCTCACCACTCCCTAGTGGATACACATGGCCCCTTCTCATTCGTTGCTCCCATAGCCAGTTTTGGTATTTTATTTCAATATTAAATATTTACATCAATTTACAATATCCCATGGCTTAATAGCACGTGGGTAACACAATATCAAAGCGTGTCTAATTTAAATAAAATCTGAGCATAAACTAGCGGGCCCTTGGCCTTGAGCTCCACGCTAGGGAAACATACAACGTGTGTATACAAAATTTACATCAAAATCCAATATTTCATAAGGGTCAAAATTGGGGTATTACAGTAGCGCTATGATCAACATCGGGTTGCCACATAAGTTTCAGGTGGGCGACAAAGTTTGGTTGCATTTGCAAAAAGAACGCCTTACAGGGCCTAATCGGAAGCTTCTCCCACTCCATTATGGGCCGTACACCATCACCAAGGCGGTGGGTGACAATGCTTTTGAGCTCAACATTCCCCCCTTCCTTGGTTTGCATCCAGTCTTCAATGTGGCTCTCCTTCGGCCATATTTCCCACCATTATTAGACACCTCAGAGATAGCAAAGCAGTTGACACCAACAGAGCTCAACCCCGACTGCATGCAACAGGCATCCAATGATCAGATTGTGGACACAAAGATCAAGGGCACTCGACAGCAAAGGATCCAGCTTTATCGAGTCGTCAAAGCAGGGCAGCTCCTGCACCAAGGCAAGTGGCTCACCCGGGGCCAAATTCAACAGAAAATTCCTCATCAAATGGGAGAACTCGACGCAATGGAGACCATTGCTTCCTAAGGAGGGAGGATTGATCCAGGTGGATATCGGTGGCGACCCACCTTTTCCAACTGGCTCAAAACAGCTTTCTAACAATTTTGGTAATTTACTATTTTTAGCAGTTTTTCGGGTCCTGAACTTCGGGAGCTTTTTTGAGGCCCTAAACGATGTTTTTTGGGGTATGATCATCAAAATGTCCCGATAGTTGTAGTTATCGGATATATCTTTCCAACGAGCTATCATGCGCCCGAAACGGAGATCGTATGCCAAAGTTACGCCCCCGGGAAGTTGATACACCAAACTACCCAAAATGGGGTCCACAAACTGTTGGCTTTTCATCTTCTGGGGTTAGGGTTTTGGATTTTGGGTATTGTAAAAAGGCCTTCAGAGCCTCATTGTAATGATCTTCTTGCGAATGAGCGCAGCCGTCACATCTCTTCTCAGAGATAAGCCGTCACCATTCCAGCAAGCTTGTTTTTCCATTGCATTTTACAGTTTTAGCTTACTTCCTTATTGAATAGAAAACCAATTTTACTGTATCTCTGTTATTTTGTGTTAAGCATATTTTAATAATCTGTATTCATTTTGTTCTGCTCATAAAATTCAGATCATTTAGTTTAATTGGTTTGTATGGGGTTTAGTTTTCATCAAATCTTGAATTCAAATTCGAAATATGTGACAACATTTCTATGAAATTGATATAAAATTTGATGTCTAATACACATAATATTAACCCATATATATTAATTACCACTAAACTTTACAACCACTAGCCTCTATAATTCCTAGCCCCAATTCCTCATATGCCATATTCCCTTTAATCCAAAACACTTGAGCCCTACTATAACCCTTAATCCCTATCCTCTAACTACTTTAATCCTTTATATTTATAAATTTAACCACTCAAATATCTATAATCCTTCATCCTAATCCTCAATTTGTATAATTGTAATTACATCAATAGGTGTTTTGGTTTATATCTTATAATTTGGGGTGGACTAGCACCTATGCTTTTATTAGATTGCATAAAGATGAGACAAGTGTACTATCCAGATTGTTTATTTTATGGCATTCGTTCCAAATGCCAAATAATGCGTAGTTGATGCATGGATAAGTGGTGGTTTGTAATGTCCTTTCCTTATAAAATTCCCAATGTGCTCGAATTCACCAAATTTCAACTCTAGGTATATGGATACAACTGAATCCCAAAGGACATGAGGGGTGATGGGATACATTAACACATCTATCAGACATATAATCAACTGATATACCAAACCATGGTCTGCAATTTGCAAGGGAAGATTTTTGGGACAAGACTAGTCCATTTGGGAAGTGGAAATCCCCCCTGGGTCTCTTGGGACAAATATCTTCCAAACATTGTACAACCTACACTAATGGTTGGTATAAGACTTGGCTCTGTTATAATACATTAAGTAAGGTATATTTGCAGCATTAGATGTGGTTTTGGGGTCGAATAGGTATCCAAGAGAACTCAGGGAATTTACTAGTAATTTTGAGGCTCAAACCCCCAATGGTAGATGGCTCCAAATAGCGCCAAATGCTCTCCGATTGTACCAGAAGGTGTATGAATGATGTCAATACATAAACATGGTGTTTATAGGTGTCTTTTAACCATCAATTTACCTCTGCAACTTACTTTGGCAATCTGGTCAATGTATGGAACTTTACTAGTAAATTGTGGTTCAAATCCCCTAGGGGTAGATGATGAAAATGACTTTCCAAAGTCACTCAATCCAACTCAAATTTATGAATGGAAGTAGGGGAAATATAAAGGACATCAACATGAACTCATATGCATCACCATTCAACTTTTAATCTGTGTTATAACTCCCTTAAATCATATGCAAAAAGACTAGTTTCGACCTTGGGCGAAATGGCATTAAATCTTCTTCAAATGGTATTAAACTGATCAAAATGACTCCAAATGCTTAAGTACTGAACATGAAACTTGTGAAGCTCATAAATGACAGTCCATGAATCATAAATACATTATAAGAATGATCTTTCAGTTGAATACATCAATGCATCATTGCTACACATCAAGGTAGTGGGGAAATGACACCATTCTTTCATTGAAAATCAGATTTATACATTTCCACTTAGAATTTAGACCTGAAATTTTTTTTAAGATGAACAACAGAGTATTTAATTCATATTACAAAATAAATGGGGCATTAGAAGCTCCCCCAAAGTGTACAATAGCTCACCAAAAACGCGCTCACTCAAGGATCAAGAATATGCAATGAAAACTAGAAATGGTTAAAGGAGTGAGCTGCACTAGAAGAAACCATGAGTTGCCATGTATTTTACACATGCAAATAAAGACTCCATTAAATCTCCATGAAAGACCTTAATGGCCTTTCCAAACACCAACTTGGATGGAAATCTTTCACCCTCGAAATTAGCTAAGGCAAGAAACTAATCATCCACTGACTCTCTCTCTTCACAAATGCAAATTCTCAAAAGTGATCAAAAGTTGTTATTCTTATTTGTTCGTGACTTTCATAAACTTCTAATGTCCTCCATGGGTCTAATTCCTTCCAAGAGATTCATGCTAACTTAAGTTGGGAAGATATTCCCAAGTATGCCACTTGTTCTTCCAATTCTAGCCCTCTCATTCTCCAAATTCGAATTGGTGTCTCTTTGGATGCCCTAACTCACTTGAGCACCCTCTTGGAGGCTATTTTTAGCCCTGACATGTCATATATGTCATATGTTAGCCTTTAGGTCTGATTTATGTCATAGGTGTCATAGCATCTTCATCATTATTGTCATAGAGCTAGGGAATCTAACCCAAGTGTCTCACTAGCTCCAAATTGCCTCTTCCTCTTCCATGGGAGTTATTCTTCCACTCCAATTCGACCTTACATGACTCATTCCAAGTATATTGACCTTCCAACTCATCCCAAGAACATTGGTATTCTTATGGATTCGAAATGACAAGAGTAGGATGCCATGTGGCATAGCAAATCTAGCTTGTGTGGGTCCCACATCCTCCATGTGTCTTCATCATCAATTGCCACTTTGATTTTCCCTTGTATTTATTTATTTAGATCCTTTATTAAATATTTATTCCATTCTAATGTCCAAACATAATTTATTAGCCCCCTTATTTCAAATCCCAAAGCTTCCAGCCCCAACCTAGGGAACTAGTCATTTTCCTCCATGACAGTTCATTTGGATGGGTATATTACAAACTTGAATTGTGAATTTCTCTTAATGTGACCCACCTTGTCCATTTGGATCTAATTTCACATTATTACTAACTTGTACATCATTATTACTAATTATTGGACCCTTAGCATCAATTTGACAAACTATCATGAGTATGGCTAAGGGGCTTAGGCCATTGTGACCCAATGCAAAATTTTGGAACATGACAAATCCTCCCTTCCCAATATTGATTGTCCTTAAGCAATTTCAACACATGTATGTGGAAGAACCTACTTTCTTTCCAAATTTTGCTTCCCAAAACTTCTCTTCTGAAACCACTGCATAATTTCTTGAAGTTGCCACTGATTTGCCAAATCTTTGAGTCTTCGAGATTCCATGAGGATTTTAGAGAGGAACCGCCATGTTTGCTACTGCACTACTCTGATAAAAATCACTTTATTAAGTGGGAAATCCATCTCTCATACTGCTTGTTTCCCAAAAAAAATTGAAACCAATGAGACAAAAATTATTCCAGGGTCCCATTGCTTGTATTGCACTCTCCAAGCAAGTAGACCACCATTTTCCAAATGCATACAAGCATCAAGTGACCAATCAAATATGATCCAATGACATAGGTGAGGATCCCATGTCCTATAATGTTCCTCCAAAAGGATGTGATATGCATCAAAATATTCAGCCATGTAATCTTTCATCCAAGAAGTGAATGAAGAATCTCTGCTAAAATCTGAACCAAATAATGAGCAAAAAAAACAATGAGACTTCAAATGACTCAAAGAAGTCTCACCCATTCATCCATGCATGTGAGAATCATAAAGATATAACAAAGTATGTGGCATCCAACAAAAATGTTCTCCAATCAAAAGTCTATTCACCCAAGTGTTGGATGAAGTTCCTCCAACGTCAAATGAACCAAGTGTTGAGCAAGAAAAACCATGAGTCTTCAAGTGACTCAAATGCATATCATAGGTGCATCCATGTAGATATGCATCATCATAAATTGACAAAGGATGCTGCTGCAAATGTGAATAAGAATGTGCTCCAACCATGTCATCATAAAAAGTAAATCTAGGAGTTCCATACTCCTCATGTGGCACCATAAAAAAGAACCCTTTCAACCATACTTCATTGAGACTAATGCTGCAAAACATGGAATGGTAGGATGTAGGAGAAGGAACTAACTCACCCAAATGATCAAAAAGTGCAGAATTTTCATCATGGGAAGGATCCATATGGGTAGTATCATGCAGCTCCTTCAAAAGTGTGAAACATTTGTCATAGATTGGTTCCAATGTAGAGGAATCATGCTCTTCTTTAAACATTGCATAACCTTCATCAAGAGACAATTCAAGTTCCTCTTCCAACACATCAAGTGTTTGGATCTCTTCAAGTTCATCTTCAAACACATCAAGCACATTCAAATTTCCACATTTCTCATGATCCACAATGTCATGAGAATCCTCCAAACAATCTACCATTTGACAATCTGAAACATAGGAGGAAAAACAAGTATCTTGCAAGTTTTTAAGAAGTTGCTCATTTTGAATTGTGAGCTTATGATTATCCTCATTATTCTTCAAGTATGCATTATGTAACAATTCATTAAACTCAATCAAATTGTTCCTATCAAAAGGAAAAGACATGAAATTACCTTTGTTGTTGCACATTGCTCTTTGTTTCATTTCCAAGGTAGAATGTGTCTCAGAATGATCTTAAATATTTTCAATAGAATCTTCTTCATGCTCATGTAATGTCTCTTCATCTTTTTCAAAGTCACTTGGGAGTGACTTTCGATCATTTTCATGTACTGCTTCTTTTACTTCACCTATTTCAGAACTAGTCAGTTCATGGGTCTCCTCTTTTTGCTCCTTCAAGCAAGCTGATGCATTTTGTACCCAAGTATGTGCAGAACTTTGAGATGATCCATCAAAGGTGGGGAGTGGCATTTTACTTATTGCATAATTCAATTCTCTATTTTGAAATGGATTCTTATTACATTCCTTCATCTTAAGCTTGTTTGAGACAATGAGGTATTGATCAAATGGTAAAGTGTTTCTGCAATCTTCACTTAAATTTTTCCATTCGAGTAGAATTTCTTTCACATCATTGGAATCAATAAATTTTGGTGCAGCAGGCCTTGGTGTTCTCTGAAATTTTTTTTCTCTATTATGGGGTCCTGTTCTTGAGAAAATATGCTCACCCATTGGCTTCTTTTCCTCATAATGAGAATGCCTCATATTACTCTTTTGCTCCCAAGTTGGCTTGCCAACAATTCGAATTCTTTCATCATCTGCTTGTTCATGTCTCTGATACCACTTGTAATGTCTTCAAAAAATGGTTTCATGCGTTTCCTAAGCTTCTCACCATCATCTGAGGTTCCCTTTTCATCCCTAGTCATAGCTTCCTCAAAAAATTGCTCTTCTTTTCCTATTTTTTCCTCTTCAACAAAAACACTTTTGGTTTCAATATCGAATGGTGGTCTCTGATTTCTTTTCCTTATGAATATCATACCACATCAGGTGCCAAGATCATGCTCTGATACCACTGTAATGTCCTTTCCTTATAAAAATATCAATGTGCTCAAATTCACCAAATTTCAACTCTAGGTATATGGATACAACTGAATCCCAAACTCCACCAATTGCTTTCAAACTTGGTGAGGAAGGTCATGAGGGGTGATGGGACACATTAACACATCTATCAGACATATAATCATCTAATATACCCAAACATGGTCTGCAATTTGCAAGGGAAGAGTTTCGGGACAAGACTAGTCCATTTGCGAAGTGGAAATCCCCCCTGGGTCTTGGAACAAATCGATTCCAAACATTGTACAACCTCCAATAATGGTTGGTATAAGACTTGGCTCTTTTATAAGACATTAGTTAAGGTATATTTGCAGCATTAGATGTGGTTTTGGGGTCTAATAAGTATCCAAAAGAACTCAGGGAATTTACTAGTAATTTTGAGGCTAAAACCCCCAATGGTAGATGGCTCCAAATAGCTCCAAATGATTTCCAATTGTACAAGAAGGTGTATGAATGATGTTAACACATAAAAATGGTGTTTATAGGTGTCTTTTAACCATCAAATTACTTCTACAACTTACTTTGGCAATCTGGTCAATGTATGGAGTTTTACTAGTAAATTGTGGTTAAAATCCCCTAGGGGTAGATGATGAAAATGACTTTCCAAATGCACTCAATCCAACTCTAATTTCTGAATGGAATAAGGGGACATATAAAGGACATCAACATGAACTCATATGCATCACCATTCAACTTTTGATGTCTGCTATAACTCCCTTAAATCAGATGCAAAAAGATTAGTTTCGACCTTGAGGGAAATTGCATTAAATCTTCTTCAAATGGTATTAAACTGATCAAAATGACTCCAAATGACATGAAACTTGTGAAGATCATAAATGACAGTCCATGAATCATAAATACATCAGAGGAATGATCTTTCATTCGAATACATCAATACATCATTGCTACACATCAAGGTAGTGGGGAAACGGCACCATTCTTTCATTAAAAATCAGATTTATACATTTCCACTTAGAATTTCGCCCTGAAACTTTCTGAAGATGAAGAACAGATTATTTACTTCATATTACAAAAGAAATGGGGCATTAGAAGCTCCCCCAAAGAGTAAAATAGCTCACCAAAAACGCCCTCCCTCAAGGATCAAGAATATACAATGAAAACTAGAAATGGTTGAAGGAGTGAGCTGCATTAGAAGAAACCATGAACTGCCATTTAGCTTACACCTGCAAATAAAGACTCCATTAAATCTCCATGAAAGACCTTAATGGCATTTCCAAACACTAACTTGGATATGTGAATCTTTCACCCTCGAAATTGGATAAGGCAAGAAACTAGTCATCCACTAGCTCTCTCTCTTCACAAATGCAAATTCTAAAAAATGATCAAAAGCTGCTATTCTTCTTTGTTCATGACTTTTATAAACTTCTAATGTCCTCCATGGGTCGAATTCCTTCCAAGAGATTCATGCCAACTCAAGTTGAGAAGAGATTCCCAAGTATGTCACTTGTCCTTCCAATTCTAGCCCTTTCATTCTCCAAATTTGAATTGGTGTCTCTTTGGCTGCCCTAACTCACTTGAGCGCCCTCTTTGAGGCTATTTTTAGCCTTGACATGTCATATATGTCAGATGTCAGCCTTTAGGTCTGATTTATGTCATAGGTGTCATAGCATATTCATCATTGTTGTCATAGAGCTAGGGAGTCTAGCCCAAGTGTCTCACTAGCCCCAAATTGCCTCTTCCTCTTCCATGCAAGTTATTCTTCCACTCCAATTCGACCTTACATGACTCATGCCAAGTATATTGACCTTCCAACTCATCCTAAGAACATTGGTCTTCTTATGGATTCGAAATGACAAGAGTAGGATGCCATGTTGTTGGAGCCTAAGGCCGCAGCTATGATAGAGTTGTGAATTTTGAGGAAAAAGCACAAGTATTGAAGGGAAAGTGCTAATTTTGAATAAACACCAAATTTTGGGAAGAAGGAAACGGTGCGCAGTACGGTGCCAGATGGATGAGCTCGACGCAGATTACGTACTGGAACTTGCGGAGCTCGCGCGCACGTCATAGAAGAATGAATGCGGCTGAATAGAAAGCTCAGCTACCATAATAAATGAAGCGACGGAGTAGAGGGCTCAGCTACCCTCATTTAAGACTTAGTACAGAAGTTATGGTTGCTCGGATCAAGGAGGAGCAACGGACCAAAGCATTGAAGGCGAAGGACAAGGCGCCCATACCCGCAATCTGCGCCGGAAGTCATGGAACCTGCAGGAAGCGGCGACATGACCACAAGCGGCGCCTACAGTACACCTAGCCATGTACGTGGTTAGGGTTTTTGGGGATTACTGTTGGGAGAGGCCCACAGTTTTGTAAAGGTGCGACCGTCATGGCCACCTATATATATGTGTAACTGCAAAAGTTAGATGTTAGTCAGTTAGCCAGCCTTTAGATGCTGAGATGCAGGTTAGCTGTTGAGATAAGCTAGCTAGTTGGTAAGGTTGGTTATTCTGTATAAGGATTGTTTTCTACTGTGTTGTTAGGAGACAAGAGTTAGGGCTGGGATAACCGTGAAGTTAATCCCCAAGTTGCAGATAGTCTGAGACGACGTCTGAACTATTGTAATCTCTTAAGAGAAAGAGACTAGATCGAGAGAAGGGCTCCCAGCTGTGTGCGTGGAGTTTCCTGGAAAGATCTAAGGCTGCAGCTGTGTGCGCAGCATTATTGTATAAGTCCCCTTTGAGTTAATATATGAAACACTCCCCGTGGACGTGGTTTCCCGTGGAGGTGAATTCTTCATGTCTTGTTTGTATGGTAGTGATCGCGTGAATGCATGTTTGAGTTGTTATCTGTGTTTCTGTGAATGTGCTATGAATGTTGCGTTATATTTATGAATATGTTGAGTCCGTTCTCGAAGCTTCCTTGGTAAATATAATCATTAAGTGTCGAAGAATCTGTAGAACGTTGTCGCCGCAGCGATAAAGGAATGCATTACTGCGCTGGGCGCACGGAAAGAGAAGATATATAGAGCGCCGACGCAGGGGATAAGTCACCCTGTGCGCCGGAACGGAGAGGCCGCGCAGCTAGGTTGTTGAGCGAGAGTTCAGCGCAGCTACGCCGAGGGGTCTGCGGAAGAGCCAGGCAGTCCGCTCTGAGGAATCATCGAGGAAGAAAGAATAGTCTTCGCGTCACCTAGGTTAAGGAAATCTGATTCCTTAGCCCCCCATAGCCACTTCGGGTGAGACCTCGAGCTGCTGCGCAGCTCGTTGCCGAGAGGGCCAGTGCGCCAAGGAGTTTTGTTGCTGCGCTTCATTAAAACCCGGGTCTATCCAAAAGTAGCCAACACATGTGGCATAACAAATCTAACTTGTGTGGGTCCCACATCTTCCATGTGTCTTCATCATCAATTGCCACTTTGATTTTCCCTTGTATTTATTTATTTAGCTCTTTTATTAAATATTTATTCCATTCTAATGTCCAAACATCATTTATTAGCCCCCTTATTTCAAATCCCAAAGCTTCCACCCCCAACCTAGGGAACTAGTCATTTTCCTCCATGACAATTCAATTTGATGGGTATATTACAAACTTGAATTGGGAATTTCTCTTAATGTGACCCATCTTGTCCATTTGGATCTATTTTCACATTATTACTAACTTGGACATCATTCTTAGCAATTGTTGGACCCTTAGCATCAATTTGACAAACTATCATGAGTATGGCAAAGGGGCTTAGGCCATTGTGGCCCAATACAAAATTTTGGAACTTGACATGGTTAATACATGGATAATTCTTACTTAATGTATAAACAATAAATAATTACAATTAGGCATAGAGAACAACTAACAAATAATTTATATATTAATCTAGACACTATAAACCATCATTGAGGTGCAAAATAATTAAAAAAATTCATGTAAGCTCATAAAATAAAAAAAATTATGGAAAGTATTTAAAACAATATCCATGTTGGTTCATAAAATAAACTATTATGGAAAGTATTTAAAACGATATCCATGTTGGTTCATAAAATAAAATATCATGGAAAATATTTAAAACAATATCCATGTTGGTTCATAAAATAAAATATTATGAAAAATTATTAAAAAATAGATGTTCGTTTATAAAATAAAAACTTAAAACTTCAACCCAGATCTATCAATGCTTGATAGATACAGGTTTAAGATGAATCTATACTGATCCATATAACACTTAACACCAAAATATTATAACAGTTATTATTATTTCATTATAATTATGATCACCTGTTTGTAAGAAATATGATAAGATTTCCAACGTAGTGTTAGACCCATCTACAGCAAAAATACAATGGTGTGGAGGCATCGGCTTGCATTCATTCTACAATTTCAGAAGCATTAAAAGAATGATAAGATCTAGCGTGTAAGTGTTGAACCTTTGAACTTGACACACGCAAAATACAACATGCTCACGAGTAAAGCCTGAACGCATGGAATTGATTGTCAATGTGGTTGCCCGGTCCACCTCGAGTTTGTCCGCATGTTATGCGCACCAAAGCAAACTGACCAGCTTTCTCCTTACACGTAGTGACTGCCCTAGACCGCTTAGGGAAGCCGTCGGCGCGCATTCATTAAAGCAAACGATAAGATTCATTGTTTATATGTGCACAGCAGAACAATCGGTTGTCAATGTGGTTGTCGTCTCACCTGTCCACCTCAAATGTCTGTCAACGAGTGGAAACCAAGCAGCTTTCTATGTAAGCTCGGCGCCCATTTCCACTTTAAATAGATTATATGCCCACATCAACATGGGAAAATAGTTTTGTCCCTCCCACTTTATACGGAGTTGACCTTTTAACTTTTAATTTTGTCCTAAAAGTTGTTGTCAAGGAAGCTGTCCACCCACTTCAATATATGTCGCCATGTTTTTCGCTTTTGATATCACGAAAAGATTATTGACCTTTCCAAACGCCGCGCATTCATTAAAGCAAACGATAAGATTCGTTGAATACGGAACCAGTCCCTTTCCAAATGCCATCAACGCGCATTCATTAAAGCAAACGATAAGATTCATTGAATACGGAACCAGTCCCTTTCCAAATGCCATCAGCGCGCATTCATTAAAGCAAACGATAAGATTCATTGAATGCGGAACCAGTCCTTATCAGACAACATTTGACACGTAGAGCACAAGATGTGCACCCGTAACTACTTTGGGTCCTGAGGGCAGAGAAAATGGTTGTAAGTGTGGTTGTCATGACACCTATCTACCTCAATGGTTGTCAACGAGTGGAAAAAAATTCTTCGACCATCCAAATGCAATCAGCGTGCATTATATAAAGCAAACGATAAGTTAATTCATTGAACGTAGAGCACAAGATGCTCGCGAGTCGCCCCGACTCGCCCGTAAACGCTGAACCCAAACTAGTTGTCAATGTGGTTCGCCTGTCGGCCTCAATGTCTGCCAACGTGTACTTTTCGCCAGAACCAACCAGCTCTCCATGTGATAGCGGCGCGCAGTTCAACTTTATATATCACGTTTTACAACTGGACACGCATTATAACAAAAACCAGAAATTATATGCCCACAGCTGGCCGCGGGACCTCTAATGTTGGGCTGTACGTTCAACTTTTTGTGGAGTTTATCTTTGGACGAAGCCTTCAGGCCCTTGAGAGGCCACTTTACACGTCATAGAAGTCCACCTCAAATGTTACCATGCAAAAAAAAGTTAATTTCATTGTAAGCACTTCAATAATTAAATTAACCACTATTATTTAAAATTGCAACAAAAGGGCAGCTTAAAATTTCACTCGTCCATCGTTTTCAGTGGGAAATTGGGAATGCGGCTACTAGCTAGGTGACTTGGGAGTGGGACTTGGTACTCGGTTACTTTCCAATTTCCATGCATCCAATCATCAATGGATCATGGACCATTGGTCCTCTAATAAAATAATTGACCAGCTTACATCGACGGGCTTACAATGTGCAACCCATTGCTTGAACGGTTCTAAGTTCTCGTGTTAGCGACAAAGGCTTACGTGTTTAACACATTTAATGGCAGCAACAACTTTATTAAACATAATTGGTGGCTCATACGTGTTGCTGGAAGTGGGATTACCAAGTTACCAGTTATCACATACCAATTCATGACTTCTGACTCCATGAGTTAATTGAGTATTCAATGTATAATATATTATGTTAATGTGCCCCGAATTTGGCATTTCAAACAAACTCCACAATCCAGAAACTTCTTGTAATGTTGCAGGCTGTCGCTTCTGCCTGTGGCCCCTGCCCACGGCCCTGTGTTTTGTTTTTTGTTGTTGTATCGAGTCAATCCTACGGCTCCCAAGTCCCACCTTGTGTTTTCTTTGTTGTATCAAATCAATGCTCGAATTCCATGCTTCCATGGATCTGACCATCAATATATAACATTACAGGAATACAAATAAGCTTTTGCTTATACCCCTGCTCCACCATGGTTGAGCTACTTCCAAGTTCCACTACCCTATCTCCTCCAGTCCTCTAGGATAGTTTGCAGAGTGAAGCTACCAATGTCAGCTTGCCATAAAGATATATAAATAAATTTGTTTTCTTTGAGGAGCTCAACTTCAAGGCTGATTGGATTGCTGACATCCTATGAATTTACAGGTATGTACATCATTTTATCCATTCATGATCCCATCAATTTATTTATTTGATTAAAATTCCATAACTTCATAGTTCAAACACAATATTATTATTTGATTGAAATTTTGTAACTTCAAACGGGCCTTGAAGGCTTCAAATTTGAAGCCTGGACCAGAGAGTGGGTTTGTCACAAATCTCCGTCAAAGGTTGTTCATAACAACATTTATCGATTCCCAACCGCAACAACAACAACAATTGCTTCTTTCTTCATATGTTCTCTATACACGCATATGATTCCATGTGCTCCTTTCCTTGCCCTATTTTCCTTTGTCACCTGATCAAATCTCTTGAGAATTTAGCCACCCTTTAACTTCCCTGAAATGGAGGGGATAAGGAAGACCATTGTTTTCACTCTAAAACCAAGTGCTTCCCCGTGCAGCTGCCACTGGCCACAGTTGCAGCCCTACGTGAAACATGTGTGTCCACTGCGCCCCACAGCTTTACAAAAAATCCTAGGGATTTGGGGAAGTTCCTGCTCTGCCAGCCTCCATGCATCTAGTTAATGAGTCAGATCAAGAATCCAGACTTTGTATCTAAAAGTGTATTACATGAGCCATTTTCCCCAATTTCTCAGTCGTCGACTCGACACTCTGGTACACGGTTTAAGATTCTTGGGATTTATTAATATGAAAACCACCGATGCTACTACACTTACAATCCCAACTAGCTATCGAATTTCAATATGATTGAGAATATGCAACAACATCTGGTGAAGGAAAATGTTGAAAGCTAGCAATTTTCATAGAATTCCCAATGCCCACTCCTGCGTTCGACTGTGCGAACTGTGACAAAAAAAAATTGTAATCTTGATTTTTAGAATGGTAGTGCTACTTTACCTTTTGATTTTGTTGCCCTTATCGGTTGGTCTTGAATAGAACATAAACTTCAACCATATAACAAGAACTTCAAACATCTATGCATCTCCTCTCTACTTGGTCCGCCTATGTTTTACTTATGCTTCACAACCCATCCTCTACTCTGTCATACCACAGAGTTATTATGTATAACGAGATCTAGGGGAGGGCTATAGGTAAGAAGCGGGCATGGTCCTTAATCGGCTATTGAGAAAAAAAGCTTCCTGGAGTCTGATAGTTCTCTTTGCTCAAACCATAACATAGCATGCAACATGTAAGGAGCGCTTAAACTTATTCTATCCCAAGTACGTGTGGCATTCATAGATTTGAATGAAAAATTAAAACATATATTGTTGTCATTGGCATTCAATTCTACTGTAGGGTACAAATGAGAGTGACAAGGAAACTTGCTACTGGTTTTCAATCCAATCCAACTTCTTTGTTGAACTGTTCTCTCTGATAGACTTGCAAGAAGGAGGATTATAAATGGCATAGGCAACGCATATGTTTGATAGAGGTGCATGAAAGTGAATTATGGTCCTCAATTCAACTCGAAGTAAAAAAAAGTTACCATTCATATTATTTCCCTTCACCTTTTTTACTGCCTTTCTGCATACATCTCTATTGCTCACTAATTTAGAAGCAGATACAGACCAGACTCAACGTCCAATGTTTTTGGCTTCTGAAACAATTTCTTCCTTTTTTGGCTTACATGATCATTTTTCCATTGTTAAGTACGCTAGATTTTATGTAGGTTGGAATTTATAGTAGTTTGAAGAACCGTCGGTAGTGATTTACAAAGATTGAACTTTTCCAGGAATAAGCATCGTGTTGCTTTTAAAAGAGTTGAAGAACCCAATTCTTCATCGATCTTGTATTGTTCGAAGCAGCCTAGGAACACATTTTAAGCGGCATTAAATATTATTATACTAGTTAAAAGTTGGATTGGAATTAGGCTAGCAAGTTAACTGTAGCTGCACTGATGCAGAAAAAAAGATCTATAAAATTAGTTATGGCAATTCACACTGAACATATGGAAAGTGGATTTTCCGTCTATCTCCTAAGTTATGTTTCACTAATAAATTCCTCATGTTTAGGCAGATCATGAAAGAGTAAAATAGTATTAATTTTGGTTGTAAGGATGAAAGTTGGATTGGAATGGGGTTAGCAAGTTAACTGTATTATTATATTGGTTAAAATTTTAAGAGGCAAGATCAATTTGGGAAACTGCTGAGACGACAGAGGTGGCATAGTGGCTTAGAGACTGAGCCTCTAGATCGGGGCAAAATATGATTGTGTTATATGACATATATAACGTTCAGTGCTTCCATATCCACTACAAAATAAAGCCTCTTGACTTTACTATGTAAGTAAACAATGAAATTTTGATGTACTAATACATTTTAAAATGAAAAGAATAACTTATCTTTGCATGTCAGCATTGAAGGGTTCAATATCTCATAGCCCTTCAAAGTGAAACGGGACCCCCACCCTTCAAATTTGATCCCTCCTTTGGACTTTACACACATGTGATAAAGGAAAACTATGACAAAAATGACATATATAATACATATTTTCTATCACGATCACGATGACATATATTTGTGCCAAACTAGGAGAATATTGCAGCTCCTTTTAGAGCATTATTCGAAAATATTTCTTTCTCATAGAATGAGGCACTAGAGCAGGATTTCATGGCCCTAAAGAAAGCTATGCACACTATTCCTTTGTCATCCATGTCCAATTTTAGTAAGAAATTTGTCTTATAATGTTATGCCTCTGGTTGTGACCTGGGAGCAGTCTCCATCATTGGCCTTCACTGATAAGTTGAAACCTGGGAAAATCCACCTATGAGAAATAAATGACGGTTATCCTTATATATATTACATACTATGCAACATATAATATATTATGGACTTTATAAATATATTTTTTTTAATGTGTAACTAGTATTTTTAAATTTATTAAATTTAGTCCGTAAGTTGAGATACGAAAACCATATATAATTAAGTGGCATTTCTAAATCAACACCAACTAACATATCTTCAATGTTTCTAGAACGACCATTGTCCTCCCTATACCACATAAATGAGTCACTAAGATGTTTGGTTATAACTATGGTATGGGTTATAACTTATAACTATGATATCATACATAAGAATGGTCACGACAATGTGTTGGTATATGGAACAGAAATTGACGCGCAGAGCACAAGATGCTCGCCCGTAAACCCTGACCCCACAGAAAATATGAGTAATTGATGTTTTCATCGACTCGATAAGGCTCGCTAATCCATCTCTTTTCAAGTCAAAGATCCAGAAAGAACACCAGAGGCACACTGCTAACGTTTGAGGTAGTTGTTTGAGATTCTTTAGATCGACGAGAAAGAGAAATACCTTCCCTTCCCAGTTTCCCTGTCTCTGCCTCTGCATATTTCTTCATCATCTTACCCTCTTTGTCTATGCAATGGCTGCCTCCGCTTCCTTCACCTCCACTGCTACACCTTCGAACACCAATTCTAGACACCAACAGATCTCCCTAGTCTAAATGGTTTAGGTCTAGAACAAATCATGACAGAATATAAACACTTTCTTAGATTAATCAAAGTACCAGAATAAGGCACGTTACTGACCTTGTAATTGGAGTTGTCTCTCCTTGCTTTATGTGATCTTCAATGCCTAGCTGCAAAACAACATAGAGAAAACAAGAGGAAACATAAGTGAAAGCAACAAGTAATATTGATTAACCTAAACAAGTGGTCAAGGAAACAAGTTTCTAAATATCTATAATGCACAATAAACCTTTATGGAAAGAGCATATATTGTTGTATTAATGAATATAGAGAAGATGAGATTACAACCATTGCCTTGACATTGCAATTTATTCCAACTAATATTTGCCTCAAAGATCCAACCTTGCCTCTAATGGATGAAAGGACTTCAACTCTAGCAAAATTTCTCCATCATTTGGGTGCGCTCTAGTTCATCCTCTTCCTAACCATGAAGAGGAAGCTTGTATATATAGGCCAAAGATGATAGAAGGAGTTGACGATTTGATGGAGAAGACTAAGAGATCATCCCAAGGAGTTAGGGGATTGACTGTCACCTTCACTGATTTGTTGGGATAGGCCTCCACGAAGGGATTCATTCTAGAAGGCACTCGAATCTTCTCTTTTTCCTTCCTAACTGATAATGACACACTTTGTCAACTAGCAAGCTACGTCATTGAAGGGTGACGCATGTTGAACAAAAGAAAATAGTGGTAGTGATGCACTTTTTCAATGTGCAAGGCGCGTCATCAAGGACCTGACGTGCTTCGTCAATATGCAAGGTGTGTCAGTGTGATAACATAAGGAAAAAGGCATGGAAATCCTTCTTTTCGGGCAATTTCGCATCAATGATTTAGGAATTAGGGCAAACCACGTGCACACATATCATGATGACAAGATTTTGGTGTAAAAGAATGCCCCCTAAAGCATGGAGCTAGAGAAATAGGATAGGTGAAATGCTTTGATGTATGGAAGTTTAAGGAAAAAGATCATCAGTTGAAATGATGAACAAGAATTTATGTAGTACCACTAACTCTAAGACATGTGTCTCAAATGACTCATAGTATGGTTTCCAACCAATACACTACAGATCCATGAAAACACTAAATAAAAGTATGGCCACTAAGAATACAAACGTGGATCGATACATCCATGACAAGACCAGATCGTAGCCACGAGAGAATACATATGGATCTACGAGATGAACTGAACATAGCCATGGACCAATACAATGTGGATCTATGTGACAAAATAATGGTTCCATCATGATGTTTATGTGGGAACCTACTAAAAAAATATCCATCGCAACCTGGTTAAGATACATAAGAAAGTTATCTTGGAGTCTTCATCTTGAACCTGAAAAAGTACAATTCTAACCATGCGAATAGATGTCCTGATGTCAAACATGGTAGAAATCACTTGATTACTAGTCATTGAGGTATATCATTAACAAGTGCGAGATAAATCATCATTAATATCAATGAATCCTAAGGTACTCTAGTACATTCCTCCAAATGCAAATTAATGAGTTGAAGTCGAACACTCGATGGAATCTTCCAGTCAGAGGTCAATGATGTGAACCTACTACTGAAATCAAGGCAACCTTCCATTAAGGCATGCAAGTCCAAGGTACTCGATTGGTTTCTAGGTCTAGTCCTTGGTTGATGTGTTGAAGTCGACAAGGATAAACCTATCAAAGGAGGGCCATGATGTTTCCCTCATCATCGACACGAAATAGGATCAACAATATTTTGAAGTAGATCAGACTATATATTTGAGACTGACTTAGAGGTGACTGACAAAAAGGAAGGTATAATCACTGTAGAGCTTGACTCAAAAACAGACTTCCCTTAAAAATGGAATGGCATGACTTGTCATCATTGACATGACGAGATAGATACCAAGACCTAATACAACAAATGATTGATGCATTATTCAGATGACCCAAAGGAGTAGAATAAATCATGGAAGTGGTAGGACTCGAGGACAAGCTGATTACCCAAGTTATTTGAATGAAATGCAAATGAATGCCATGTTCAAGGGAGACTATAAGATGCCATTAATACAGATGCAAATACATACTCTTTCCTTTAATTTTCCCATCATGATTGACGAGTGCCTCTTTGCTTTTTAACGAGCTGGAAGAGGGTAACAAATGCTCGTTGTAGCTCATCTTTTGGATGAGTCCAACCTCACATGTTTTATGAACCTGAGGAAGGAGAGGTTTGTTCCCGAAAGGGTCCTTCAATGTTTGGTTTTATGAGTCCACAGAAGGAAAACTTAGTGATTTTTCATATCTAGAGAGTTTGAAAAAATCTAAAGGAAACTCTAGGCTGGTTCCTTTTCCGTAAATAGTATAAACGGTCCCAAAAAGAGATAAATTACAACTGAATAGATGAATTTTCACATCCTTTTACAAGCATGAAAGAGACAAGTTCACTTGGCGATCTTTTAATATTTTGGGATTATGAAAAGAGCTTAAAGAAAACTCCACGGGGTTCCTTTTTCATAACAGTTTTACGAGCCCGAAAAAGAGATGAAAGTATACTCGGTAACTTATTCTTATGTATTTATGAGCACGAGAAAGAACAAAGACTAAGATTGACACATTTTGTACTTAGTTTTAGTGAGCACGATAATGGTATAAAAAAGCACTCAGAATCTTTTTCATATTTGATAAGGAGCACGAAAAAGTCGAAAATGATCTCTATTATAGCCAAATGTTATTAATCTCAGCCTACAAGCTTCGCAACAAGGCTTGGAACCATTATGTGGATTAAAACATAAAAATATAATCAACTTAGTAAAAAAACCACTTGGAATTATAAAAATTGAAATTGGAATATTTCATTTTGAATGTTAAAAAGGGTAAAAAGTGAAAATTATTTACCATTGTGTTTTTTACCAAGTTGGGAGTGAGTGAAAAGCCTTTTTTTTAGCTCAAACTTGCTATGGATATTACGGGAGCATTAGGAAATCGTTCTTCATCCTGTCAAGTCCAAGTAATCACACTCCTTCTACTCTTCAATTCCATGGTTAATTTTTTTGTTTTTATGCAGATTTATGTGGTTTTAAGGGTCATTTCATAGGGAGAAAGTGTGTGCCTGAGGGGTGACGCACTTATTCCTTTTGGGAAGTGCATCATCCAGCGGTGACTCACATCCCGAATGGAGGAAGTGCATTGCTGACATCCTGTTTCCAAAGTTGAGGTGCGTCAGCAACACAACGACCAAAAAAATTTAGAATTCAAGCAAAAAACTAGATTTTGTTTCCATGAAATGTTTCTAATGCCTTTTAAATTGATGTATATGTAGGATTCATTAATCAAAATGGTGCAATGGAAGGAGAGGGAGAATCAATTGGAAGATGTCCAAGTGGTAAACTATCCCCATTCGGTTAATGCTTTGAGGGAATGTGGATTGCTAAAATTATTCCAAGTGCAAGGAATGAGAGCTCAAGTTCAGTTGTTGGATTACTTGATCCGAATGTGGAACCCAAAACAACAATACTTTTAGGTTAGGAATCATATCCTTACATTGGATATAGAGGACATTTTCTTTCTAACGGGGTTGTCAAGACATGGAGCTCCAGTGTCACTTTCTGGTCCTAGAGGTGGTGATAGGACTATCGAGGATTTGATTGCACAATTTTGCACTCCCGGGATTCAGATGTTAGGTGGGAATATTCCCATCAAGAATGTGCGATATCGTCATTTAAGGATGATTATATTCACCATTGAGATAGTATTGGGTAGCAGGGCTCTGCATCAAGATACAAGAGCTCACATGCTTTATGCCATAGAGTGCATGTCTCCTACAATATTCAACTAGTGCGAGGAGCTCCTAGAAAACCTGAAAGAACAAATGAGAAAATGCAGAAGAGGGGAACTCAAACAGTTTGGATATGGATCGATAGTGGTCTCCTTTTTCCTAGAGAGGGTCCCCCTTCTTCATCCGCAGGTAGTGTTTAGTGATCTCGAGCCACGATATCCACGCATGCTGAGATGGGTTGAGGTGATGGCTCGACATGGTGGTGGTGGTCCTATGATCACTTATGGTCCTACCTTCTTCAGATGGTTACGTAGTCAACTACTTATGGTAGAGGACTATGCATATGTAGGAGTAGATTTTCGAGGGGATCCAAACTTATCTCTTCTAGAGGGAGAGCATTAAGGTGAACTAGGTAAGAAAAAAACTCGTTTGTTTTTAGTTTTTTATGCATTTTATGATTTTTCATTTTTTTTGTAGTACTGATATTTTATACTTTTCTACAAAGATATCAGGCCTTCGAGACCTGCCGGATATTTGCCTATTGAAAGGTGAGGAGTGGTCAGAGATATGACAGCAGTTAACCAAGAGGTTGTAGAAGATCTTGACGAGATTGAGGAGAACCTCCAACGACCAACCGCAGACATTCCTGATATCTCCATAAATGAATTTCCACAGAACTATGAGCGCTGGACAACTAGGGTTTTTAGTCGTTTTGATTAGCTACTCTGTCGGGTGTCAAGGGCCATTGTATGTTATCATGAGCACCACTAGTGATAGCATGTATATGTAGCAATGTACTGAAATCCATGAGCTTCAGAGTTTGTAGGTATGATAGACTAAAAGCTATGGGCTTCATTATTTTTGTACAAGTACTTTTTGTAAAACTTTTTATCAGGCTTAATATAAAATATTACCTAGCGATTTATACAATGTGTCTTTATGATGGATGCGGGTCTCACGTATGTTCCTTATGTACTGATGGATAATTTACATGTTGTGCCAATTATACATTCTTAATAAAGTGTTTAAAAACATGCAATGTGCCAATCTAATACAAACTTAGCTAATGAATCTGCAACCGTGTTCATACGCCTCGGGATATGTTGGTATTGAACGAACTCAAAAGACCTTTCTAGGAGATGTACTCACAGAAATAGGAGAAGTAATGCAGGGTCACAGATGGAATAGATTATATTCAAGTGAAAGACTATAAGATGGGAGTCTACGTGAACAACCATATGAATCACTCCATGGGAGGAAGCATTGGTTAATGATCTAATCACCGCATGGTATTCGACAATATTATTAATTGCATAACCTAAGCAAACTCCACCTGAACTTATCAATTCATCAACAAGGGAACAAAGTATCCAGGCTACCGAAGCGAGGTTTTGGGTGTGTCAGCTAGCACTGTCCGCAATTCCATAACAGGTTTCCATCTGTACATCCAGGCAGAACATGGTATAAGCAGTTATAATTGGAACGAGACCCTAACAAACTAGAAGGAAAGTGTCACACCAAATAAAACATGCATTATATACAATTGTTGGGCAATGAAAATGTCCCTATTTTACACTATCTTTTCCCTACATTTAATCCCTTCTTGCATTCCCATGACCTTGTATTAATGCTTATTAATCCATTTTTATGCTTATTTATGGGATTTATACCTAAGGTGGTTTCTATTGTGAACTACAATCACCTCAATAACAATGATTGTGATACCCCATTTTGACCCTTATGATATATTAGCTTTTAATGTAAATATTGTATACATGTGATGTATGTTTTCCTAGCGTGGAGCTCAAGGCCAAGGCCCCGCTAGTGGAAGCTCGAATTTATTTAAAAAGCGCAAGTATTAGATATTATGTTACCCATGTGCTATTTAGCCATGGAACATTGTAAAAATGATGTAAATAAACATCATGTAATAAAATACCAAAACTGGCTATGGAAGCAACGAATGAGAAGGGGACATGTGTATCCACTAGGGAGTGGTGAGGGGGCTGCGGGGATGAACCATATGCTGCCAAATGTCATTGTGAGAACCCATTTGACTTTCCTTGATGACATTTATTTCTATTGTAAGGAAGTAGTTGAATATTTCAGTCCATGGCTTCAATGGAGCATGGGCAGCCCAGAAATTCGTATGGAAGAGTATGGGCTCTGTTTTCTTGTACCACAAGTCACTCTACCTCATGGGGATTGATTCTTCCTCATTCGCATCCCAATATAGGGAAATGAAGATTCTGAAAACTGTATGGTGGAAACTACAAAAGATTTGTAAGATGCTACTAATTGCACATGACATATCTCATTCAAATATATCTAGAGGATTTGAGACATATCTCATTCAAATATTCTTGAGGAGATTCCAAGGAATTTAAAGAGAAGGTTAAAGATATTGGTTCCAATGCATCATTTACTCAGCCTTTGAAGTTGTGGAAACTCGAAATTGGTTATGATCAGGAGCAACCAAACATCACAACAAGCTCCAAGAAATTGTCAAAATTTAGATGACACGGGAGTGGGTTGTAGAAAGGCAGCATCGTTTCCATTCATTGAGCTCCTCTCTGTTTCGAGAATAATTTAATATCCTCTACTGAACATGGCCAACCACATGAAGGTGGAAGCTCTTGTGCCCCCCCCCTCACATTACTCTCAATTCCCCATACCCAATGCATGTACTTGAAAAACAATTGCGTGCAAATTCATGCATATTTCATCATTAACAAACATCTACTATTCATTCAATAAAGGCTAAAATCCATTAAATCAATGTTTCATTCTGTCAACACATTCATTCAATAAAAGATAACATTCAATAAACCATCCATTCATTCAGTGAACACATTCATTCATTAAAAACTAACATTTAATAAAGATAACCGTTTACCACACTGAATCATAAGGCATCGTGAAGACAAATAGTCATAAGGCATCGTTTCATATATCTCTGATTTTCTCAAAACTCGAGAATGAAGATAAAGAGGATTTCCAAACCTATCAAGTGTACTTTTAGGTCAGCAACATTCTTGTCTCCGAACTGTAGCAAGTGTGATTGCAACCACCGATCAAGATGGTTGTCACAACCAATTTGTGTAGCTCGGGTGCTTTCCTATTTTGGATGGTTGACTTCAAGAACCCCAAAAATGAAATACTGGAGATGCATGAATACCAAAGGAGGGTGACAAATTTGTCGAAGCACTGTTGTTATTGTTGCTACGTGCTCTTGATAGAATACCTGTAGATCTTGATGCTTTGAAGACATGTATGGGTGGAAAATCTGTAAACCACTTGAAAAATCAGAAGCACCAATAGATTCAGAGGCTAGCTAGGATCTTAGTTGATACTTGGAAGAAACATGTTGATGCAGTAATGAAGAATAATGACACAGTCCGGATCAATCCAGGGAGCATATTTTCCCTATAAGTAAGATACATGAAAAGTTGCTTATACTTATTGTGGCAAGCATGCAAGATCTACTGAATTTGTGAAAAAATCAAGACCATTAAGTGATATGGATGATGGGGGTACGAATCTACTGGTAATTCTAGCAGCCACTGAAAATTCCAAGGACAGACAAGTTCTTGTTGTTGTCAGTGAAAGATGTTCCTCAACAGTAGGAGAGGGTATCGTGGATGAGTCTACAATAAGGTTCTCTGTTGATAAAATCCATTCTAATCCTAGTGACCATGCAGATGATAGAAGTACCCTTTTGGATAAAGGAAGTGAAGGACCTTATTGTTTCCAAATAGAGTTGAATAAGATTCAGAAAATTGGAAGGCATGATCCTCAAAAAGACACACTTGATACCACCTATAACCTTAGAAATAACCAAGTAAGAGATAGTGACCTGCGAGATGACCTACAAGATGCTAATCAACTACAAAATTCAGTGAAGGTTGAAGACAGGCAATAATACATGGGTGTTGATAATCATCATCTTCTTAGCGCAAGGAGCATAACATACTTGGATGAAAGTAAAAAAATTGTCATCGAAAAGAGAGGATTAGATATACAAGTAGACTCGAAATTGTAAGATCCTCTTATTATGCACCCTCTCCATAGTAAGCACATTGAACAACAGGTATACCAACTAGACTATAACCAAATGCATCTTATAACTTTCCTTCTTGTCTTCAATGGCATTTTTATGTCGAGTAAATTGCATGGTAGATTGGTTTACATTTGTTTACAAAATGCACTCTACCAGAATTCTTATGTTTGGGCCTATTAACCTCCATTTTGTACCAGGATTACTACCATATTTGGGCCTATTACCCCCCTTTTGGTATGGGTGTCCACATGTGCTATTGATCATAGTCTTGAGACAATAAGATACAACACTTATGAACATAATGGGAAATTCTTATTTGTGACAGCAATGGGCCCTTTCATTGTTAATCCCGTACAATCCAACAGTAATGAATATGGCCATACATTAAATCTAGGCATACTAGAAGGAATTCTGAAAAATTATAGTGAGGATAAATGTCATATGTGGGCATATTTGTATTCATTTGGAGTTGGTTGTGGCAATATTATCCCCAAGGAAGCCATTAAAGCATCATTTTTTAGGCATGTAGCTGAAAGGGTATGTGCAACAGGTATGAGAACATTATGTGCACTGTATTAGACCTAAATAGGGGCCCTAACCATTCAACAGTAAGGTCGCCTACAACACCCAGACTTGGATCAGCAGACAGGGATATTTTATTATCTCTATAGAGACTTGGTAGGGTCATTATCCTCATTTTTATGTTACCCCAACCATATATGCATAGCTTGTCCCTCAGAGAGGTAGTTACCTTTCAGCCGCCAGGACCTTCAAGGCCACTATAGATCCACCAGATTGATTCCATATTTCTTTCAGCCCATCTTATCATTTGCCTAAGAGGAAACTTGAAACTACGAATTATATTTAATGTTTTAATGGGTTCACCTCAAAGGAAACTTGAATTAACGTATTGGATCTGGGTCCCGATTCAACAAGATCGACATAGAAGCAAATCCTGAATTTCAAAATGGATAGGATCTTCCTGGGAAACATATCCCACAGACTTGAAGCATAAAGTACACATGGAAACAAAATTGCCCTTGATTGTTGAAACCTTGAAAACATCGATGCCCTAATTCTCATTCCAAATCCCATAAAAATCAAAGCTGCACAGACACACATATAGATACAATATCCATGAAAAATATGGTAACTACGATAGATACAACTATTATAATAGGATATGATATAGTTGTTGGTACACGATATGATACAGTATGCTGGGGGTAGTATAGTAGTATACAAAATATGAACATGGAGAGTTGAACTTATCCAGGGGTATCATAGTAGTATACATAACACGAACTTGATGGAGTTTATTAATATTCAATACCTACACAAAGCAATCATGGAAATGGAGTCTTTGTTGAGAAATAAATCAATGTGTTTCTTGAAAATGGTGTCCAAATCAGGGAAACTCTTTCTATAGAAGCTCCATGACAGAACCTTTAGTAGGGGTGGATCGTCATCATGAGATATTACAGGAGCCACAGTCGATATGAGCACAATGATATATAAAGACCATAAAACTTAAATCCATAAAACTCAGAATTTTAAGCCTTCCAAGAGTGATTGGCATGATACTTGTAAAATGGTTTCCAAAGAAATCTATCTCAGTTAAACTAGAGCAATCACCCAATCCCCAACCGAATTCAACCAATGTGCCAAACGTGTTTCTCAATTTCTTGCTAGAGGAAATATAATAAAACCCTATCCCCAACCGAATTCAACCAATGTGCCAAACGCATGTGGAAAATGGGCAGTTGATGAACTTACCGAATTTCTTGACATTGTGAGGCACATTGGTTGAGTTGAGTATCCTCTGCTAGCACTGCATCCTCTTCTCGATGCTGAATGAAATGAGGGATAGCATGAGATCCTCTTATCTCTCCTGTCTCCTCTGCTCAAATCTTTGAAAATGGAACCCGTGATTTGGGTTAACTGTGCAAATGGAACCCGCGGTCGTCTCCTGGGTTATTTGTGTGAATGGAACTCGTTGTCTCCTAGGTTATTTGTGCCAATGGAGCCCTCAAACTCCTTTGCAGCCTCCTCAACCTGCTGTATGACCTCCTCAACCTCCTCTGCGACTGCCTCAGTGACCTCTACAACCTCCTTAGTGACGGCCTCTTCCCCACAGTCTCCTAGTTTATTTGTGCAAATGGAACCCTCGAACTCCTTTGCAGCCTCCTCAACCTCCTGTATGACCTCCTCAACCTCCTCCACGACTGCCTCAACCTCCTCCACGACTGCATCAGTGACCTCTACGACCTCCTCAGTGATGGCCTCTGCAACCTCTAGTATTGGACGTTCTTGCAGGGTGAGGTAAGTGAAATGTGTTCACGCGGGCTGGGAGGGAGGTAAGTTCTATATTTTGAGGGAGGTTAGTTTTTTTTATTATTGTTTTATGTTTTTTTTGTATTTATATTTATTGTTTTTTTTATAGTTAGTATTTATGTATTATTATTTATTTATTAATATAATATGTATGCAAATGTGTGTGTATAAAACCTAATATTCTAACATATAAAAATAGACGAAAAAGCAAGCCACAAAATATCGATGAATTGAAAGAGACGTCTGTTCTGTAGGATTGTTGTTGATTTTGATGGACAGTGGACTGAAAGAGAGAACATGACTGTTGGGAGTCAGGAGGCGCTACTAGTGTGATATCGGACCGTACTATATGAAAGGAACTATATGACTGTTCGGAGGTGCGGTCATATTTGTTCATAATTACCATGAGATATTATTCATCACGGTAAACTCATCAACGTCATGTGCACATCCAAACGGTCATAAGTGAGTACAACAATTTCATCATGTTTGTGCCTCCAAACGGTCACACTCAAACAAACTCATCAATGGGTGCGCATCCAAATGTTCATAAGTGTGTACAACAATTTCATCATCTTTGTGCATCCAAACGGTCACAATCACAATGTTTCTTTCAATCAGTTTCGAGTCCCTACATAGATTGTCACTATTTTGGACGGCGATTTTCCTTCCTTCATTTTAATACTATGCAAATTACAAGTAGTTTCTAAGTGCTAAGTTGCCATAGTTATAAACAACCATGCAACATATTTTCAACATAATGGACTATATTTCTCTTGTTCAATTGTTCTTACGTAGAGTCCAGTAAAAAAACACAACGCTCTTTCACACGTCGGGCAAATATCGTTGTCCTCGAGCATAAACTTTACGTTAATAGTGTAGCTTTCAACATTAAGGAAGAGTTGTGTTGGTTATGCATGTAATAGCACCGACAATAGCCGAAGTGAGAGAAAAAGTTAGAAACAAACTGGTTTCAAGCTCAGTTACTATCATGATATATTTGTTTGTAGTTGTTCAGATTCAACTACCATATTGTTTTAACCCAGCCTGTATTCTGGGTCTCAAATTTGGACAACCAAAATTATGGCCTGTCTTTAGTAAATGCGCATTGAAATATTTTCATTATGTGCCTGCAAAGTGAATGCCATCCAAATGATATTTGTGTTGGCAGGGTTTTAGTACATTCTTGGAAAGTGCAATAGTAAAAACAAGATTTGCAAAATCTTATATATATATATTTTGATATTTTCAATAGAACCCGTCAGATATCCGACATCCTCAAGAATAATATGATGTCGGATATCGAACATCCTTGGGAACAATGTGATGCGGGATATCTGACGGTAAATTCTATCAATTTAATTTTTTTTTTATGAAATTTCATAATTTTGAAGGTGAAATCTGACGACACAGTCCTTTTCGTCAGATGTCGTCGGATTTTCTCGTCGGATATTGGGTTCAAATCTTGTAGTGATCAGAGTCTCTGAAGATGCAACCAAACCCGACCGGTCCAAGGTTTCCCTTGGAGGTGCCATCGAAGTTCATTTTGAAGAAACCCTTTAGGGGAGGGGACCAAATTCCTAGGCTTGGCTCAGGTTGGGGAGAGCGAGTGAGTTTCCCATAGAAGGGGAGAGCACCCAAAATACCCCATTCACGAAGAATTCTGGACTTGGTCCCGTTAGACTCCCAGTCTGAATTCTCCCATTTCTGAAGTTTGATGGTCTCCAACAACTTATTCTGAATGGAATTCCATACTTTGTCGGAGGAATTTTCTTTGTCCCTAAAGATTTTGGAATTTCGTTCCATCCAAATTCCCCACAGAAGAAAGTATGGTAAAATTTGCCACAAGCAGTTCACCACCCGATTCTGGAAAGGGTCCTTAGACCAGTCAATAATGGAGAGCACGATGTCATTACGTCTTCTATCGGACCGCTTGAAAATCGTTGCTCCACGGTCCCACAATCTCGACGCAAACGAGCAAGAATCAAGGATATGCGCCATGGTTTCTGCTGCTGCATTGCACATGACACACAGGTATGTGCCTGAAAAACCCCACTTCTGCATATTTTCTCCGGTTAAGATACATTTTTTCAAAGTTTGCCAAATGAAAATTGAGACTTTAGGCCAAATATTTGCAGATCACATCTTTTTCCATTTAGCAATTGACTCTTGATGGATGAAGCCCATCCGAATATCATAGGCTTCTTTAATGGAAAAACTACCCCTCAATTTGTAGCCCCATCGAAGCCTATATTCCCCATTTTTCATTTTGAGTTTGCGCATGTTCAAAGTCTCCTCTACCTGATTTACCTCTTCCTCAGGGTCGAAAGGAGCCCACTAGTAGTGAGCCTTCCAAACCCTGAAATCCTTGTCGGGGGTGTTCAAATCCCATAGGTCCTTCACCCGAACAATGTTATTGTTAATGCAGCTTTGAATTATATGGGAGGCATTAATTGAATTGGCGATGGGAGGAAATTGTTGCCACGAATCGGTCCAGGCCATAGCTCGACACCCGTCTCTGACTTCCCAAAAACTGTTCTCCTGGACTAGGCTCATCCCAAGGGAGGCTGACTTCCAAATATGAGACCCTGAGATATTTTCTGAGAACTGGATTAGGTCATCTTTTTCCCATCCTTCTACGTATTTAGTATGCCAAAGCCTGTCCCATGGTTTCTCCCTGTGGGTCACCCATCGCCACCAGGTGTTTGCACCAGAGACAACATTTATCTGTTCCGAGTCCCGAAGATTAAGACCACCCTGATTTTTTGGAGAGCAAATCTCATCCCATTTGACTAAGGCCCATTTCCTGTGATCTCCAGGGCCGCTCCAAAGAAAATTCCTCTGAAGTTTCTGGAGTTCTTTAAGAATGGCTTTGGGGGCCAGCATTGCTGAGAACAGATAGGAGGGCATGGCTTGTAAAACGGCTTTAAGAAGAACTAGTTGGATGGCAAAATTTAGGGGACAGATGGTCCAATTTGAAAGTCGCTTCCTCATTCTATCCATCATCTCCCGCCAAGACCCCCGCCGAACCTGGGAGTCCACAAGAGGGCCCCCCAAATATTTGGATGGAAGGGTCCTCTCCATAAAACCCAAGATCGTGCAGATGTTTCTCCTGGTGATTTTAGGAGTATTGAAGAAAAAAACCTGATATTTCTAACCATTGACTTCAAGACCAGAGGCTTTGCCAAATTTATCAAGATAGAGACGTATGGCCCTTGCCTCCTGGACGGAAGGATGACCCATGAGCATAGTATCATCCATGAATTGGTGGTGGATTTGAAATCCGCTCTGGGATGAATGATGAGACCCCGAAACTCATGACTTCCCTGCATAGATTTAATAGTTCTCCCCAAACTGTCAGCCATGATGACAAAGAGGAAATGGGAGAGGGGATCCCCTTGAGGAATCCCTTTGGAGGGTTTTAAGAGACCCGTAGGGACACCATTAAGTAATACAGAGGAGAAAGAGGTAGAAACCAAATTCATGATCCACCTGATCCAAATTTCTGAAAAACCAAAAGCGTGCAGCATTTCCTTCATGAAGTGACAATTCAATTTTTCATAAGCCTTGGCTATGTCAAGCTTCAACATCATCCCCATAATTTTCTCTTTTTTGAGGGAATGCAGGACCTCATGGACCAGGATAATACCATCTATAATATGTCGTCCTTCCACAAACCCAAACTGCTTAGGGGAAATGATGAAGGGAAGGATAGGCTTAAGACGATTATAAATGACCTTCGTGACAATCTTGTAGATCACATTGCACAGGGCTATTGGTCTGAATTTGTTTGGGGTGTCAGCACCAGTAGTCTTGGGGATGAGGGATAGGAAGGTTGCATTGAAAGCTGGAAGGATTTTCCCAGAACACCTAGAGGATTCCACAATATGACAAACATCCATCTTCACCAGATCCCAAAAGTAATGGAAAAAATTGGTGGTGAAGCTGTCAGGGCCAGGGGCTTTTCCATCCGCCATTTGAAGAACAACTTCCTCGACTTCTGACATAGAAATAGGTTTCAGAAGGAGATCATTTTGTTCCTGAGACACCAGGGAAGGAATATTTTGGGTTATTAACTCAATCTATCTTCGTCTCTCCAAAACATTTTTGGTCATGATATCTTGGAAGAAATTATGCAGCTCGCCTTCAATATCTTCCCTAGTCTCCAGTCTAAACCCCTCCCTATTTTTGAGTTTAAGGATCTTATTTTGCTGAATTGCAGACCGATGGAAGAATTTTTTGTCTCGTTCCCCATCTTGGAGCCAATTCACTCTCACCTTCTAGCGCCACAGAAGTTCCTCTTGTTTTTCCCGCTCAAGAATCTTATTTTGCACAGAAGTTTCCTTCCTCTGTAGCTCAGGTGTGTAACTCGAAAGCATGTCCAGCTTTTGGATCTCCTCCATTCGATCCTCAAGGGCTTGTTTACCCTTGAAAATGTTCCCAAATTCCTCTTTATTCCACTTCTTGATTTTAGCTTTAAGTGCTTTCAATTTATGTTTGAATTTGTACATGCTTTGGCCCTCACCAGAATCCACCTCTATCCACCATTGAGAGACTTTCTCTTTAAAATCTGGATGGCTCAACTAGAATTGCTCAAAGCGGAAGGGTTTTTTAAATTGCGAACCCAACCCACTTCACCAGAGTTCAATGGGCCAATGGTCAGATCCTAGAGCCATGAGAATGGAGGAGGCAATTTCACTACCAGATTCCATCACTGATTCAGAAACCAGAAAATGGTCCAGACGAGATGCAATATGGCGATCTCCTTGCCTCTTATTGTTCCAGGTAAATTGATCATCTCCCGGGATCACATCAACCAGTTTCAATTGTTCAATGGTGTCCCTTAAGCGAACACATTCCTCATCCAGACTTCATCTTCCACCTTTCTTTTCTTCTAAGGAAGAAATAAGGTTGAAGGCTCCTCCCACAACCCAATGCTTTCCCATTGCCATCTCCCCCATCCAACAAAAAGAGTATAGGAAGGAGTTTTTTGCTCCCTCAAAATGGGGACCATAAACATTAGTGAGGATACCAGAAACCCTAAACCCAATAACCTAGAACTCAGCCGAAAGCAAGCAATGATTCCCATAAAAGCCCGAAAGGATGACTTTATTTGGATCCCAAAGAATACTAAGCCCTCCTACGAAGCCCTTAGCATCGATCCCCATTACTTCACAATTTCTACAAATATTTTTGCATGTCTCCTGCAGTTGAAGAACATAACATTTTGTTTCTTGAAGAAACAAGATTGCAGGAATCATCTTCTTAATTTTCTTCCTAAGAGTTTTTTATTTTTGCTGGCCGTTGAGCCCCCTTATATTCCAGGAAACAATCTTCATTAAAAAGAAGGAAAAAACTACAAACCTAAGGTTGCCCTGATCGTAGGGTACTGACCTGATTCCACCAACCTCAGACCTGCAGCTATGATTCTTTGCCGATTAGACTTTCGAACCAGCTTCTTGGTGCTTTCTTCATGCTTTCTCTTATAGTCCTTTTGTGATCCGGAACTGATCCCCAACCGTTTGGGTTCTTTGGCTTTTAGAATGGCTTCCTTCAGAAGGATCACTTTTTCTTGAGGGACATAACCTTTCTTTGAATCTTCACACGCCTATTCAATCCCATCTAGGTCCAATTCCCCAATGTCCATTTCTTCGGTCTCTTCTCCAGTGGCACCCCCAATGACATCCCTTATTGTTTCCTCCAACGGCTGCGGGTGAGATCGGGGGGACTCGACCAACAACTCTTGGTTTTGACTGTCAGATTTTCCCTGGGGGGGAGCAGAGTTATTGTCCTCCTCCTGCTCCCTTAGGGAATCGAAAGAATTATACGTCATGATCTTCTTGGCACCTTCCATGACTTCTTAATTTCTTCCACCCCATTTTCGGGATTGAACCTTAGTAAAACTCGGATCCTCATAATCTTCAGCTTTTTTGGGGGAGGGTTTCGGATTATTCATTGGGAAATCCATGAATAAGTGTCCATGCTTAGGACATCTACGGCAGCGGAACGAGATTTGTTCATAGTCTAGGGTTTGGAACCATTCCTCGTCTTCCCACATCATCTTGATAGCTTCAGGAAGATCTCATGAAAGATCCATGTAAACACAGATCCTGGTGTAAGCCGGGTATGGTTGGGATTTTTTCTGTTCTGAAACTTTAACAAAGGTTCCCAGATTGTTCCCGATGTCTTCCAAAATTTCAGCCTCCCAATATTCAGTTGGAAGAGAGTAGAGTCTGATCCAGACTGGGGCGATCTTCATGTCTTCTTTTTCCGGGCATAACTTTTCCTTCCATGGCCTAAGGAATAAGTCGGCTGAATAAAAGAAATAAGGGCCACCATCAAGAACCTTGTTTCTATCATTCATATTTAGGAATGAGATCGTGAAAAAACCCTTGGATCCTAATTGAAGATCATAGTGGCCTTTAGGTTTCTAGGTGGAGTTAATCCACCAAATCAAAGATTTCTCAGAGGGTAAAACCCCAACAAACTTCCCAATGAGGGTATGATCCTACATATGCTTAATCTTGTCTCTTAGTGTACTGGATCTGATTACCATCAATGTGATAGTCACAACTTTGGGAATGCACTGACCCAGCTTCCTGCCCGCCGAGGGAGACTGAGATTTCGTCTCTTGTGTATTTTTTTCAACACCACCCATTCCATTCATAGGGATCGGAATCCCACCTACCTGAAAGTACGAAAGAGAAGATCCCTGAGGGGTTGAGAGGCACCCCCCCACAGAAGAAACCATGATTCGCCGTCAATCCTCCCACCTTCAGAAAGCACTGAAAATCCTAGCTCCACTCTACAACCTCGGAATACGATATGTTATCTGAACTAGATGGGAAGAGTTTGAAACTTGCATATTAAACAAACAAAAAAAATCATAAATAATTTCACCACTCTAACCATATAAAAATAAAGAAATTATGAGGCGATTCATAATGAAATAATATATTAGACCATATAAGAACAAATGATTCATATAAATATTCAAAAATTCCTTTAGAGTTTCAATTACAAACATCATACTAATAAAAAACATCTAAAATGTTTCATGTGAAATTATTCAAATTCATCCATGTATTTTGACACCCCATCAGAATCTACATTTTCTGCAGATGAAGGACTTGATGAAGATGTAGATGACCCATATTCTTCTCTATTATCAATGGGTGCACCATCTGAGTCTACATATATGACCATCATTTCAGATGTCATATTCCTTCAAGATCTACGGCTTGGTTTAACAAACTCCCATCTTGCAAATTCTTCTTGGCAACAACCTCTTGATAATCTCTATAGTCTTGGAGCGAAGAGTGTCTTTCTTTGTCCAATTGAAATCATAAACAAGTATATCAACTTCCTCTAATTTCAAGATGTCAATGCGGCGGCGATTTACTTTTTGACCCTTTCTTTTCTCTTTTTGCAAACATTTTTCTCAACCACCATCTCTGCCTTGTACACACCATCAAATGGGTGTGTATTTGTTGCATACCAATGTACTTCTACTGATACTACTTCTTCATTTTATTTATTGACCTTCATAACTTTTGCAATCCAGAATGGATAATGACGTGCATCATCTGTAGCCAAAACTGCAATCGTGCAACCCTCCTTGATATCTTGTACTGAGCCCCTGTAAAGGTCTTCCATCTCTCGACGCTTTGCGGATGATATTCTAGAGAAAATATACATTTCTCTTTCCTCTACTTGAGAAAACTCAACACCTCGTGGTTCAACTATTGCTACCTTGTTTTCATTTGATAAACTTTGTGGCCAAGCAAATGGAGACTTCAAATATATATCTTCATTTGTAGAGTTTGAAATTATGTCACTGTGCTCCATGAAAAAAGACTCCACCAAACAGAATCAACAACATCAAAGTACTCATATGTATCTTCGATAGACTTTCTAATTTCTTCCATGAATTGAGAAGAATAAACATCTCTACTATGTTGCCTTGCATTATGAATCTCTGTAGATGATTTCAATAACAATAAATTTGAAGCATACATTTGACGATCTGGGATGAATTTCAGAAATGCCAAACCTGATGAAGGCCCACATTCTGTGTTAGTTGAGTACTTCTTGCCCCACAACAGTGTTTTTCCATCGATCTTTTTTATATGAAATTGATGCTGAAATCTAATGTCATTAAGTTTTTCAATGAAACTTTCTTCACCATGCAATACAAACATAAATCTTCGCATGTCAACAGTTTCTTCCAATTTATGTATAATAGGCTCTGGATGGTATTCTTTTCTTATAATTTCAATCAATGATGGTAGGCTCCCGACTTTCTTCCTCCTCAATGTCCTTGCAAAATGGCTGAAAATTTGATCAATATGATCATGCGTATGCCCAACAAGAAGGAAACCAACTTTTACCTTTTTAAAAATTCTCAATTCAACAAGCATGCTTAGATAACCAAACACGACCCGATTTTTATTTTCTCGGCTTGTGTTGTCCAATTGTAGATATGGAACTTCAGGAAGATCACCAGGCCAATGAGTAAGGACATGGTGAATAATGGTGATGGTCAAATTTGCATCATTATGAATATTTGGAGCTGTAAAGTAAACCTTTGGAAACATTTCACCATTAAAAACCATACACCCAACCAAATGAAACTGAATGAAATTTTCCTCCTTTAAATTCTTTGGCACACGGAAAAAATGTGGCAAGAGTGTTTTTTTCTGATCCATGCCATCAATTATCAAACCCATATACTTATGTGGAGCATCACAACACTTCTTGTGATGTTTGTACAACTTTTTTCGTTCATTTGATTGTTGATTGCGATGTTCTTGTAGTGCATTGATTATGGAATCTACAAACAACATAACAACAAAATATTGATAACTAGTTTTAATAATTGACATTTATCTAAAAAAACAATTTTGTAAACATACCTCTTTCTATCCCTTTTGATCTATCCCTTCTTTCTTTAAGAGAAGCACATGTACTACAGACCCCCATCCTTGACCTCTTTGGAATGTGGATGTTGTGGAATTTCTTTTTCCATACTCTTATGAAATATGCATATCTGATGAAGTTGCCATTTCCATGATCAGCTTGAACATAATCCTTGTATAAGTTGTAGATTTCTTGCCTTGTGAAATTATCTGGAATGTGTATTGTTTCTCTATTTGGCATACTCTCTCCATGCTTGGAAAAGAAATCATGCATCCATGATATTGCAATGTGTGTTGATGGCCCAGTGATTCGTCCCTGATAATCATTAGAATAAAATGTAGGATTCTTTTTTAGTCTTGTTTGGATTCTCGATAATCGAAGATTACCAATTGAGTGAATCTGTTTGAATTCCTTTCTACAAAGAAGAACATTTACAATGCGATAATCATAACCTATCCTTGTAGAAATCATGCACCCCACTAAATATGAATTTTGCATACTTTCGTTCATTGATAAATACATCTTCCTTTCCTCCAAGGAATAATTGTAGCCTATACCTTTCAAACAACTTTTGCAGCAACACTGACTTGAAATCAAATGAGTAACTGAACTTGAACTTGTGAACAATTCATTCCCAGACCTTGTATAACTGGAATGCTTTGGACTAAAATAAAAAGGTCTAGTCCTACACTTAATCCTACTCATTATTGGATGTGTCGCTTCGTTTCCTGGACCATTATGTCTACAACAACATCCTCATTAGAATGAATGTTTTCATTGTGAATCATATGACCCGTTTTCATTGTGAATCATATGACCCCCCTCATTGAAAATCTCATCACCAAATTCAATATGAAAAGTATTGTCATCATCACTAATAAGTTGATCAATTGCTGACAAATCAATGTGACCATCAACACTATTGGTGCCACTAAATTCTTCACTTAAAGAGAACTCTTGAGATTCAACATTGACATCATTGGTGCCTGTAAAATCCTTACTTGGAGGAGAATCATTGTCTTCATCATTGGTTCTTGTAACATCCTTACTTGGAGGAGAATCATTGTCTTCATCATTGGTGGCTTTATCGTCAACAGAATGATCATCGATGCCATTGAAATCCTTGTTGGGAGGAAAATCATCATCGGTGCCATTGACATCTTCACTTGGAGGAAAATCATCATCGGTGCCATTGAAATCTTCACTTGGAGGAAAATCATCATTGGTGCCATTGAAATCCTTGCTTGGAGAAAAGTCATCATCTATGCCATTAAAATCCTTGCTTGGAGGAAAGTCATCATCTGTGCTATTGAAATCCTCTCTTGGAGGAAAGTCACCATTGGTGCCATTGAAATCCTCGCTTGGAGGTAAATCATCATCGGTGCCATAGAAATCCTCGCTTGGAGGAAACAAACTAACTATTTCTTGTTTATTTTAGCTAATCAAATTAAAAATTAATTTAAGTGAAAGTAGACTGCCCTCATTTAAAAGTTGGTTGTGTCTAGATTCCAAAAACCTTGCCCTATGAAAAGAAATAAAAGAAAATTAACCCCAAAATATACTCGTGTAACACTATTAACACTCACATGTATATTCTTAGTCTCTCTCTCTCATAAAACACTACATTGATGTTCATATATTTATATATAATGCTAAATTATAATTATAATTATATATATGTTCATATATTTATACCTATAATAAGATATTATCAATATTTATATCTATTTTTATATTTATATGTGTAGATTTATATTTTAATATTAGTAAAAATTAAAAGATAATTTTTTTTGAATAAAGATATTATTACTTTTTATCGTTATTATCTACATGTGTCACTTATGAAGTTTAGTTGAATTGGTTTGTATAGGGTTTAGTTTTCATCGAATCCTGAATTCAAATTCTACGGAAGAGGACACATATGTTCTCACTCTCTCTCTCACATATAACACTACATTGATGTTCATATATTTATATATAATGCTAAATTATAATTATAATTATATATATGTTCATATATTTATATATAATACTAAATTATAATTATAATTATATATATGTCCATATATTTATACCTATAATAAGATATTATCAATATTTATATCTATTTTTATATTTATATTTATGTGTGTAGATTTATATTTTAATATTAGTAAAAATTAAAAGATAATTTTTTTTGAATAAGGATATTATTATTTTTTATCATTATTATCTACATGTGTCATTTATGAAGTTTAGTTGAATTGGTTTGTATAGGGTTTAGTTTTCATCAAATCTTGAATTCAAATTCTATGGAAGAGGAATTAAAGGTGAAAGCCACTTGTGGAGAATAATTTGATCTAGCTTAGATAAAAACAAAAAATGAAATATGTGACAACATTTATATGAAATTGATATAAAAATTGATGTCTAATACACATAATATTAATCTATATATATTAATTGCCACTAAACTTTACAACCACTAGCCTCTATAATTCCTCGTCCTAATTCCTCATCAAAACACTTGACCCCTACTATAACTCTTAATCCCTATCCTCTAACCACTTTAATCATTTATATTTATAAATTTAACCACTTCACTATCTACAATCTTTAATCCCAATCCTCAATGTGTATTATAGAAGAAAAAAAATATAAAAAATAATAAATAATTGATGCATAGATAAGTGATAGTTAATACATGGATGATTCTTACTCGATATATAAACTATCAATGATTACAATTTTACATAAATAAGAAACTATAAACCCTCATCCATATAACACTAACACCCAAATATTATAACCGTTATTATTATTTCATTATTATTATGTGACCATCGTTCCCACTATCACCACCTGTTTTTAAGAAATATGATAAGATTTCCAACGTAGTGGTGGACCCATCTACAGCATAAAAACATTTGTGTGGAGCCATCGGCGTGCATTCATTCAACTTTATATAATATGGTCTACAATTTCAGAAGCATTAAGACACTGATAAGATCTACAGTGTAATCGAACTTGACACGCACACGCAAAGTACAACATGCTCACCAGTAAATCTTGAACGCATGGAATTGAATGTCACTGACTGCCCACCTCAAGTTTGTCCCCATGTTCTGTGCAGCACGGCAAACTGACCAGCTTTCTCCTTACACGTAGTGACTGCCCCTAGACCAATTAGGGAAGCCATCGGCGCGCATTCATTAAAGCAAACGATAAGATTCATTGTTTATGTGTGCACAGCAGAAAAATCGGTTGTCAATGTGGTTGTCCTCTCACCTGTCTTTCAATGTCTGTAAACGAGTGGAAAGTTAACCAAGCAGCTTTCTATGTAAGCTTGGCAATGGCAATGGCGCCCATTTCCACTTTAACTAGATTATATGCCCACATGGGACATATAATTTTGTCCCTCCCACTTTATACGGAGTTTACCTTTTAACGTTTAGTCACAATGCTTGATAAGTCGTATTCCTAAAAGTTATGGTCAAGCAAGCTGTCCAGTCAGAGTCCACCCACTTCAATATATGTCGCCATATTTTTAGCTTTTGATATCAAGAAAAGATTATTGACCTTCCAAACGCCATCAGTGCGCATTCATTAAGCCAAACGATAAGATTCATTGAATGCGGAACCAGTTCATATCGAATAAAATTGACACGTAGAGGACAAGATGCTCACCCGTGGGCCGTAACCACATACATCAGAGAAAATGGTTGTCAGTGTGGCTGTCATGTGACCTATCAATCTCAATGGCTGTCAACGAGTGGAAAATAATTCTTCGAACATCCCAAACGCAATCAGCGTGCATTCATTAAAGCAAACGATAAGATAATTCATTGAACGTAGGACCTTTTAGATGCTCCTCTATGGAGCAGAATTGACACGCAGAGCACAGGATGCTCGCGGAGTCGCGACTCGCCCATAAACCCTGACCCCAAACTAGTTGTCAATGTGGTTCGCCTGGAAAAAATATTCTTCGACCATCCAAAAAGCAATCAGTGTGCAATCATTAAAGGTAGAGCAAACGATAAGATTCATTGAACGTAGGACTTTTTAGATTCTCCTCTACCCTCTCCATATGGAGCAGAAATTGACACGCAGGCGGCAGAGCACAAGATGCTCGCCGTAACTTGTAAACCCCGACCCCGTAAATTAGTTGTCAATGTGGTTCGCCCGTCACCCGTGGGCCTCAATGTCGGCAAACATGTACTATTCGCCAGAAACCAACCAGCTTTCCATGTGAGCGCGGCGCGCAGTTCAACTTTATATAACACGGTTTACAACTGGACACGCATTATAACAATTTATGTGGAGTTTATCTTTTGAGTTTACAGTTACACACATGTGATAAACGATGACACCATGTATAATACGGATTCTCCATGTGCCCATCCGATCACGATGCACCGAGCAGCAGTCTGCAGTTGCAAGTGGCCGACAAAGGTTCCAGCAGCTTGATAGTGCCGCGCAACCGCAACCCACTGGTAAAACGGAGTTGTCCAAAAAAATTCGACGATTTCGCTCGGATTTCGTTTTGACGGGATTTTTCACGAAAATTGAGTTTTTGATTTTGCAAAATTTAAATTTAACTGTGTTGTGATGGTAGAGATGGATTCAATAACAAAAAAATCCTTGCATTAGTAACAATTTTTTTTTTAAATTTCTAGAATATTTTAAAAATCATGTCTCAAAAATCAAATATTTACGTTTAGAAATCCTAGAACTTTTATACTAGATATAAAACGTAATATGGAAAGTAAAAAGAGATCAACGATTCATAAAAGGAAACTTTAAGAAAATATTGTAGTCCATCTAACGTTTGGGGTAGTTGTTCGATAATCTTTAGGTCGACGAGAAAGAGAAATACCTTCCCTTCCCAGTTAACCTGTCTCTGCCTCTGCATAATTCTTCATCATCTTACCCTCTTTGTCTACGAAATGGCTGCCTCCACTGCCGCATCTTCGAACACCAATTCCGATTACAATTACCAGGTATTTTTAAATCATCACGGCAAAGATTGTAAGAAAACCTTAGCTAGCCATCTCTATCGTTGCCTTATCCGCCATGGATTCCGAGTCTTTCTGGACAAACCAGAAATGAAGGTTGGAGACGACATAGATCCTCAAATAAGAGGAGCTATTGCAACGTCCTCTGTTCATATAGCCATCTTCTCTCGCGGATATGCCGAATCCAAATGGTGTCTGAAAGAGCTCGATCTGATGTTGGAATCGAAGGTTGCGAGGGCTACTACGATCATTCCAGTATTTTACCATGTATCCACTTCACTAAGTAAAGTGTATCGTCAAGCTCTTTGCAATCTTGAAAACGAACCCAACATTCAAGTCTGGAAAAAGGCACTTTCTCGTGTTTCACAAATAAGCGGTTTGGAGCTGGAAGCGTATAATGGGTGAGATTTCTAACCGTCATTGTCGGTATCACGGTATTGATAAACAATTTTTATATTTATATTTGTTCTGTTTTAATCTGAACAACCAGCGACGAAGGCGAACTCCTGGATCGGGTCGTGCAACGGGTGAAGGGAATTATTATTAGAGAAATTCCACCACTGTATGTGGCGGAATATCCAACTGGTCTGGATAAAAAGCTAGAAGATTTTCAGCAAACAGTATTGTTGCAGCAGCAGGAGCAACACAGCGAGAGCACCAAGATTTTCGGGATTGTGGGTGCTTGTGGAGTAGGGAAGACGACCTTGGCAAGAGAATTCTTTAACCGCAACAGGTTAGGTTATGATCGGTCATGTGTTTTGTTTGATGTGAGAGATCAACCTCTAAGTTCCTTGCAAAATAAACTGGTCAAGGACTTGAATTCATTGAATCCGGATATAGATAACATCCATGAGGCTACAGGGAAGGGTTGTAAAGCTCTAGTAATTCTAGATGATGTGGGTAATGATGAACAGTTGAATGCATTATTTTCAACCGTAAATGGCGTCCTTCGTTCCGATCGCTTAATCTTAGTTACATCCTGCAATAAAGAGGCGCTTAAATGCTCAGGAATTAGGGAGGCGTCCATTTACAAGCTGAAAGGTCTCGATACAGAACATTCTCGAGAGCTTTTCTGCCGGCATGCCTTCCACCAGCCTCATCCTAAAGCAGGATTTGAAGAAATCGTTTTGCAGTTCTTGAATATTTCCGATGGATTGCCGTTGTCTCTCCGACAGATTGGCGCGCAACTTTTTGAAAAGGAATTGTGGTACTGGAAAGACCAATTGAGCAAAATATTGCGTCCAACACTTCCCGCCGTGATACAAAGCCGACTAAAAATTGGTTACGATGATCTTGACGACCAGGAAAAAGAAGTATTCTTAGACACTGCGTGCTTCTTCATAAAACAAGACAAAGATATGGCTATAAGAATTTGGGACGCATCCAGCTGGGAAGGACGGCTGAATCTTCAGAACTTAGAGAACAAGTTTCTTCTGGAGATCGACAGTACAAACTGTATAAGAATGCACGATCACATCAGAGACTTGGGCAGATATTTGGCGGAGAAGGAGCTTCCGAGGTTTCACCGTCGTATTTGGCGCCCCACTGATAAACTTTCTCTTAATGCGTCCCTCCAACCAATTGTAAGTACTGTTTTAATTCCGTTACCAATTTTATGCCCCGAAAGATGTGTTTCTCACGTTTTGAATTTTTAAACTCGAGTATGTCAATATTGTTTCTAAGAGCTTAAGATAAAAATTCAGGTACGTGGAATCAACAGGGTTGAAGAATCACCTCAACCTGACCAATCTTTTGTCAACGTGGAGCTCAGCCATCGTTATGTGGATATGAGCCAGTTGCAGCTGCTAAGGGCTGAAGGCAATTGTTTGGCAAGCATGTCTAACTTGCTGAGACAATCGGATCTTCGATGGCTATGCTGGGATAATTGCCCGTATGCCTCCCTGCCCTCTTGGATTCCAACCAGGAATTTGAGGGTTTTACAAGTGACCTTCCGCGAACTGAACTTGTGTCATGGTGAAAGTGAGGTACGTCTGATTTAAAAAAAACATAAAGTTTCTGATTTTGTTTTCCTTCGTATAGGCCGGCCGTGGGTTTAAAATAATTATATTTAAGACCGCATTGCAGCTGCCTTTAATGTTGGAGCACAACGAAAATATTGAAACGAAAGATACTATCGAGCTATCGGGGAAAGAGATTTTTGAACTCCGCTCGTTGCAGCACTCTTTCGGGAACTTAGCAAACCTTTGACATATTGACTTGTCTGGGTGCATGGATTTGCAATGGCTGCTACATTCCTTCGGAGATTTAAGAAAAGTTCAACATCTTAACTTGAATGGGTGTTTCAGGTTGGAAAAGCTGCCGCTTTGCCTGGCTAACCTAAGTAAACTCAAACACTTAGTCCTGCAGGGGACGAAAATAAAGGAAATATCATTTGCTGAAGGTGTTTGTCCCAACCTTCAACATCTCAACATAAGTTGTGAGAAATTGGTGAGGGTTGAAGTTTTTGTTAAGAATTGTAATCTTATCTATTTGCTACGGATTATTGGTAAATTAATTAATTAAGTCATTAATTAATTAACTATGATTAGTACACCTTGTTGTTTCATAATATTTCATTTCATTCCAGTCACACAATTTAAATATAAATAAAAATTCATGATGCAATCCAGACGGACAAAGCCAGCAACCTTATTGTTTTAATTAGGACGCTGTGTTAATAAAGATAATTATAAGCCAATGTGATGTGCAATCTTTAGTATGCCGATATCATGTATGTTACTAATATGGATTTTATTGATGGTGATTATTAATTTGACATTAATTTCAGTATGGATTTTATTGATGGTGACTATTAATTTTAGATCAATTTTGGTTTATTAAATTAAAATAAATGATAAACAATAGTTGATTTATTTGTTACTTGGTTAAATATTTTTATTGTGTTCTGTCACATGATGGTTGTTTCATACTATTGATATTTACTTACTTTCAGTGCAGGAGAATTGCTATTTTCCGGGAATGCACAACTGCTCAGTGTAAAGAAAAATAATGTTTTCTTTAATTATTTAAATTCTTCTTATATGCAAATAATTGATTCTATTAGTGGTTTGAAATTTAAATACACAGTCGAGTTTTAAAGTCCGACTTAAACTTTGTATTCATTTAACGGTTGCATAGTAATATCATGAATAAAACTTCATATCTTCTTTTTTCAGAGATGCCACCCACAGTTTTCATTTTATCCAACAAAGGTAGATCATATAGATCGTTCCAAGCGGGCTTTATTTTTTTTCTGAAGGCAATATATTTATGGAGGAATGGTGTGATGGTATCCTTGTTAATTATTTCTCTGTGGCATTTCTGTGCTGTTGAGTTTGGTTAGTTATTTTATATGATTTCGGTATTTGTCATTTTGTAAACGTGTTTAGTTCCTTTGCAGATTTTGGTCCTCGAAACCGTTCTGGTTCTACTTTGGTATGTATTTCAAACTTTTTTATGACATCGATCAGTTCTAGAACATTATATCTTTACTATTTTTAATATAAATAATATGTTTTTTTTCTTGTGAAAAAAAGCAAATAAAGTTGTCTCTCTGCATCTTAATGAAAGAGCTGAAAGTTTATAATCTGTTTTTACACTCTTCCACTTATATATACATAGTAGAAGCAACATAGTTTAAGAGTTGCCTGAGTTGTAGTTTTCACTTTATTCGACTTCAATATAAAGGTGAGAGTTGTAGTTTTCACTTCATTCGACTTTATACTTGGTGTACCATGCAGCCGAGCATATATGGACTGAGTAGATGACATTATCCTTTATAAAAATAAGTTTTAGAATTAAATTATTAATATATTTTAGATAATTAAAATTAATATATTTTTGGTTTAAAAATTAAAAATATTGGGTAGGAAAACAGTGAAAATAACATTTTAAAATAAAATATATGGCATTCCATTGTCATAAACAAAACATTATAAGGATTTTTAATATTTTTGAACAAATTTTTTTTTCATATTCATAAATTTAATTGTAAGTTTTTAATCTTTTATAATTTAGAGGATTTAAGTTTTTTTTAAATAAGTTAAAATTTTTAAAGACAGAGAAATTTCTATAGAATTTGGAGAATAATTGTGAAGTAAAAATGATTAAGTTTGTCTAATACTTACAAAATACTTTTGTTCCCCAATAAGATAAAATTGTATTTTATAAATAAAGGACAATTTCAAATTATTTATGCATTTTCCATACTCTATTTTTGAATATACATGTGTACAAACACTTATGTATCCGTGTGTATCTATATATATATCCTAAGCATTGAGGGTGATGTTATGGTGCTTATTGCATTGCATATGCATAGATCGTTTTTGATGTACTTTATTCAACAATATAATTTTGTCTCTTAAGGGGGTAAATGAGAGTTTTCATGGTGCTTACCATTTGTTTGGCATTGCACTTGATAAAGCCATCTCATGTGAAAGATTAGGATTCTTCTCTTTGAAAGAAGACTAGTCCATAGAATTCACTCTTCTCTTAAGTGAAAGAAAGAAAGTATGCAAGGCGCTTAGTGTTTGTCATGCATTGCGCTTAGAAAATGCATCTCATATAATATCTTAAGTTTCATCATTTTGAAAAAAAACTAATCCATTAAAAATATTTTTCATATCTTTCCTACTTACTATCTCTTTACAATGGTGTTAAATGATATTAAAATTGCAGCACCCTTTTGCCCTTTGGCTTTGCTCCTCCCTTAATACATCTTAAACAATCACATATTTTTTTAATATCTAGACATCTTAATTTATGAAATATATATTTTGAAAAAATCCAAGATCCACACAACCTCTTTGATGAATTCTTAACATCCCACATATTCTCTCACCACTTCCATTAATTTGGTAAATCCATTATTTCTTAAACAAGCCGGTTACTTGTATTCATTTCTCATCAAAACAATGAAGAGATTTACTTAGAGATTGGTGTCGTATTATGCCAATTCTTTTTAATATAAATCTTTTGTGACGATGAAGATTTAACTTTTGGAAATAGTTTGCTCCACTCCATCTAAAATGTTAGTTTCAAATGAGAGCACAATGCATGGAAGGCTATTACGAATCACAATATTCAATCAGGCGGGTGTTTCCAGAATATTGGTGTATAATGTGGGCCCTGTATTTTCTTCGAGAGAATACATGTAACAAATTTTAATTGAATACAGAGAGAGATGATATGGAAACGCTATTGGATTATAACCAATTGTCCATAGTGCATTCGATAGCTAACACCCCTTTTCGAAATTATCTCGAGGCTATTCACAAAATTTCATTTTAAGTTTAAAGCATCCAAGGGCACTTCGACATGTGGATACCTTCTATTGACTTCAAGAATCATGGTTTTTAAACCATAGTGTACTTTTCTTATTTATTAACCCTTTTATATTCACCGTGTGAGTAATAAAAGATGGGACTCAAGTTTAAAATTATATATATATATATATATATATATATATATATATATATATATATATTCAACTTATTTAGATTTTTCTACATCTTAGTGGTTGAATTCATATTATTTATTTCACTGTAACAACCCCGTTACCCATAGATGACATAGATGATGAAGGCACCTAAATTAATAGTGACATTTGTTTTTCATCTCCCATTCTCTATTAGTTTTTTCTACTTTAACTCTTGTGTCTAACCATCCAAATCTTAATCTATAAAATATTATGGAATAAGAAAAATAAATGCTAGTAAATAACGCATTTTTTTCTCGTAATGTACTATGGATATTCGACAAAATATCCTCCCTAAGTCCATTGGTGTCAACCATCGTCCATGTGGGGGGTATGCTAATTTAATACCTTCGTTCGAGGTATATGCTAATTTAATAATCTTTTGTTAAATTAATTTTGAATACTAGATCACCAAAATTAATATGACTAAGAAGACCAATCCCTTAGCTTTTTCTTTTCTATTATTCAAACTCTTCGGACTTTCCCGTGGCATCTCGTTTTTGTTGATAACTCTTTTGTGTATTTGTAATTGGCCTTCCTTCCCACGTCATTCCCCCTTGGTAACAAATTATCCAAATCATCCATACAAAGGGAAACACATTATCCATATAAGGGGATGACTCCTAGGTTGACCAAGAGAAGGGCCAAACTACTATTGTAATATTTATGTTAGCGACAATTTAATTCCACCTTAGAGCAACGAAATTGTTGTTTAGTAGAACAAGTACAATAGCTGCAAAGCAGCAAGTCCCTGCCATAAAATTAAAAATTATGATATGTTTTGTGAAAAAAATATAGTTACATTCAAAACTTTATGTTTTGATCTTTTGAATTTTTAAAATTTTCATATATTCTTAAATTGTAATTAGTCTTGCTACTCACTAAAAGGAACATGTAACAAAGAAGAGTATAGCGAAAAAGGGATGAAGTAATAAAAGTTGGGCTCATGTTGGGTCACTTGGAGTGATCTTAGATCAATACTTGATTTGGTATAAGATTTGATAAACAGAGCCAAAACTCCAAAATTCTATATATTAAAATAACAGGAATGAAATACATATATATACCAGAGCAAAACAGTTACTGGTTATCTAAAGTCTGGTATAACAGTTACATCTATTAACTAGCCTACAAACCGTAGCCTACAAACCGACGGATTAGTTAACAGTCCCCCCTTAATCCGAAGGTACATCTCACATGCCTAGTAACATTTTGAATTTTTCAAAGTTTTCACGTCCCAATGCTTTGGTAAATATATCAATGATTTGCTCTAAAGTAGGACAATGTGTCAGATGAATGGTTTTGGCCTCAACATGATGTCGAATCAAATGATATTTAGTGTTGATATGTTTGGTTCGATCATGGAACTTAGGATTCTTGGCCAATTGAATTGCAGAAGTATTATCAACAAAGAGGGGCGTTGAAGTCTTATGTTTCTCCTGCAAATCTTCAAGAATTTTCCGAAGCCAAATGATTTCTTTTGTGGCTTGAGCGGCTGCAACATATTCGGCTTCAGTTGTAGAATCAGCAGGAACTGATTTCTTTCATGATCTCCAAGTGACGGCTGCTGATCTAAGATTCATCAAATAATCTGAAGTAGACACCCCATGCTCTTTATCTCCATCAAAATCTGAATTTGAATAACCAGTAAGATGAAAGTCTGAAATTGTAGAGTATTTGATGCCAAATGACTGAGTACCTTTTAAATATTTTAGCACTCGTTTTGCTGCGATCCAATGACCTTCACAAGGTTGATGCATAAACCTGGAAAGTATTCCTATAGCAAAAGTTATGTTAGGATGAGTAGTAGTAAGATAGATCAAGCTTCCAACAAGTTGCCTGTACTTTGTTGGATCTTCACATGCATTGCCTTCATGTGAACTAAGCTTTTGATTATGCTCCATTGGTGTAGAAACAGGATTACAATCCAACATCCCAAATTTACTCAACATATCTCCAATATACTTCTTCTGAGAAATAAATATATACTTAGGTTTTTGATCTACTTCAATTCCTAAATAATAATGAAGTAATCCCAAATCCGTCATGTCAAAAACCATTTGCAACTCCTTTTTAATAAAGACTATATAATCATCATTATTTCCTGTCATAAGCAAATCATCAACATAGACTACTAGATATACAACTGATCACCCAACTTTCTTAACAAATAAAGTTGCATCATCTAGATTGAAATGCTTATAATTCAATTTGAGAAGATGTTCAATTAACTTCTCATACCATGCTCGAGGTGCTTGTTTCAAACCATATAAAGACTTCACCAATTTACATATCTTCTGTTCTTTTCCTTTAATAGAAAAACAGTCCGGCTAAAACATATAGACATCTTCTTTTAGATCTCCATTTAAAAAGGCAGTTTTTACATCCATTTTGAGTTGCAAGAGAAAGCAAAGTTCTAATAGTGCTCCATTTTGCAGTAGGAGCAAATGTTTCTGTGAAATCAATACCTTCTCTTTGAGCATACCCCTTTGCTACAAGCCTTGCCTTGTATTTGTCAAGTGAGCCATCAGCCTTATATTTAGTTTTATAAACCCACTTAGAGCCAATTGGTTTAACGCCAATAGGAGGGTCCACCAACCTCCAAGTGCCATTTTTAACAAGAGCATCATATTCTTTCTGCATTGCATCTTTCCATTCATTACAACTAGCAACTTCTTCAAAAGTAGCAGGCTCATTAACATCAATAGAAAAATTTAAATTAAATTCATCAAACCTTTTTGGAATTGTCTTTGTTCGTGTTGATCTACGAACTAATTGCTGCAGTGATGGCTGAATAGTTTCTTCAATTTCTTCACTTTCTGATGGCTGAATAGATTCTTCAATTTCTGATTCTGTATTATTGCCAATTATTTTTCCTTCTACAGAATCATTATTATCATCTAATTTGTCTTCGTTCCTAGGTGTTGAAACATAAGGAAAATTAATTGAAGGGAAATCCACAGACTGATCAAGAATCTTAATCCCCTCTTCAGGATGTGGAAGATCATTATCCCATTCATAATAAAACTTCTTGGAAGGGAATTTATCCAAATGATGGAGTTGTTTATCAATAGTAGAAGCATCTTTAGCAAATTCAAGAAAAACTACATCTCTTGAAACAATAAATTTCTTGTTTTCCTCATCATACAATCTGTAAGCTTTGGAAGTATTAGAATATCCCAAAAAAATACATTTGCGGCTCCTGGCACCCAATTTATTACGTTGTTGTGTAGGAATCAAGGCAAAGCACGGAGAACCAAAAACTCTAAAATATTGAACAGCAGGAAGCCGATTATACCACATTTCATAAGGAGACTTATTATTGATAGCAGTATAAGGACACCGATTATGAATATAGACTGCACAAAGTACTGCTTCTCCCCAAAAAATCAACTTGACATTTTGAAAAAACATCATAGACCTTACCATATTAAGCAAAGTTCTGTTCATGCGTTCTGCCACACCATTTTGTTGTGGGGAATAAGGAACGGTTGTTTGATGTTTAATACCATTATCTTGTAAGTACTTTTCGAAATCATTAGATATGTATTCGCCGGTATTATCTGAGCGAAGAGTACCAATATTAAGTTGAGTTTCATTTGTAATCCACAAATAAAAATTCTTAAAAGTTGAAAAAACTTGCGATTTCTCTTTCAACAAGTAAACCCAGCACATCCTGGTGTAATATTCAATAAATGTTAGCAGATATTTGTTACCATTGGCAGATGGAATAGGCATGGGCCCACATAAATCTGAATGTATAAGTCCTAACTTCCTGGAAGCTTTGGAAGTAGACTTATGAAAATGATGTTTACAATGCTTGCCTAAAATACAAGCATTGCATGGAGACAATTTTCTTGGAACAGTAGGAAGCCCCTGTATACCGTGTTGTTTCATAATTATGATACTATCATAATTGATATGACCAAAACGAGCACGCCACAATAAGCTGGAGGATAGAGTATCACTATGTTGAGACAAAAGAGCTGAGTTGGATAAAAAAGATGATGTCCCTTTTAATTTTAAGAGTTTGTCTTCTTCAACACCAGTCATAACAATCACATCATCAGATGTTCTTCGTATCTCGATTATACCATCAAACATATGTATAGAATGCCCTTGCTGCCTAACTTGTATGAGAGACATCAAATTTATTTTTAATTGAGGAATATAACGAACATCATGCAAAATATAATTAGCAAGTCCGGGTAACTTAAGCCGAATAGAACCAATACCAGAGGGCTTCAACTGTGACTTATCAGCAAAATAAATTATACCATCAATATGATCACTAAATGTCTCAAAACAATCTCTTCTGAAGGTCATATGATATGTGGCACCAGTATCTAAAATCCAAGTATCTTCCAACGAAGCAAAAGAACTGCTAAAAACTTCATTAATACTTAGATTACAATGTGCAACTATATAGTGAGCAGATTCAGGTGGTTTTCCTTTGTCTAGAGGTTGTTGCTCTCTCTTCTCATTAATCTTTTCCCAAGGAGCGCGACAATAACTTGCAGTATGACCAAGTTTTCCACATCTATAACACTTAACAGATTGTCTATCATTCTGAACATATTTTTGTTGTCTGTCATCTTGATGATGACCCCCCTGCCTCTAAATGTTCTCCTACCACGACCTCTGCTACTATGGTCAAGTCTAGTAGACTCCCCTCTAGGTTTCTGCTCTTTCTGGGCAAGACACAAAGTCTCAACAGTGGAACTAGAAAGAGACTCTTTCTTCCCAAAAGCTTTCTCTCTTTCAACAATTTTCTCAATAAGCGTTTCAAAAGTCACAACTTTCATTTGTCCACTAGCCTGAAGTGATTCTAAATAATGAGTATAGGTAGGATATATAGCTTTAATAAATGTAGTAAGTTGAATGCCAACTTTTACACCAGTTGCATCAATATCATGAAAAATAGCTCTAATCTCAGAAGCAAGTTTCATTGGATCATTATCTTTTAATTCTAAGTTAAATAACTTCATCAACAATTGTATGATCTCAAGCTCAGAATGTGAATCATAGAAATCTTTTAGTTTCTTTAATGCTTCCCATGCACTTTTGTTAGAAACTAAATGTCTACTTACTTCTTCACTTACAGAGGCAGTGATCAAGGCATAAGCCTTCTTGTCTTTGCTTTTCCATAATGCTAACTCTTTGGTATTAGGAGGTGGTTCTGGTGGTAATGGTACTATTTCTTCTCCATCTTTCTTATTTTCTAAATTCTCATTTTCACAAATTCCATCCCACATATCATTAAAAATAAGGATATTTTTAACTTTACGAAACCATTCCTGATAATTTTCTTTTCCAGACAAAAGAACTCCAACAATTGTAATTAGAGAATGCATTTTAATTTTCCGTAGCTACACAGTCTTACCAAAAAAATTTATGTGATTCAAATTTCAGAAAATGCCCAGAATTTCTGTCTCATCTGCCCAGAATTTTTGTCTCCTCTGCCTAGAATTTCTGTTTCCTTTGCCCAGAATGCAGGCTCTCTTCAATGCCTCTCCCACACTCACGCAGACTCTCCGCTTGCTGGCTGCACTGGCTGCACACTCTTCAACACAGCAATCTCTGCTTGCTCTCTTCTACACTGGATGCACACTCTTCAACACAACAATCTCCGCTTGCTCTCTTCACGATTCAATGCTTCTGCACATAAATGGAGTTTTCTGCATGCACATAGGTATGTGGTCGCTCTGATACCACTAATAAACAGAACCAAAACTCCAAAATTCTATATATTAAAATAACGTGAATGAAATACATATATATACCAGAGCAAAACATTTACCGGTTATCTAAAGTCTGGTATAATAGTTACATCTATTAACTAGCCTACAAACTGTAGCCTACAAACCGACAGATTAGTTAACAAGATCAGTATAGGATATTATGTATTATGATTCCTTTGTTTTGAAAGATTTTTTTGAACTAGTGTATCTTACTATGTATATATATTAGTTTGTTATAGTACATAGAGCTAGAATGTGTTAAGCTTGTGCTATAGTAGAAATTTAGAAAGAAAAAAAATCATGAACACTAAGAAGAAATTTCATTATCATGTACAATAATTTTGTGTTAATTTTCTATGATTTTAATAAGAAATTGCAAATCCAAATGTTAAAATATGCTTGTCATTCAACTTTATAATCAACTACACATTTTGAAGTATTCACTAAATACTAAAAAAGTTGCACATTTTTTTTGTTTTGACAATTGTCATTTTGAAATAGATGTGTTTTGTTTGCATATATTGTAGTATTATTGATTAATCTTCCATGATCATCAAACGAACCCAAAAAGCATATAATTTATTAATGTGAAAAGATAAATATCATAAATATCAATCTTTATAAGAGACACACTTTTAAGGAGTAAACCAACATTTATTTTTTTTAAATGAAATGATGGTCAAATTTTGCATTTTGCACATAAAAACTACTTGTTGCCAAGTACTATGCCATTGTCCTCTTTCTATGTTATAAATTTATTAGTTTATGAAGAGATTGTTAATTGGGTATAATTTAAGTGGTTATGTAAAAAAAAAATGTTATTATTTTTTCATTTAAATTTAAATTTCACTCTATAACAAAATGATAAAATTATTATAAATATTGTATATACAAGTCATTAATAAGCTATTTATAATTTAGGAATGCAAAAATTTCATATATAGCATTTTTTTTTTGTAAACTAGAAGTAGATCCTTATATTATCATCCTCAAAATATACAGAGACATAAGTATAAAAAAACACAGAATATTGGGTCCTCTCATCAAGGAGAAAAAAGACCCATAAAAAGTGTGGAAAGTTATCATTAGAACAATACTGCTATTTAGAGAACCAGAAGTGATATGAAACAAAAAAACTATCATAACTACCTATGAGTAGACTCAAAAACTAACTGAGTAAAAACCTGTTTAAACCAGGAGAGAGGCCAGAAGACCAGCATAGCTTAATTGTTGTGATAATCCAGTTGAATGGGCTGAGTGGTCGGATCTTTAACCAGAGTGATGCCTAAGCGACGAGCCAACTGTTGTTGGTTGTAAAGAACATGCTTCAGCATATCATTCAACTCATCATGTTGCATTAAGATCTCTGCCTGCACCTCGTTGTGATCAGTTAAGGCCTTGCCCAAGACCAGTTTGTGTGACCAGAGCATGTCAAGGGGTTTTTGATAAAGAGTTGCTCTACCCATGGTGTTGCCAGTGTCAGGAACAAGCTCAACAAATTCCTCCTGAATTTCCTCGTCTATAAGACATCTGTGAGAGACCATGACATCCTCCTCAACATCTTGAATCTCAGCCTTCGCCTAGGTAGGAATAACAAAGTGATATTTGTGAGCTTTTTCCATAATGCCTCTCATGACACGAATCGGGGGAGTGGAGGAGGAACCACTAGGAAGTTGCAAGTTAAATTGCTGGGTGTCTTGGGCGGGTGCAGATTCTTTTAGGGGGAGCCATAACAATGCAAACCAGCGGGCCGAACACAGAGAGCTCACAACTATAACTCAGAGAGCCAGACGTCGAGAAAACACTAGGAATGGGATAGAGACAGGGGCCGACAGGGGGAACAGTCAAAATGAAGATGAAAGTGGAGCCTTTTCTGAGAAGGGCTATAAGCCTAGCGTCTGTCGACCTGTTGAGACGCCGACAGAGGTGCCATGAAATCCTGGCATGATTACTGGAGGTGCTAGTTAGAACAATGATGGCGAAAGGACTATGCCATTGATCATAAATCGTGTGAAGAGTCATAGCCATAACTCTGAGTGGGATGAGAGCTGCAGACTTCACCAGAGACCGGACATTCCCCACGCTGATGCAATTAAGCTCACAACAGGAGGTCGAGCTTCATACAGAGCGGGTTTTGAGGTAATTACTGCTAGTCATAATACTTGGTGGACGTGGAGGGGAGATGATAGGCTGCCTCATGGGGAGGCAGATGGCTAGAGCTCATGACAAAGGGCGGGAGCTCAAGGCAGGTGGCAGGAGCATGCATATGAGCGGGCGTGTGGCTGCAGTTGGTGACCGAGCTGGAGGCCTAAGGCAGTACGCTGCTAGTGGCAAGGCTCGTGGTCGGCAGGCCCATAACCGAGCCAAATGGAAAAATTTGCACCCACTGTGGGGGTCCATATATAGCATTTTGAGAAAGATGTGAGTCACCTTTATAATGGAAACAAGGGAGAACACCACATAAATTTGTGGGAATAGTTAGATTGCTTAGCTCCTCTTTGAGACACATTTATAATGGAAACAAAGGAGAACACCACATAAATTGTGGGAATAGTTAGATTGCTTAGGTCCTCTTTAGAAGTCAAATTTGCAATAATTCAAAATTTTTATCATTATGGTGGTTTTTTATCTTCATGCGAGGATTTCTTCTTATGAAACATTGACAAAAATAATTTAGTCAATGTTGTGCTATCAAGTTCATTAGATAAGTTATTCAACACATTAAATATGGAAGGGACCTTATAAAAACATATTCAACACATTTAATATGGAAGGGACCTTATAAAAACATGGATTTGTTATGGAGATTGTATTGAAAATCATAGTGTTTGCACGCATGAATTTTCTCATAGTTATCCTCATAATAACATTTTTTTTGCCATTTTAAACTAAACTATATAACCAAATCTTTATTTAGTAATAGAGTCAAATGGAAAATAAGAACCAAATCTTTATTTAGCAATATAGTCAAATGGAAATCTTTATTTAGCAATATAGTCAAATGGAAAATAGGAACCAAATTAGAATTTATCATATTTATCATCGTAATGGCATTTTTTTGGTCATTTTAAAAGGAACCTTGGTTTAACTAAATCTTTATATTTAGCAATAGATTCAAATAGAAAATAGGAAGATAAAGGATATTCCTCTCAATGACATTTTTGGTGGCCATTTTAAACCAAATCTTTATTTAGCAATAGAGTCAAATGGAAAATTGGAAGATTCGAGGCATTATGACCAGTTTATGGAAGACACTGGCTTCTTTCAAAGCGAAAGAACATAAGGTGATGCTTATGGCAAATTCTTCACGGGGATGCTACTTGCTCATGGTGACCAAATAAATATATTCTGGAAGGGTTATGACTTTGATGAAGATCAATTTTCAGGCTTGGTGGGTTTGACAGGCTTACTTTAAGCCTACGTATCGTGTACTGAAGACGTCGATCCCACATGCCGAACAAATTTTCACTGGAAACACGGCCTCATCATAATGTAGATGTACTTTCTCCTCCTCTTGGGAGACAAGACCTCATCATAAGGAAGATGTAATTGCTCCCCCTAGCCACACAGATGAACTAAAAAGAGGACACTATGTTGCACAATAAGCATTATATAATGCAATGTCCATTATATTATATTCCACTCAGTGTGTTGCACAGTAAGCATTATATAATGCAATGTCCATTATATTATATTCCACTTTGTTTTTTTCTTCTTGATTCTTGCTTACTTAATAATTAGTACCAAGGAGCGTTGGGCTGAGCTTGTAGCCACATTGGAACAACTACCACTCCATATTTTAAAGTTTTTAGAAGATTATACTTGTTCTTCCACCTTTAAGAAAGTATCCAAATAGACTTAATAAGTATTCATAGGCAGACCTTTGGATTTTCATATTGATGATGGCTAGTATTTTTTTTTTACTGAAAATGCATCTAATGGGTCTTGCTCTCTATCAATTGTTTGAAGAACATCACCCCTTTCTGAGCTAGGCAAGAAGACCTTTAATGAAGAGGCTTCACAGACTAGTCCTCTCTAATTTCCCTTAAGAGACTTTGTCTAAAATTCGTGCCTTGATATTCTATAAATATTTTGTCTACTTAATAATAAAATGAAAACACGGAGTTAAAAGAAAATATTGAACATATGAAGTGTGATCAATATTTTGTTAAAAGGAATTTTTCAGTGTAATGAGACCATTTTTCATTTTTCAATGTAATCAATTTGTAATAGCCTGGGCAAGACAGGTCGGGGTGAATTTCCATTTTTGTATTTTTTCACACAAGCCTGGGCAAGACAGGTCAGGGTCAATGAAAGAGAAATCGCTAATTAAAAATATTATGTTGCAGCATCAAGGACTGATACTTCAATTATGTGGTTGTTAATAAGCAGGTAATTTGGCTATTCAATTACTTTGAGAAGATAAGTTCTAAGGGTGAAAAGTTAATACTAGGTGTTGCAACAAAGAAATAATGCATGTTGCAACATTGATTAATTAGGTGGTTGTTAATAAGCAGGTAATTTGGCTATTCAATTACTTTGAGAGGATAAGTTCTAAGGGTGAAAAGTTAATACTAGGTGTTGCAACAAAGAAATAATGCATGTTGCAGCATTGATTTCATTGCTTGTAACAAGATTTTAATTGTGTGATTATTTATAAGCAGGTTTGGGTATTAAATGACCAAAATATTTTGTCCAAAGTGAAGATTACATTCCTGGCTTATTGTTGGTATTGTCATCGTTCCAAATTTTTATTTCTTATTTGATAGAATAAAAAAAAATTAAGTCCTCGAGCCCAAAATTGGTTGTTTAAATATATTGCATTGTATTTTGCAAACCATGCAAGAAAGAATTTTGATAATGTTAGATCATGGTTAATGCATCTCATATTTTAAACGATATTGAAGGTTGGAGGCAGAAATAAAACAAAGATAATGCGGAATGAGCTACGGCTCTTCAATCTTTATTCATAAAGAGAGATCAACTGATGTAATACAAACAATAATGCAATGTGTATTTAAACACTTATGGAAAACCCTAAAAGCTCTAACCTAGCTTTTGCATGCATGCAAAGCATGCTGTTGCATTTATTAACTGAACTTCTAAATAGTAACTCAAGTAAAAGCTAACGCTAACTGAAGTAATTACTATTTCTAACACTCCCTCTTAATTACTACTGCTGACTACTGCAGCTTTTACAATGCCTAAATTATTTCTATGAATTTCAAAAATATCTTTTGCCAATGGCTTTGTGAATATGTTAGCCAATTGGTCAATCGATTTACAATGCTCAACATGAACTTCACCATTGTTCACAAGCTCTCTTATGAAGTGATATCTAGTATCAATGTGCTTGCTTTTCTGGTGAAAAACATGGTTCTTGGATAGAGCGATTGCTGAGTTGTTGTCACAATAAACTGTGGTTGGTCCTTCTTGTTTCTGTTGAAGAACTTCTAAAACTCTGCGTAACCAGACTGCTTGACATGCTGCTGATGTCGCTGCTACATACTCTGCTTCTGCCGATGAAAGTGTCACAATGGGCTGCTTCTTGGATGCCCATGAAATCACCCCTGATCCAAGATGAAAAACATGACCGTAAGTGCTCTTCCTGTCATCCAAACTTCCTGCAAAATCACTGTCAGTGAAACCTGTCAAAACATCATTCTCTGTGCTTGAGTATAAAATTCCATAGCTTGAAGTCCCTGCAACATATCATAAGATCCTTTTGCCAACTTGCCAATGCGAGTCTTTGGGAGACTCCATGAACCTTGAAATCAAGCTGACAACAAACATAATATCAGGTCTCGTAGCTGTGAGGTACATGAGACTTCCTACAAGTCTCTTATACAATGTTGGTGTTGAGATATTGTAACTTCAAAGAATATTATATTTGTACTTTATTATTCCGGAGATGTTTCATTCCTCCGTGAAGATCTTATTGTATATCCGGAGATGTTTATTCCTCCGTCGGAATGTGGTAACTCGGGTTATTAGACTTCCCTAGTGGGGGTCGGCCATGTATGTGTCATGTGGGTCAAAGGGTTATTAGACCACCCTAGAGGGGTCGGCCCAGTCAGTTGTAGTGGGGTATTTAACCCATTGGTTAAATACGAGCCTACGTGTACTTGTGTAAAAGATATGTCAGAGTAGTGTATAAATAGAGGAGGTGTGTTCCTCATTTGACACACACACTCACTTGAGAGAAAGACGCACTTGTGGAGGAGAGGTCTGCTATAAATGGAGGAGGAGATCATGTCTTTGGTTTGCGTCTTTGTATATTGCTGGTCATCTATATTGAGGAAGCTTTACTAGGTTTTCTACCCCATGAGGGTATTGACTTCTTGTCTAGGCTCCAATTTCCCCTTCCTCCAATGGGTATTGACTTCTTGTCTAGGCTCCAACTTCATTAATGGCAAGTGGGGCTTATGGTCATTGCATGAAAAGGAACCACGTTATTGATTCTCAACCCATATTTTTTGTGGAATCCAAGGAGGCCAAGGCTACCTATCTTTTCCAAATCTTGACTCATATCTAGAATGAGAAATCCCTAGAAAAAGAATGGGTTAAAATAGAGCAAGATCGCACCCACAATGAAGAAATTGAAATGAACATGGTTCCATGGGTTCTTGACCTAGGGACCTCTCATACCCATGACACTAAGTATTACAGGGTTGTCGCTCTCTATTGACAAATCAAATCTCTTATTGGCAAGGTACTCTTTGTCACAAAAGAAGAGTGAAATGAGCTTCTATTCAAAATTGAAGAGATCCAGGATTAGAATTGGAAGGTTTAACATCATAATAGAAACCTAGAAGCACAACTCAACATACTACTCAAGGCTATCACTAGATTAGAGTTTGCAACAACAAATCCTCAATCACTGGGTGAGAGAAAGGTTCCCATAATCCCTATTTTTTATGATAGCAATGCTTTGAAGTTTGATTCTTCTTTAGGTTCTCTTTTTGAGAAATCCTAGTTAAGAATAGGCCATAGTATGCCATCTCTATAGTTTATACATCTATTAATTCGATAATTAGAACTATGACTAACAATTTACAGTTCCACATGTGGTTGGATTTTGCTAGCGGACAATCACCACACTAACATGCTCTATATTACTTTTTTGGTGATTAACATAATTCCTACATAACTTACAAGAAAATAAAATATATACAATATTTCCTAAAACATTTATAATAATAAATAACTAAAAGTAATTTAATAGTACATTCCACAACCATTTGAACTAGACCTAATTGGGAACCAACATATATATGTATGCTTAATGTTCTCTTATTTAAGATATATCAAGTAAGAGTCAACTCATGATGATAAATCTTTAAAGTAAGAAGAAATTATATATATATATAAAATGTTTTGTTCCCAGGGACTCTTATTATTATATATCAAATAAAAGTGGGCTTATAAGGAGAAGGCCGTAAAATAAGGATATATATATAGGTAAGTTTTCAAAGTCAAATCAATTCATTTGCAAAACACTATTTAAGAAAGAAAGAAAAATTGAAACATCAAATATTGGAGATCTAAGATAAAACTCAAGTACTAAAAGTGGGCAACTAAAGGAAGCAAAATGTATTTACATATTAAGAGATTTTTCAATACAAAATTTATATAGAAAAACGATTTTATATTAATCATTTTAATAATTTTAAAATTAATTAAAATTAAGAAAACAAACTAACCTCATTTCTTGTTTATTTTAGCTAATCAAATTAAAACTTAATTTAAGTGAAAGTAAATTGCCGATATCAAAGTTGCTATGTCTAGATTCCAAGAACCTTGCCGTATGAAAAGAAATCAAAGAAAATTAACTCAAAAATATACTTTTGCAACACTATTAACACTCACACATATATTCTCACTCTCTCTCTTTCACATATAACATTATATTGATGTTCATAAATTACCCTCGTTTAAAAGATGGTATCAAAGTTGCTATCTCTAGATTCCAAGAACCTTGCCGTATGAAAAGAAATAAAAGAAAATTAACCCAAAAATATACTTTTGCAACACTATTAACACTCACACATATATTCTCACTCTCTCTCTTTCACATATAACACTATATTGATGTTCATATATTTATATATAATGCTAAATTATAATTATAATTATATATATTCATATATTTATACATATAATAAGATATTATCAATATTTACATCTATTTTTATATTTTTATTTATATGTGTAGGTTTATATTTTAATATTAGTAAAAATTAAAAGATAATTTTTTTTTAATAAGGAAATTATTTATTTTTATAGTTATCATCTACATATTTTGCAGATAATTTATATATTTAGTTATATATAAGTTTTGATTATTGTATAATATATGTTCTTAGTATATTATTTAATTATATTTAATTACATATTATATATATTGATGATATAATATGTAGTTAATGTGTAGATGTATATTAATATGTATGTTATATATTATTAATATTATGATTATATATATTTATATGTATATATTTATATTGTGTGTTTGATATATGTATTATTTTATTATATGTTATTATATATATGAATATGTATATATTAATTTATATTAATTAGTTATGGTTAGATGTATATGTGTTGTATTATTATATATATTCATATATAGTATATATAGATATATTATGTGAAATATATATGTATTATATGTTATTATATAATATAAATATTATATATATGATATAGTTATATATAATTTTATTTTGTTGTAATATATATATTAGTAAAGTATTGTGTAATAATGGTGTGTATATATATATATATATATATATTTTGTGTTATATTATATTAATGATACATATATATATTATATTTGAAGGTGAAAACCACTTGTGGAAGATAATTTGATCTAGAAAAAACAAAAAATAAAATGTGACAACATTTCTATGAAATTGATATAAAATTTGATGTCTAATACACATCATATTATTTCATACATATTAATTACCACTAAACTTTACCACCACTAGCCTCTATAATTCCTAGCCCCAATTCCTCATATGCCATATTCCCTTTAAATCCAAAACACTTGAACCCTACTATAACTCTTAATCCCTATGCTCTAACCACTTTAATCCTTTATATTTATAAATTTAACCACCTCACTATCTACAATCCTTAATTCCAATCCTCAATTTGTATAACTGTAATTACATCCATATGTGTTTATATCTTAAAATTTGGGGTAGATTAGCACCTATGCTTTTATTAAATTGCACGAAAATGAAATAAACAATTATTAAAGAAAAAATAATATAAAAAAAATGAGTAGTTAATGCATAAATAAGTGATAAGACACTGATAAGATCTACAGTGTAATCGAACTTGACACGCCGCAAAGTACAACATGCTCACCAGTAAATCCTAAAGGCATGGAATTGATTGTCAATGTAGTTGTCCTGTCCACCTCAAGTTTGTCCGCATGTTTTTTTTCCTTGGTGTTTGTCCGCATGTTATGCGCACCCACGCAAACTGACCAGCTTTCTCCTTACACGTAGTGACTGCCCCTAGACCGCTTAGGGAAGCCATCGGCGCGCATTCTCCTCTGACCTGCCCCCTAATGTCTGTCAACCAGTGGAAACCAAGCAGCTTTCTACGGAGTTCACATGGGACATATAATTTTGTCCCTCCCACTTTATACGGAGTTCACTTTTAGTCATAATACTTGATAAGTCGTATTCCGAAAAGTTGTTGTCAAGGAAGCAGTCCAGGGTCCACCCACTTCCATATATGTCGCCATCAGGGGTTAAATTTGACACCCGTATACCCGTTTTTTGGTTTTTTACCCGTAATTTACTGGTCTACGTGGATTATACACGTCAACACTGAAGTCTATCAAATTTTTAAAACCGTCAATTTGACGGGCATGGTAAAAAAAATGCCAGTATATAAATTTTATATATATTATAAATTATATTATATATATTTTATATTTTAAAATTTACACACATATATGCACAAATTACAAAATTGTGTTAATGAAATTGCTCAAGCGGCAGGCGGCAGGCCCCACTCCCAGAGTCCCACGGTCCACCAACTCCGACGGACCACTGTACAAGGAAATTAATGCAGGGCTTAATCTATGTAAATTTGTAATGTTTACGTTATATATATTATACAGTTACTAAATTAGCATCAATTTTAAAAATTCAAGCACGACGCGCTGCTGCATGAGGGTTGGCAGGCTTGGATATCCGTAAATTGTAATAGGTATCATTTAATGTGCAAGTTTAATGCCCAGGTTGGCAGCCTGCAAGTGCCATGATGCCATCGTAAATGCGCCACCAACTTCCAGTGCCAAGTATAGCCAGAGCCAGAGGCTAGAGGCTAGAGCCACCGCCACCGGCACCGAGTAGTGACTCCGTGAGTCATAGTTGTAGCCTCGCGGGGTAAACTGGTCCTTACTGAACTCAAAACCAAGCTCTGTAAAACCTTTAAGCTCCGTAAAACCTTTAAGCCTTCCTCTGTTTTCCTTTGTGAGCTGTGAGCCTGTGAGCCTATGAGTCGTGAGTCTCGTCGTCGTGACCCCATCTAGCGAGTTTGTGCTTCTGCTGTAGCGAAATTCTCAGAATACTTCCATTAATATTGTTCTGAAGAAGAAGATGCAGTAGTTCCAGGCTTCCAGCCTCCAGGAGTAGCTGGACCGTGGTGCAGACAGTAAATGCGTAAATGCATGGTTGGAAATTGCAGTTTAGAACATTTTGCCTCACGCGGAGATTGCAGGGAGCACTGGGCAGTGGGACACTGGGACTGGGCACGCTTGCGGCCTGAGCACTAACTCCAGTCTCTCTGGAACTTCCTTCAGGAATCTGGCTTCACCAAACTTTGCAAGGTTAGTACATTGTACACCATTCAACTTAAGATTTCTGTTAACAAGTTTCCCAATGTTATAAAATATCTATTTCGATAGGTCTCTGCGGTGTTTGGCTGCTATGGGCTATCTTATAAGTGATGCAAATATCATTAGAATTTGGGTATTATGCTCTTCATCCCCGACCCGCCGTTAACAATAACTAATCTGCTGCATTCTTCCATATCTGATCTTCAACATGTCCTTAAAGGACCTTCAACAATAGCACCTTATTTCTGTATCCAATGCTCAATGTTATCCAAATTAGTGTTTGATGTTCCCTCAAAATTGTTCAAGTATTCTTTGAAGCAATGCTCAACGGTACCCTTCCAATCTGCAGTAAGATAGTATGTTTAATGACTTCTCACTATAGCATTATAAGTCCTTAAGTCAAACCAGGTTCTGCACTCAAGAGCACTCAAGTATCCCAACCAAACAATGCCTTCAAATATTTAATCCTTCAAACTGTAAACATGAATTTTAGTGACCACATATCCTCCTTAATTCTGTATTCAAACAGGGTTATAGTAATGGTATCAAACTTTATCCTTATGTTTTAGTGGGACATATGAATCTTCAGGGCAATACAACCCTCTATAAACAGATCCAAAATAATTTGATTAAGTGTACAACTCCTTTGAGGTTTACTTATTCCACAATGGTTTGAACATTTGTAAAAACTCAGCTCCCCTGTTTCAAAAGTGCTCTGGCCTTTTCTTTTTTTATTTATAGTCCTGTGAATAATGAAATTGTAGGTTTATTTAAGAATGTCTTAAATTGATAAGTGCCCCGATCTCTCTAGTTATCATGGTATTCACCCAATCAATTGATCAATGCCCTGATCTCTCTGGTTAATGGTCTTAACCCAAAAAGAAACAGCAAGCTCAGACCTTTTTTTTGGCAATCTGTCAAAGATTCTTCTCAATTAAGAAAACTTGAAACTAAGGCAGCCCAGAATATTCATATGATGGTCTTTGTGCATTATTCTCAAAGATTTTCACGCTCTATCAAATCCTAGTTCAGGCCTGAGTATTTTCTGTCAAGGTGAGCATGAAATTAATCCGCATTTTGTCATGGTTTAGTACTAGGTTGGTCAGTATTGTGGTGTTGCATTTACTCAACTCTTCAAACGTTGATCGGTCCCACACTCACCACGGAACATCGGTCACCCTTAAAGACTATGCACACCTCTCCAAGAATCACACAATTGTTGGTTCTGAAAGTTGACTTCCAGCGGGTCTGCTACAGGTCTTCCATACATCAGCGAATCCTTAAAATCCATAGAATTATGTTCTATAACAATGCATGTCCACTGGTGTTTTAATTGACCATACATGAGGTGGCCCTAGAAGGTTACTCAATTTGATTAATTGACAACGCTTCTAAAATTTTCATTATGTGTTTTACACAAAATTGAACCGTAGCAAACTTACATGATCAGAGTGAAAGTCCAGTCGAACAACATTAATGATCTTCCTTCTATACAAGTCACTCATCTCTTGAGTCATTGAATTACTCATCTGATGCACTATTGTCAATCCCCTTCTTTGGCAGCGCAATAGGAGCCTGTTGATGATGGACGTTCTCCAATGGTTGTGATGCGAAGAGGCAGAGCAGTATGAGCGTGCCCAGATTAACGAGTACATAAATTTGTCTTCTTCAAAAACCTGCAAACAAACACAAACGGATCAATTGAAACCATAACATTGCGAATCATTCATATGCTCAATTGATTTGAACATTCTTGTAGATATACACATCGAGTGTCTTGATTGAGCCGACATGAAGAATCTAACGTTGTGTGAAAGAGGGATTTGAAAGTGATAGTTTGGTGTTATTGGACATTTCAACACTTCATAAAAAACATGTCAGTCAGCGTTGTTTACTTAGCATGAAATTGAGATTTTTTGCTAGGCACTTGTAGTTATTACAAGTTTTCCATAAACTTGTAATTAAAGTATCAACATTTTTTCTTAAATATTTATCGCAGCATTCTTTTTTTCGCTGATGCGCAGGGCTACAACTGGCGATCTGCATGTTCTTTGATTTGTTGGAATTGCTCACCTTCCTTTTCATTTCAATAAAATTGTACGAGATCTTTCTAGGCTTTCTACTGCCTTCATGTGCCACATTGACACCTTGCCTTCTTTTTAATCATTGACGGGAATCTGCCTGGGCATGATATACCTGGGCTTGCCGCTGCCCTTATGTGCCAGCATAAACCTTGCGATATTTCCTTATTAGCATCAATTACAACAACTACTCTCCAACAAAATCCCCTTTCAAATTGATGGCAATACTTCAGCTCTTGGGCTGATGCTCCCCCTGACTACATGCTCTGCTTTTTATGCTGATGCTCCCCCTGACTACATGCTCTGCTTTTTATGCTGATGCTGCGATTTTATCCCCCTGTTTACATCAAAGACAAAATTGCATTTACTTGCGGATTGGATGTACCCCTCCCTAGTATCTGTCTGAGGTACTCAAATGCATAATCTTTAGTTAGGGGCTTAGTGAACTTATATGCAATTTGTTCCTTAGTAGGTACATATTCCATCTTGACAATTTTATAATTGACTTGTTCCCTTATAAACTTGCCTGGGCGACTCCGCTGGGCTGCTACTCTCGATGGTTTGGTTAATCCACTTTGATACTTGGCTTGGCTGAACGGTTTGGAACACAAAGAAAAGAATATGCGTTTATCATAAACCTGTTTTGAGAAGGTGCTGAGCCAATTGTTTGTATTTTAACATAAATAATTAACGCTGAAAAACTTATACATATTACAAAATTTGTGTTCCCCAGATTAACCAGTCCCGCGTGCTACCGCCGCATACCCGCATTACAAACTACGCCCAGCATTCCCCGGATCACAGCACAATATGAGCAATAAATATCACGGACCCTTAGATGGAGGATTCTTGGCTTTATTTGAACCGATGGATAGATTCTTTTCAGTTTTTGGTTGGTTACTCCACTTAGCTCCTCTCATGGTTATAATAAATTAACATAAGTAATAATATTGGTTTGGTTAGGCTTATATGGCACCTTACTGTTTAAAGGCTCTTGGCTCTTGGTTTAAGGGTAAAGGCATCTGGCCCTTGGCTTGGTTCAAGGCTTAACGTTCCTGGGTAAGGGCTTTTGGCTACTGTTTCCCCTGGTGAATAGCTTCTAAAGATGAGAAGAAAAGGTTTTGTTAAAGTAAGTTCCAAGCAATTTGGTGCCTGGTCCGAATCTATAGGCCATCAATAAAGATCTCTCAAGCATCAGCCACGTCCCTCCTTCCCTGACTGTAATTTCCTTACAAGCACAAAGTCAAAGTGTCTGGCATCCTTTACAGGTGATCATAAGGAATGCATTGTTATGTAATCCAATCTAGTAAGTGTGTTCTGTATCGGTGGAGGTCGAGGTCTGGCTGCTATGGCTAGTCCTCTCGGTTAGGTATCCTGGCTAGTCCTAATTGTCCATCCGTGGTAACCCATATCTCAAAATGTGGGCAATCAAAACCTTATTTCCAGCATAAGCCACAACCCTGACTTTCCTACCTGACAAGCATGAATAGTTTTATGTACCCGTCTCCTTGGCTCTACCCTTCGTTCCTTCTGCCTAGCGCCCGTGATAGCAGCGGCGCTCAACTTAAAGCAAATGATTATCTCAAATGAGAGAATATAAACTTATGGGAATAGAAATATTTGGTAATAAAAAATGCAATTGAATATCCATTATGAGCATATTGCTTGAGTTACCAAGTTTACACTAGATATGAGAGAGCGAGTTCACCAAAGTTTGTTAGGGATGGATAAATTCAATTTATTCCGCTGCTGGCTAAATGGAGGGAGCAGACAGAGAGAAGTTATCCCTAGACCCATCATTACCCAGACTCAACCATTGCATCCATGTTGAAACAAATAATATATATATATCTATATATATTGAGTTTACCTAACGGACATATCCTCTATCGGGTATGTGGTGATGTGGTCCATCCTTCTATCTTGGCCAGTGATGACTTATTAGCTCCAAGTTCAAATAAGGTCTAGGAATAAGACTTAAAACTGTTTTTTGAATGGTTAAGAGCTAATGTTATGTAAGAACCTTTTGCTCCAAGTTTAAATAATGTTATTTTTAATCTGATTGTTTATATCCAAAGATATATTACTATTAATATCTATCTTAAGATATATTAGGATTAATATTTATGACTATATATATCCCAATATATGTTACTATTAATATATATCTTGAGATATATTATGATTAATATTTATGGCTGTATGTGATATATATTAATAAATCTGATTGTGTGTATCCCAATATATATTAATCCTTCTAATGTAACATCGATTTATTATAATGAAACAATATTGTGAGTTAATATTGTGAGATTGTCATTTTAGTGGAGGGATTTATTTACGAGAATTTGTACAATATTTAATTACATTTTTTTATTATATAGGTATTACATCAAAACATGTCTCAAAGCAAAAAGAACCAATCTTCCATCAAAAAATTCTTTGGATGGTCGTCTACATCACAAGTTGCATCGCCTAATAGAGAGAATTGTAATTTTGATTTGAATGAAGACTTAGATATCCTAGGGCAGGATGAAGAATGTGATGAAGAATTTCAAGGAGGAGAACCTAGCACTCAAAAGAAAAGAAAATTGAAAGTAAGAAGAGAGTTTCGTGAACAATGGAAAACTAAGTATAAGTGGTTAAGAGAGGCAAAACATGAAGGAAAAACAGTTATGAAATGTATATATTGTGAAACGCATAAGGCAATCGGACCATGGGGAGTTGGCACTGGTTGCTCTACCTTGCAACATGATTCAATAGTTGTTCATGCTAGTTCGAGCATTCATAAACTTTCACAAGCAAAATGGATATGTGGAAATGAGAGGAAAGCAAAACCTATTCCAGAACACATAGCATGCATTGATGAAAGGAACAAGGAAAAAATCATCACAACTATGAAATTAGTTTACTGGATGGTGCAAGAAGATTTACCTCTTTCAAAATATGAATCTCTTTGCTTGTTTACAATGTCCTTGCAAACACCAAACATGCCAAAGATCAAAGACTACACATCATATACAAATCACATGGCTGCAAAAGAATTTCTTTTCGCTATATCCGATTATCTTGAAAAGCTACAGATTTCAAGAATGTTGGATAGCCCTTTTTTTTCATTGATGCTAGATGAAAGTACGGATCGCAGTTTGGAAAAACATCTTGTGGTTTATGCCACATTTCTAGACTCAAAAGGGTTTGGGCCTCCAATTTCACAGTTTTTAAAGCTCATAAATGTTTGTGATGGAAGAGGAAAAACAACATATGATGCAATCAACGATTTAATTGCAGCAAGGGGTCTTTCAAAGGAAAGATTGATAGGAGTTTCTACAGATGGCGCTTCATCAATGGTTGGGGTTGAAAATGGTTTTGTTACATTTATGAAAAAAGATGTACCTAATCTTGTGGGTGTTCATTGCATTGCTCATCGTGAAGCTTTAGCGGCATCAGATGCTTCCAAAAGAATACCCGAATTATTATTTGTTGAAAAATTGGCAAATAAGGTATATTCTTGGGTGCAAAATTCTACTAAAAGAAATAGTGAACTTATTGCTCTACAAGAACTTATGCAGCTTGAAATTCTTAATGCTCTTCAAATCCATGGAGTTAGATGGCTCTCAAGGGGACAAGTTATTGAAAGACTTGTTGTATTGATGCCTCCAATATTGACTTTGTGGAAAACTGAAAAGAAAGACTTATGGTATGATAAGGCAATGATATTTTCTGTACAGTTTTGCTTACATATGCTTGCAGATGTAATGACTGAACTAAACAAGTTGAACAAGAAATTCCAAGAAGAGCACGTTGATGTTACTTCTTTAGGGGCAGCCATAGATGTTACCATAAACACTTTAAAAAGATGGTTTTTAAGAAATGATACATTTGCAGATGGAACATGTTACCTATCTAAATTTCTAGATGCCTCTAAATTTGGTTATTTAGAGATTTGTGATAAAGAGGGACTTGTTCATAGGCATGAATTGCGATTTGTAGCAATTCCGCATACATCTATTGATTATGGTGATACACAAAAACAATCATGGAAACCTTGCATTGAAGGTTCAGTAGAGAGTTGCAAACAACTTGCAAAAGATTATGTTCAAGCTCTTGTAGAGAGTTTGAATGGAAGATTCCCCGATCTTTCCTTTTTCAATTCTGCAAGGTTGTTTAGTCCTTGTCATTATTTACAGGATGTTCAAGACAGAGAACGGAATTCAAAACGTTGGCTTGATAAAATTTTCCAACATGTGCAACATACTTTATGTGAGAAGGAGGAAAAGAAAACAACATTTGATTTTGAATCTTGTTTAAAAGAACTGCATCCATTTGTTGATACTCTTCGTGTTAATTGCGAGGGATCATCCATCAAAGATGCTTGGAGGATTTTTGTGTCACAGAGCTACATACAGATTTTCCTAACATGCTAAAGTTATGGCAGGCAATACTTACTATTCCTGCAAGTACAGTGGCATGTGAGAGAGGGTTCTCAAGACAAAACATAATAAAGGATGTACGAAGAACAAAATTATCATTGGATGCATTAGATGCTTTGATGCGGGTGTCACTAACAGGTTTAGATTCAACGATGGTGGAATGGGATAGGGTATATGAAATCTGGAAAGCTGTTAAGGAAAGAAGAATATTAAATATTTAAGGTTTTTTCTTTTATGTTTAGGTTTGTAATGGTAAATCTTAAATCTGGGCACTACCAACGTCAAGTGAGACAAGATTGAACATCTCAAGATGATATTCTATGTACTTTTTGAACATTTTCACAAACTTTTTGAAGATGATAAATCTGAACATTTATATTTCAGATTTCAAGTTTGTTTGCTGCTAAGGTTTAATTTTGTTCTTCAAAGTCTGTGATCAATTCTGGATGAAATCTATGTTATTTCAACTCTTTCTTGTTAATTAGTAACTGAGTAGTCTTAACACTTTAGAATATTTTCATGTAGTTATTGTTTTGTTAGTTTCAGATTTTGGAGTGCTTCAGTTTTTCATATTTTCAAATCTGTTTTTAAATTTCAGATTTCAAGTTTATACTTCAGATTTCAAGTTTATATTTCAAGTTTATATTTCAGATTTCTTTCCTTAACAGCTTTCCAGATTTCAAGTTTATATTTCAGATTTCAAGTTTATTGGAAGAAGAAATCTTGGAAAAAGTCGTAATTTTATTTCATTAATGAACAAAATTACATTCTGCACATGTAATAGAATCTTAGAGATCCCTACATTGTCAACATATACTGTCCATATGACCAAACAGCCCACCGATATCCGGGTACATATGACAGTCAGAGATGACTGTCTATTGTCCCTTACATAGTAAGTATCACAGATCTGAAAGTATCAATCAGCAGAAAATAATTCCCTCGATACAGTCCAATGTATCTGAGTTAATGTCTACAACACTATACAGTCCACACTGTCTGTGTAAATATATCAGTTATAATATACCATACATATATTTTGTGTCCTACAGAGATTGGCTATTGGGTTGGCCATCCACGTTTAACTCATGATTGGCTATTGGGTTGGCAATCCCAAAGGCATAACTTCTTCGCTACTTAGGAGTAAATTTCAATTGAAGGGTAAATTTTTTTATTAAAAGTTATATGCAGGGCAGTTTTGGGAACAAAACCGTCAAAAAAAATTTTGTTGATGGGTAGGGGTGCCCGTCAAATTTAACCCCTGGTCGCCATATTTTTCGCTATTGACCTTTCCAAACGCTAAGATTCATTGAATGCGGAACCAGACCATATGCAATAAAAATTGACACGTAGAGCACAAGATGCTCACCCGTAACTACTTTGGGCCCTGAGGGCAGAGAAAATGGTTGTCAGTGTGGCTGTGATGTGACCTATCTATCTCAATTGCTGTCATGTGTCAACGAGTGGAAACAAAATTCTTCGAACATCCCGAACGCAATCAGCGTGCATCATTCATTAAAGCAGCAAACGATAAGATAATCCATTGAACATAGGACCTTTTAGATGCTCCTCTATGGAGCAGAATTGACACGCAGAGCACAAGATGCTCACGAGTCGAGCCCGTAAACCCTGACCCCATAAGATTCATTGAATACGGAACCAGTCCCTTTCCAAGTGCCATCAGCGAGCATTCATTAAAGCAAACGATAAGATTCATTGAATACGGAACCAGTCCCTTTCCAAATGCCATCAGCGCGCATTCATTAAAGCAAACGATAAGATTCATTGAATGCGGAACCAGTCCTTATCAGAACAACATTTGACACGTAGAGCACAAGATGCGCACCCGTAACTACTTTGGGTCCTGAGGGCAGAGAAAATGGTTGTAAGTGTGGTTGTCATGACACCTATCTACCTCAATGGCTGTCAACGAGTGGGAAAAAAATCTTCGACCATCCAAATGCAATCAGCGTGCATTCATTAAAGCAAACGATAAGTTAATTCATTGAACGTAGAGCACAAGATGCTCGCGAGTCGCCCCGACTCGCCCGTAAATGCTGAACCCAAACTAGTTGTCAATGTGGTTCGCCTGTCGGCCGCAATGTCTGCCAACGTGTACTTTTCGCCAGAAACAAACCAGCTCTCCATCTGAGAGCGGCGCGCAGTTCAACTTTATATAACACGTTTCACAACTGGACACGCATTATAACAAAACAAGAAATTATATGCCCACAGCTGCCGTGGGACCTCTAATTTTGGGTTGTACGTTCAACTTTTTGTGGAGTTTATCTTTGGACTTTACACACATGTGATAAAGGAAAACGATGACACAAATGACATATATAATACGGATTTTCCATCACGATGACATATATTTCTGCCAAACTACGGGAGCTCCTTTTAGAGCAATGCTCGAAAATATTCTTTCTCCTATAATGAGGCAATAGAGGAGGATTTCATGGCCCTAAAGAAAGCTACGCACACTATGCCTATGTCATCCATGCCCAATTTTAGTAAGAAATTTGTCTTATAATGTTATCCCTCTAGTTGTGACATGGGAGCAGTCTTAATGTGAGATTGAATCCCATAATTGGCTTTCACCGATAAGTAGCTATGTGATTGAAACCTGGGAAAATCCACTTATGAGAAATAAATGATGGTTATCCTTCATGCAGTTGAGACACAAAAACCATATATAATTGAGTGGCATTTCTAACTCAATACCAATCAACATATCTTCATTGTTTCCTAGAACAACCATTATCCTCCTCAAAGCAACATAAATGGGTCACTAAGATGTTGGGTTATGACTATGATATCACACATAACTCTGGTCACAACAATGTGTTGGTATATGCTTTGTGTAGGCAATTTGAAGAGGAGATCTCCCACTTTTCCTTATTCTTGCCAATTCTATGATGGCTTGACAAAAGCACAACAAGAATGAAAGGCTCAAGAAACGATTCAACACCTCATCAAATGAATACACGAAGACCCAAATCCTTTGCCTCAATATACATGGAACCAAAATATCCTGTGGTCTAAGGAATGCATCTTTCTCACCTTGGATTCAACATTAAAACCACAAATATTAGAGGCATTACATTCATCACCACAGTCAGCCACTCGAGATTTCATAAAACCAATGAAAGAATTAAACACTTCTTCTTCTAGGAAGGCATGAAAAAAAATATCCACAACTTTGTTGCAACCTACGACACTTGTCAATTACATAAGGGAGAAACAATGAAGTCTCAGGGTGCTTTGTAGACGTTTCTCATTCCCAACCACATATGGACAGACATTTCTATGGATTTCATTGCGGGTCTTCCTAAGGAAAGAAATAAAACAATCATTATGGTGGTAGTCGATCCTCTAACCAAATACACCACTTTTGTGCCTTACCACAATCTTTTACTCCCTCCTTGGTGGCACAAGTCCTTGTATATCATATTTTTAAGCTTCATGGCATGTCGAATTCTACTTTCTATGATTGTGACCTCACCTTCATCAACATTTTTTGGTAGGAACTATTTAAACTTCAAGGCACCTTAGTTGAATCTCATCATAGCTTATCGCCCCCAAATAGATGGCCAAATGGAAGTAGTCAATAAATGATTGAAAACCTACTTGCAATGCTTTACATTGGACATGCCACACCATTGGGCCCAATAGCTTACTTTGGCGGAGTGGTGGTATAATACAAATTATCACGGTTGCACCAAAATGACACCATATGTGACTAGTGTATGTCCAAAATCCCTTATTAGTGTTTTTTGGTATGTCATGTACCTCTAGAGCTCAGGTCATGGATAGAACAATTCACACCAGAGATGATATTACCCTCACCCTTAAAAACAACCTGGTTATGTCCCAAAACATAATGAAATAATAGGTAGATCAACATCACTTAAAGCAATACTTTGAAGTAGGGGATCGAGTGTTTCTTCAACTCCAATGTTGTAAGAAACCTGTCATGTCCCCATTTTGATAGCATCATGGAGCAAACACTATCCCATTAGATTCCCATGGGCTCAAGTGGAAATTAATTAATTAATCAGGGAGTTAGTTTTGGCCTATAGTTACCTTGTGTAATTAAATTAAACCATGAAAGGGTGATGTAGGACCACAATTTTGAATATTTAAATTTTCTAATATTTTTTTATGAATTGGAAATGGTCTAGGTGGCTCAAGAGGTCACATAGGAAGATGGATAAGACCATATGAGTTGTCACCCTTACACAATTTGGAAAGTGTAGCTAAAAGCAAGAAAAACAAAACTTTCTAGATTTTTGCTAAAAGCAGGAAAAGCAGCCAAAAGCAGAAAAGATAGAAGCTTCCAATTTTTTGCAATCGGGCAGAGAAAGGATTAGTAATTGTGAAGAACAAAACAAGGAATCTAGGAAAGCTTTTCCTAATTTTCAATTAGAAAGGGGGGCTAGTTTCTATTCTCTCATGAAAATAATATTAATTATTATTTTCATGAGAAAACTCTAGAAGAAAAGAAAAGGTAAATGAAAAGTTATAAAAGAGGTATGAGAGCCTCAGTTCACTTGTTTTGCCATTTTTTTCATTTTGTTGAAAAGCTTTGAGCTTTTCTAGACTTCGGATATGTGCCCCTTGTCACCAATTGGGAGATGTGACCCTTTTGTCCACCACACTAGTTGAGGATTTAGCAAGTGATTGAGGAGGAAGGTATTCAACATTTCTCACTGAAGATAATTGCATACATTTCATGTAATTTGTAGGTCCATTCCATTTCCAGTCTAGTGTGCTATTATTCCAACAGTTCAAGTATCAGTTTCCAAGTGTTGTTTGTAGTATTGATTTATAGCAATATTGGTAATTGTTGATTGGCACTTCATGAGCCATGAAAATTGTATTGTACAGCTATGACATGTAATTTTCAGACCTATTTAATAAATAAAATAAGAAGTGCTTCCCTCTTTGCGCATTTCTATTTCATTCTTCGACGTTATTTATCTCATATGCTCAATTTCATTGAAAACTAGACACACTGTAAAATTGGTTGTAATAATTAGACTTCTGTGAATCCAAATTTCATTATGAAAGTTGTTGTGGATAGTATAAACATAGTAGGAACCATCCCAATTGTTAAATATTAAAATCGGGACACTCTAGCACCACTTGGAGTCGTTTGGAAATAATCTAATTCAGTTGTCCCAAATTTTGAACTTTTTCCTAGTTTTCCAAATTTGCAGAATAACCCCTAATCGTTGAGTTTAGTGTCTTCCATATCAGGTTGGGGCTGTTAAATTCAATCTACTTTGAGTATTTCAAAAGCATCATTCGAGTTTCCACATAATTCCTGTGGAAATTGCTTCCGATCATTGGGTTTATCCCAATTGGTCTTCCCAGGTCTGATGTACATGGAAAAGTGCAAGATGTCAAAGTAGAACCTTGAGTCTACCTTCCTTCAAGCCTTGCTGGTTTATGAAGAAGTGTTGTAGGTTGTGCTAAGGCTATAGTTTACCTCAGTGCCAAGTTTGGGAAGAATAGGAAAAGTTAGTGGTGTTTGGAGAAAGTTGAAACAATCTAGCCAGTTTTTGAAATTTTGCCTAGTGTGCCTTCTTTTTTTAAAGAGGTACATTACAGTGCTATCAGAGCATGATTCTCTACACCTGTGAGAAGAAAGACCAATTTCCATTTCTTAGTTGAAGAATAAAAGTTGCAGAATGAGGCTTGTATTAGTAGCAGTTGAAGAAGATTTTGAGCAATATGAAGAAGAAGAGGTGATCTATATTGATGGAGGCTTGCAAATATAAAGAGATAAGGATGATTACTTTGGTGACCAAATGTACAATGAAGATAGCAAGGCCGAACCACTAATGACTATTCCTAAGAAGGATTTAGCAAATATGATAACAACAGGTGAAAACTTGCCCCACCACTACCAGGAGTATCTTGCTTTGGGGGAAGAAATATGTAAAGCCATTTCTTTCAAAGATTCTTTCCATTGCATGTTTGGATTTTGGCCCAAGGATGTAGATGAGGAATCATTGAAGAATAGAAAACTATCCAGAGAAGAATTAATTTGTTCCACCTCTCATAGAAAAGAAGAAGACAAGAAGACAAGAGGCAAAGCTACACTAAAAACATCCCTTTATGGAAGTTTTATGAGATTATGTGGAAAAACAACAAGTCTGCAAAAGGAGCATAGCATGGAAGCAAAAGCACCTCAATACAAGAATGAATACTTGCACATAGATTTTCTCCAGTCAAATGAAAAAGTGGAGCATAGAGAACCACAAGTTGCAAATGTAAGTCTTCTTGATGAGCATAAAGAAGAATAGCATGCAAGTGCAAACCACCAACTTAGAGAAGATGAGAATGTGCCTCAAAGGTATGATGTGAATTTTGATGCTTGAAAAGATCACATTTCATTGCAGCCCTATGACATTGCTTCCACTTCATACAATTTAAATGATGTTATAAGAGTTTCTAATGCTGATATGCACACTAAGAATGAAACATGTGCTATGGATTTATGCCATAGCAAGTTGATCTTGTATGTCAGCCATTAGATCAAGTACTCTTGGTGGAAGATCTTCCTTGTGAGCCACATCATTTGAGTGGATCACTAAAGGAGAACAAAGAGAATCTCATGGCAACCTTGAAGAGCATTGTTGATACCAATGCCCTGGTGTCAAGTTTCTATTGAAGGGCCTCAAGAGAAGATTGGGAGAAAGAATCATTCTTGGTAGATTTTGAAACTCTGAGGGAAGCAGTAGCCAAGATGAAAGAAATATACATGAACCTACTTGCATATAGGGACCATCCTCTCATGATAATCGAGATGTACTATTGTGCACTCAAGAGGGAAGCAGAGGATTCAGAGAGGATCAATATCGAATGGGAGGCTACATGTGATTCTTTGAAGAGCACTCAAGAAGCTCTTGAATAGTCAAGGAGGCATATTGTTCAAATTTGAAAGGAGTTGAGCACACCAAATTCCTCATCTTGCATGGAAAACAACCATTTTGACATGGCAAGAAACACAATGGACTTGATGGAGGAACCTCATGTGAAGATTGAACATGAGGAAGATGTAGATTATCAAGTGTTGGTGAAGAGCCATGATGAAGAATATTTTGGCCAAGCAATTATTGGGTTTCAGAAGAAGGATGAGGAGGTCTTAGCTATGGGAGAGATAGATAAGGACATGTAATTCTAATCAAAGAGCAAAGGTGATTTTCTATCCATGGATTGGGTAGATACTTACATAACCAAAATGGAGATTCAGGGATGCTTATGGGTAGGATCTTTATGGGTGCATTAATTACTGTGCTATATTATGAGCAACAACATGAGTTCCTATGGTAGCTAGGTGATCCTTTCAGTATGCATAGAAACACATGGGAGTCCTACTTGATTTGGTTGGAGGGATTAGTTGACACAGAGCGTGTTTGCCAAACACTCGCTTTGCTTCAAGAGGACCTTGAGCTACCTTCATGTAAGGGAGAATTCACTCTAAGGGATATGGTTGGTTATTTTCCATTTGGATCAACAAACATGAGTGTTTATTCACTCATGGATGAGGGGGATAGATGCATTGCAGCAATGAAGACTCATGGTTGTGATGAATTGCCAACTTGGCTATGGGATCTTGACTCATTTGGAATGACACATTGTTCCAGGTGATCAAGATGTTTAGTGGAGTGATGCATAAGCCATGGGATCCTGGTGTTCCATGGAGTGACATATTTCTTTGGATTGCGAACTAGCATGATCAGTGGGATCTAATAGGGCGAACCACCCTTCATTCCTAGCAATCTATCCATGTGGAGCAGTGGCTAAGTTTTCCACATGGGAAATCATATGATGGATGGACTCACTATTTCCCTACTTGTTGGATTGGGAGTCTTCATGAGGCTCTTTATGTAGACACTAAGTAGTGTAGAGGAGGAAGTAGGAGACACTTCCCCATTATGAGGCTCATTTGGGACCTAGGAATCATTCTTGGTCTCAACTATATCAACTGGAAGATTCCTGTAGTAGTATGTGGTAAAGAGACACCTCTCAAGAGGAATGAGATGCATAAGGTTGAGTACCTTCCCAAAATTGATCTCCACATTGTCCATAATCATCATATTCACTTGAAAGAAGAAGTTATCCAGAAGACATCTCCTTGTGTCCAATTTGCCTATTTGGGAATTTCATGCAAGAGCATTGATTTGGTTGATGCACAGATGGCTTCACCACCTTTCATGAACATAGCATATAACAAGCAATTTGTAATCTTGTGTTAGTCCCTCTTGATTACATTTTGGTTCACGGTAGGATGTTGGAGAAGTACTCTCTTAGTTTGGAAGCTATGTTATGTACTTCGGTAGAGAAATCATTTCATATCAATTGTTTGAGCATGAAATTGGAAGGATAGAGATATTGTATTTTGATCCTATGATTGAGCATGGTAAGGATGGTGCCACTAGTACAAAATGAGAGATAAGTGACTAGGCGACTAAAAAAGTTAGTCACCACAATATTTTTAAGGGATAAGTGACTAAAATTGAGAAATTTTAAGTGATACAACTAAAAACGACTAAGATAAATGACTAATTTAGTCACATAATAAAATATATGACTAGATAACAAGTGACTAAAATAAAAATGACTAACATAAATGACTAATTTAGTCATGCAAATACAAATATGACTAGCTATCAATGACTAATAATATTAATCAATCGTTTATGTTAGCCATTTTTAGTCGTGTGACCCTGATAATGGAAAATTACAATTTTGACATTAAATTTGTACAATTTACTAAATTTTAACATTGCAAATGAATTTAGAGACCCAAATGACATTAATTATGTCACTGAGCAATGAAAAATTGCAATTTTAACAATGAATTGTTATGAATTTACTAAATGTTAACACTACAAATGGATTCAGAGACCCCAAGTGGGGTCTCTGAATCCGTAGGGAGGCCCATGAGAGACTTCCTGTGTCACTCGACAACATTTTATTCTTTGAAGACATCCAACGAGATCATCATATATTTAATGGATTAAAAATGTTAGGCATCTAGTAGCGTGACAAATATTTTGAAATTAAAGTTTAATCTAATTGTACAGAATAAAATTTAAGAAAAAATGTTTTTCATCTTTGATCCTTTTAATAAAACAACATTTAAAATTATTTCATAATAAATAATAAATACTTTCCATGTTTTTTTAATAATAAATAATAATAATTTATTATATTTATATATATAATATTTTTAATAAATAATAAAAGTCATGTATTTAGGTGCTACTACTTGTAACATAATACCACCACTCAAAACCCTTCCACCCTGTTATGCAACATCATAAACCCAGAAGAAACAATCAAAATAATAATACCAAAGAAAAAACATAAACCCCAGTTCAGTGAGTAGGAATCTATGGGCATGTCGCAATCTCACAAAGGTAGGCCGTCACCATCCGCATAAATGATATAATACTTTAAAAAATCCTCAAAATTTACGCTTTAGTATTCTTGAAGGATTTATCCTTCTAGATAGTCAAAAAATTTGAGGGCTTCTACTCCAATCTGTAATAGTAAGAATTCATTGATTTGAACTCTTGGATATCTACATTTCAACACACTATCAAGTGGGTTCTCAACTATGGAACCAAAGAGCCCTCAGAGTTCAATATCAAGATGGATTTAATACAAAACATGTATGTTCAAGCAACTCCTCTGATCTTAGCAACCATAATACTTGTAAAAATTGTATCAACCCTACTGGGCTCTAGATCCTCCAAGAATATCCCTCCCATGGTCTCTGCATGGCCCATTGTGATGCTGAGAGAAGAGTGCCCCAAGCTGGGGAACATGTTCACTATCAAGCTCCTGATAAAACATGTAAGATTTCTCATTGGCCCTGAGGTGTAACGACAGCTCTTCAAGGCCTTAGAGTCTGAATTGGGCCAGCAGGAGGTTTATTAGTTCAATGTACCCACTTTTGGTCTGGGTGTGGGGTTTGATGTCAACTATTTGTTTAGGCAGGAGCAATTTCAGTTCTTCACAGAGTCTCCAGGGTTAGCAAGCTAAAGAGTTATGTGGATCAAATTATTCTACCTCCACTCTACCTGGGCTCTATTTTACTTGTCCCTTAAGCCACTCTACCTCCTGAGGATTCGCTCACCCTAATCCCTATCCCATTGGGGACCAAAAAACTCATTCATCACGCATCAACAACCGGAGCTAGGGGGGAAGGAGAAGAGATGCAAAAATGAGTGAGACCCTGACACGACCCAGGAGAGCAAGAGAAACTAAAAATCGAGATCATGAGGGAGGCCGTGATTTGCAGAGCCATTGGGATGCAACATTGGGGAAGATCTGAGTCCAGATCACAGTGGGAAGAGGCTACGAGGGTTTAGAATACATGGTAGAGCCAGTGTGGACTCATTTACCCCTTGATTTAGCAGTCGAGACCAGCCATACCTTCCCAGGTCCGCACTGAGGGAAGGGGCACCCGCAGGACTATGCAGCAGAGAAGGGGACCTTACTTAGGCTGAGAGTGGAGGTGATGGGGGTTCTTGGACTGTCTAAGGTCATTTGGTTATGCTTATATCTCTATGGATGAGCTTATTGACCCAAAAAACCCTCACCTACCTCCCCACTTGCTTGAAAAATCAACTATGTGTTGGATGCCCTGATTGACTATGGACCAAGGCTATGAATGAGCCTGAGTGATACTCCCTAGTGGATACATAGCCCCAACTCAGGGGTGGTCTTTGAGTGTTGAAATAATACAGGCTGGGAAGTGACCTATGGTTGGGTTGGAACGTTGCAGTCCATAACCAATTTGCTTGGGGATTTAATGGAAAAGATAAGTGTTCCATGTGCTGGGAATTATGCTACTTTACATCTATGCATGTGTGTTTGTTTATGTTAGAAGGCATAGATCAATCCAACTAAGTAATATGACTAAATACTTCTGCATTGTGTTTAATTCTGCTGTGTATGTTGTTTATCTTACTTCTGAACTGACTTAACTAATTAATGACTATTATGGATATGCTAGATACATGTTAGATGTGTGTGTGGATAATGTATTAGTCCCCCTGTGTTTATTGATGTATACATCTTCCTACATGAGTTGTTTATCATGCTCCTACACATCTGCATCTTTGTATTTATCCTTGTACTTATATGAATTTATGCCTTGGTGAATAGGGCTGAGTCCGGTAAATGTACAGAAGGTTCAACCATGGATAAATGGAAATAATAGACTCCCCATGTGGTGTTCATGACCCTTATGTGGATCAGATGAAGGAGAGAAGACATGGTAGAGTGGAGCAGAACTTCTTGTAGAATGAGGAAGGAGGAATAGATGAGGTTTAAGGCCATCCCTTGGAGTAGAATAAGGGTCAGATCAATATTCTCAGAAGTGGATGAAGACCCTGAAGCTGCATAGTACTCTCCATGAGCTTTCCAACGGTATCAGATTTTCCCAAAATGGACTTAGGATGAAGGAGTTATGGGCCAGAGAAGAATTGCAATGGGACTTCCGACTTTCCGAACCCGCATGCGGATTGCGGAAGTCGGAAGGACATTTTCGACGGTGTTGCAAATTGGTGGTTCTGACTTCCGAGTTTTGCATGCGGCTTGTGGATTGCGGAAGTCCGAAAGGTAAGATTTCCAAAGTTGTAAAGTTAGAGTTTCGATTTCCGAGTTCTGCATGTAGATTGCGGATTGCGGAAGTCGAAGAGGATTGTTCATCGGAGCCAAGAATTTGGGCTTCCACATTTCCCAGTTCCGCATTGCGGAAGTGAAGTTTCTTGGAGTTGTGAATTTGGCGTTACACATTTCCGAGTTCCGCATTGCGGATTATGGAAGTGATGTTTCCTAGAGTTATGAATTCTGGCATTCCGCATTTCTGAGTTCCGCATTGCGGATTGCGGAAGTGAAGTTTCTTGAAGTTATGAATTTGGCATTCCGACTTCCGAGTTCCGTATTTGCGGATTGCGGATTGTGGAAGTGAAGTTTTCTGGAGCAATGGAGTTGGTGGTTCCACCTTTCTGAATTCCGCATTGCATCTCGTAGATTGCGGATTGTGGATTATAGACTGGAGATCATTTCAGGTGTAAAAGTTCAGAACCTTTGAATTGCTTGGGAACAGAAGAAAAAAATTAGCAGGTGATTCAAGGGTTGTCTCCCAATGCCTCTAAAGGGAACCAAGGTGACCAGGGACGTGACGGAAGCTCTCCTCAAATCCCCTATATCAAACTTCATGTAACACATCCAGTGTCACATTAACTTAACATAAATAATAATAATTATTTTTTATATCTTGCTAAGTATTACATGCATAATGTTCATATGCATTTATTAATTCTAATATTACTTCATCATTAATTCTCATAATATAATATTTTCCAATATAAATACCATATAATGGACCCATGACAAATTAATACCCAGATGATCTTTTCTACTAAATTCTTTGCTAAAACTATACAGTAAAAGTTCTATTAAAACTAAATAGTAAAATTGTACAATAAAACATTATTATAAATTCAGCACTAGGCTTATTATAATGATAAGGAAAACTTAAATAATCAAATTCATACTTAAGTTATAAAACAATTTTGCACAAAGATTTGCTTAGTAAAAATAAAACTACCTAACCAATGTCCATTTAGGTTTACTGTGCAGTAAGAAGTAGAACACTATAAGACTTATGCAGTAAAAACATTATATTAAGAATTGCATTAAAATTACATGCATAAAATAAGTAGGATAGCAAATACCAATTTATCCAAAGTATGCAATGTGATATTCCAAGATATTTACTGCGCAATAGGATAATGATTTAACATAATTAACTTATATGGTTAAGCAAAACCAACCCTTGGTTCCTAAATACTATTCATTACATGGTTCAAACCTTGGGCATAAAATAAATACTTCACAAATATTTCATTGTGTAATGAATTGAACTATGTGCATTAAATCATTACTTAATAAATATTTCATTTTCCCTAGTGGATTACAATGCACATTAAATCATTACTTAATAAATATTTCATTTTCCCTAATGGATTGAGTTATGCGCATTAAACCATTTCTTTATAAATATTTCAATTTTCTTAATGAAATGAGTTATGCACAATAAACATTTGCTTAAAAAATATTTCATTTAATTCTTAGGAGTTATTATCTCCCATTTATATGATAAACAAGAGTTAAACTCTCCAACTTATTTTAGTAAAACTTGTACCCATTGGAAAATTAAACAAGGAAATTCATATAAATTTCTACCAATCATGAATTAAATAACATTTCAAGAATTAAAACATGAAGTATGGAATTATTTCACCTTTTATCAAATAAATAATAATGAAAATTAAACATCATTTCCACAAATTGAAAACTTATCTGGAAAATAATTCAATTGGGCAACTCGCTGTGTGGCTTCCACACTCCACCCAACCATAGGAAAATTTGTTCATCTATCTCTTAGCAAAATGACACTCCCGAGCTGAGACTCATGCATTCACCAAACATACATCTCACTGGTCCCATAATTTTTCATAATTAACACTTGGCACTTAAGAAAATTGGTTTAAGTCCAACTCCATGCCAAATAGTGCATTTCACCTTCTTGATTTCCTTCTGATTTGCACAACAATGATGTACGTCATTGCCTTCTGTGCTCATAATTCCACCAATTTAGCTCCCTACACCATTTGTCACTTCACTGGAATGACCAGAGACAATATGACATAGTTTCAGCAGGACAACTCCCACAAATTGATTCACAGACTCATAAATTCTTATAAGACTCCCTTCTCAGAGGTTGTACTTTCCTTACTGATCCCTCAACAACTTCCCAAGTGTTGAGCCCTCAATAGCTTCCCAAGTTATGTAACCTGGGGCCCCACATGAAAATTTGAATCAAACATCAATGGACCAAGTGCACTCTTCCTCAATCATGCTTCTACAACTATAGCTTAACTATAACATTTTAACTAGTATGTTTGTTGAATTATTTCTCATATGGCCCCTTTTCAACTTGCTTTCTCATTGTGCTACATTCATGGAAATTATTAGGGATTTCTTCAGTCATCTATACCTCTTGCTACATGAAAATCCCATCCTTGAAGAATTCAAGAAACCTATGTGAGCATAATAGTTTTAGTTCCCCAAAATTGAATTTCCCTTAAGTTTATTAAGTCCCTCAACTTGATCCATTCCATAACCATCTAAACTAGCCTTGAAGAGAAAGGGAGAAAAACACTTATAATTTTATGAAAACTTCCTTGCAAAAATCCATTTTAAAAGATTCTAACTCAGTAAAACATCAACACCTTAAGCACTTAACTTAACAAAAAGTCAGTGCTTTAATCATCTATATAGACAAAACTTCGGTGGCATAAGTATCTATACGAGTGAAACATTGGCAGATTAACATACTAACTCACTAAAACACAACAGAGTTTAGCCCTTATACCTGAAATTTCAACCATATAAACCACTAAGCTTAAATGTCAGTAGTCCAACTACATACCTCAATAAAACGAGAGTCATCTAGGCTCATATTTCATCAAAGTAACAGCCTTGTAGCCACCCATTTCATTGAAATGACAACAAGTAAATACACATCATGTGAAACGACGACAAATAAGGACTCATCATTGTTGATGTTTCAATAGGGTAGCCTCCTAACCACCAATATGCTTAGTGCCCACATGCCATAAACCACCCATAGGGGAATCTTTGACCTTGAAATATGCTTTCATTGTAAATGTGTTGGAGGGGTAAGATCCTATTCCTTCGACACAATGGTAATTTAGAGGCTCATTATGCAGAATTGCACCTCCATTAGACCATATTTTCACACATGATATCTTTCATATCAACAAAACAAAGGATCTTTATGTTGATGTGTTGAAGGGGTAGGCCTCTAGGTCACTAATGAAGCACAATATCGAGCCCTTAAACATGAAAGAAAATAAAATGAAAGAAAAAAATCGATATAGGCCTGACTGCTTACACGTGCCATTATTGTTTAAAAAGGGTAGCCATTGGTTCAATAGGTCATCCTTTCGCATTTGGTCTCCCCCATTGGATGTTCTATCCAAAGTAGTTGGGTGCACTGGATGATATAATTGAGGAAGAGACACCACCTCATCGTCAACAACTCAACATGTAATATTTATTTTGATCCACATGACAATTTGCACTAGGGTAATTGGAATATTATCTTTTTTCAACTTTTAATTGAAAGGGTGCCCTCACCCTTTATTGGACAAGGAACCAATCACCTCACTACATCCTAAAACAATTGACACCCATCACCACCTCATAGAAGAAACCATCCTATATTGGCTTTGGATCGACCCTAGGTTTATCTATGCAAATTAAAAAAGGAAATTATGACTAGGGAATACGTGGGGAATACAACCCCAATATTGTTATGTTGGCCCAAAAATTGAGTTGTACGAAGCACCTCTCCCATCGATTCCTATTACAATTTATTCCCCACAAACTTGGACCCTGTGCTCCCTCTTGTCCAAGGTAACTACCATAGAATCCTCATCTAGTGTAAATCCCCTTGGTCTAGTGACTCTCCACTTAATAGACTAATGTTGGGAATTGAAGTTCACCCCATTTGCAATTTCCTTGTTTGGTTTTCTAACCCACTAATATCATGGCTTCCTTGGATTTTGATGATGATGAATTGCAAGAATATGAAATGGCATATAGTAGGATTAAATCTAAAGACAAAATGGTCCATGCCCACGGGGGCTTCACTGGAAGGCAATATGATATCACGTTCATTCATATTGGGGTATTAAATAATCATGAAAACCTAAAAATTATATTGCTTATATATTAGGGGCAAAGGGTATTTTTATTTAATGTAACAATACAAAAATACTTTGGGGTCTTTTTTATATGGGCGGGCTGACAAATATCCTCCAAATGGAGATGGTGGGATCACGGTCGGATAAGAAATCGGGTTGAGGCAAGGCTCGGGCTTACCAGTACGCATGGAAATCGCATCTTGAGGCATGCTTGATGCCAGGGGTTTCTTGGTGAAGAGGGTTTCCAGGCGACCATAGTCGAGAGACAATGGTCATTGACAACTAGTTGTTACCAATAGCATTCAGGCAGTTGTTACAATTAGCCTCGGGATGCTCTAAGCCTCCAGGGCCTGTTATAGGCCCTCGATAGGCCTTGGGGGCTTGAATACCCAACCACTCGTGCCTATTATAGGACTTGGGAGGTTTATTCAGCCTCCTAGAGCTTGTTAAAGGCCCTGGGGGCTTGGATACCTAGCCCACAATAGGCTTAGTCAGCGATTTGGGAACTGCAGCATGCAATCTAAATGTTGTACTATGTGCATTGGCTCTAGTGACATATAAGAAGTGATCTCCTATCTCTTCATTAGACCATTAGATTTTGCAAATCATAATGATATGTGGTTGAGTAATTGCATTGTGGGTGAAGTAATGTGCATCCATAATATACATCGAAAGAAGCAAGGTGCATTGTAGAATGCATGTGGGTCCATAAGAGGGGTATCATATCAATATACTAGGTAGAAATATAAAGGGGTATAAAAAATGTTAATGAAAAAATTGATCCATACAATATCTAGGGAAAATAGGGTTTTTTTTAAATTGGGAAGACATATTGGGAAGGGGTTTAAAAAAACGATTTTGGAAGGTATTTTCCAATATTTAGTGAAATTAGGGGTATTGTTTCATATGCCATGAACGAACGTGCTATGATAGCGGTTTATTGAGTGAAGACCCCCGTGTCCATGCCCTTTCTTCATCTAAGGACAAGGAGGAGGTTTCGGTTTGTATGAATTATGGGGACACTAATTGTTAATTTTTGAGCATTAATTCAATATACTCTTGGAGCTTTACTGAGAGAATAACATGTACAACATATCAATGCATATCAATCATAGCAAGCATATCAATCATCACAAGATGCAAACATAAGAGACAATAGACACACAGAGTTTCTGTGGGGAAAACCCTAAGGTGACAAACCCCACAACTTCCTCAGAGATAGATAGAGCAATGATACAACCAAAGTACAACCCAAGTACACAAAGATAGTCTCCTTCTAGCATCTGATCCTCCTCCTCACATGTGCGCCACTTTCTGAGTGATGGATGAGTGAGTAATGAAGTGATCCAATAGAGAGATTTTTCTCTCTATTTATACTTGTTTTGAGCAGCCTAATAAACCTATGGGGTTGACTTGTCTAACTCAGCCTAATAACCCTAGGTTAACTTAATCAAGGCCGACCCCACACATGGTGGTCTAATAACCCATCGTCAAGTTATGACACTTGCGACACTTGTCAATACAAATGACGACACTTCCGTATAGAGGAATAATACATCTCTATAGGAGTACAATAAAATACATGGATGAAATACATTACAAAGTTACATATACATCAACACTCCCTCTTAACTAGGAAGGTATTTCTTGACATAGATCTGCTAACACAAGTCTTCTTCTTTGGATCATCATCAACGAATCATCGTCCTCGAATCATCGTCATGATCACTGCTGATGCTATCTCAATCAATCTCTAAATCTACTTGTCATAGGAAGTTCTATAGAGATAGTCCTTTTTCATACTGGATGTAGGCCCACCACCTGTAGGTCTTCATCATCACTAGGCATACTGTGGAATACTCAGGACTGATTACGTGCCTCAACAAAACCTAGCAAGAGCATCCTAGGACTGATTATGAGCACACTGCTCAACCTATCGGATCTCCTAGGGAGCTATTACATGTTGACCTTCACAAAACCTACTCATAGCATCCCAAGATGTTACGAGCAAACCGCTCTACCTGTATGTATCTTGATAGAGAATCCCAGGCTATTACGAGCACACCGCTCTACTTGTCCAGATTTTAAAGGATCTTTTCTATGTGAACTTTCGCAAAACCTACTCAGAGCATCCCAGGCTATTACGAGCAAACCGCTCTACCTGTCCGGATCTCGATAGAGCATCCCAGGCTGTTACGAGCACATCGCTCTACCTGTCCGGATTTTAAAGGATCTTTTCTATGCGAAACTGTAGCAAAACCTACTCAGAGCATCCCAGGATGCTCTATCGAGATCCAGACAGGTAGAGCAGTGTGCTCGTAACATCCTGGGATGCTCTATCGAGATCCGGACAGGTAGAGCGGTTTGCTCGTAACAGCCTGGGATGCTCTGAGTAGGTTTTGCGAAAGTTCACATAGAAAAGATCCTTTAAAATCTGGACAGGTAGAGCGGTGTGCTCGTAATAGCCTGGGATGCTCTATCAAGATACATACAGGTAGAGCGGTTTGCTCGTAACATCTTGGGATGCTGTGAGTAGGTTTTGTGAAGGTCAACATGTAATAGCTCCCTAGGAGATCCGATAGGTTGAGCAGTGTGCTCATAATCAGTCCTAGGATGCTCTTGCTAGGTTTTGTTGAGGCACGTAATCAGTCCTGAGTATTCCACAGTATGCCTAGTGATGATGAAGACCTACAGGTGGTGGGCCTACATCCAGTATGAAAAGGACTAGCTCTATAGAACTTCCTATGACAAGTAGATCTAGAGATTGATTGAGATAGCATCAGCAGTGATCATGACGATGATTCGAGGACGATGATTCGTTGATGATGATCCAAAGAAGAAGACTTGTGTTAGCAGATCTATGTCAAGAAATACCTTCCTAGTTAAGAGGGAGTGTTGATGTATATGTAACTTTGTAATGTATTTCATCCATGTATTTTATTGTACTCCTATAGAGATGTATTATTCCTCTATACGGAAGTGTCGTCATTTGTATTGACAAGTGTCGCAAGTGTCATAACTTGAAGATGGGTTATTAGACCACCATGTGTGGGGTCGGCCTTGATTAAGTTAACCTAGGGTTATTAGGCTGAGTTAGACAAGTCAGCCCCATAGGTTTATTAGGCTGCTCAAAACAAGTATAAATAGAGAGAAAAATCTCTCTATTGGATCACTTCATTACTCACTCATCCATCACTCAGAAAGTGGCGCACATGTGAGGAGGAGGATCAGCTGCTAGAAGGAGACTATCTTTGTGTACTTGGGTTGTACTTTGGTTGTATCATTGCTCTATCTATCTCTGAGGAAGTTGTGGGGTTTTTCACCTTAGGGTTTTCCCCACAGAAACTTTGTGTGTCTATTGTCTCTTATGTTTGCATCTTGTGATGATTGATATGCTTGCTATGATTGATATGCATTGATATGTTGTACATGTTATTCTCTCAGTAAAGATCCAAGAGTATATTGAATTAATGCTCAAAAATTAACAATTAGTGTCCCCATAATTCATACAAACCGAAACCTCCTCCTTGTCCTTAGATGAAGTAAGGGCATGGACCATTTTGTCTTTAGATTTAATCCTACTATATGCCATTTCATATTCTTGCAATTCATCATCATCAAAATCCAAGGAAGCCATGATATTAGTGGGTTAGAAAACCAAACAAGGAAATTGCAAATGGGGTGAACTTCAATTCCCAACATTAGTCTATTAAGTGGAGAGTCACTAGACCAAGGGGATTTACACTAGATGAGGATTCTATGGTAGTTACCTTGGACAAGAGGGAGCACAGGGTTCAAGTTTGTGGGGAATAAATTGTAATAGGAATCGATGGGAGAGGTGCTTCGTACAACTCAATTTTTGGGCCAACATAACAATATTGGGGTTGTATTCCCCACGTATTCCCTAGTCATAATTTCCTTTTTTAATTTGCATAGATAAACCTAGGGTCGATCCAAAGCCAATATAGGATGGTTTCTTCTATGAGGTGGTGATGGGTGTCAATTGTTTTAGGATGGAGTGAGGTAATTGGTTCCTTGTCCAATAAAGGGTGAGGGCACCCTTTCAATTAAAAGTTGAAAAAGATAATATTCCAATTACCCTAGTGCAAATTGTCATGTGGATCAAAATAAATATTACATGTTGAGTTGTTGACGATGAGGTGGTGTCTCTTCCTCAATTATATCATCCAGTGCACCCAACTACTTTGGATAGAACATCCAATGGGGGAGACCAAATGCGAAAGGATGACCTATTGAACCAATGGCTACCCTTTTTAAACAATAATGGCACGTGTAAGCAGTCAGGCCTATATCGATTTTTTTCTTTCATTTTATTTTCTTTCATGTTTAAGGGCTCGATATTGTGCTTCGTTAGTGACCTAGAGGCCTACCCCTTCAACACATCAACATAAAGATCCTTTGTTTTGTTGATATGAAAGATATCATGTGTGAAAATATGGTCTAATGGAGGTGCAATTCTGCATAATGAGCCTCTAAATTACCATTGTGTCGAAGGAATAGGATCTTACCCCTCCAACACATTTACAATGAAAGCATATTTCAAGGTCAAAGATTCCCCTATGGGTGGTTTATGGCATGTGGGCACTAAGCATATTGGTGGTTAGGAGGCTACCCTATTGAAACATCAACAATGATGAGTCCTTATTTGTCGTCGTTTCACATGATGTGTATTTACTTGTTGTCATTTCAATGAAATGGGTGGCTACAAGGTTGTTACTTTGATGAAATATGAGCCTAGATGACTCTCGTTTTATTGAGGTATGTAGTTGGACTACTGACATTTAAGCTTAGTGGTTTATATGGTTGAAATTTCAGGTATAAGGGCTAAACTCTGTTGTGTTTTAGTGAGTTAGTATGTTAATCTGCCAATGTTTCACTCATATAGATACTTATGCCACCGAAGTTTTGTCTATATAGATGATTAAAGCACTAAATTTTTGTTAAGTTAAGTGCTTAAGGTGTTGATGTTTTACTGAGTTAGAATCTTTTAAAATGGATTTTTGCAAGGAAGTTTTCATAAAATTATAAGTGTTTTTCTCCCTTTCTCTTCAAGGCTAGTTTAGATGGTTATGGAATGGATCAAGTTGAGGGACTTAATAAACTTAAGGGAAATTCAATTTTGGGGAACTAAAACTATTATGCTCACATAGGTTTCTTGAACTCTTCAAGGATGGGATTTTCATGTAGCAAGAGGTATAGATGACTGAAGAACTCCCTAATAATTTCCATGAATGTAGCACAATGAGAAAGCAAGTTGAAAAGGGGCCATATGAGAAATAATTCAACAAACATACTAGTTAAAATGTTATAGTTAAGCTATAGTTGTAGAAGCATGATTGAGGAAGAGTGCACTTGGTCCATTGATGTTTGATTCAAATTTTCATGTGGGGCCCCAGGTTACATAACTTGGGAAGCTATTGAGGTCTCAACACTTGGGAAGTTTTTGAGGGATCAGTAAGGAAAGTACAACCTCTCCTCTGGGTCAACAGGTTATAGACTACACCAAAGAATGATAACCATTGTTTGCTTGATGGCTCTAACTGAGGAATCAACTGTAATTATGATCTACATGATTTTCATATTCGGTGTGGTGGGAGATCATTGTGTTGGAAAGTACATCATGATTTGGAAATACTCTTTGGGAAATTCCCTTCGAATATACCATTCTATTGTTCCTTCTTTGTCATTAATTCAAGTCATCTTAGGAAACTATTCATTTCCTTCTCTCTGCAATTAACTCTCTCTTGCATTTAATTTTTTGGACTGCATGTTAAAGAACTAGGTCAACCAACCTTCTCCCTTGTCCTTGGTGTTATTTCTCCACATTCATTCTATCATCCACACTAGCTCATTTGTTTTAGCTTCACTTTTCTCGCCAGATCGCCACACTCCCATCTCCTTTTCCCTCACTTGCATTGTTATTGGGGCTCTAGTTTCGTCTCTCCCAACTTCCTATATTTGTCACCTTGATACCTTTTCCATTTCTCTCTATGATATCCTCCCATATCTACTATCTATTAATCCTGCAATTGGCCTATGTATTGCCCCTTCCTCCAACATATATCTACTTCTTGTTTAAGCTCCAAATTCTTTAACGGTAGGTGGGTGTCATGATCTTCGCATGACAATGCACCGCAATATTGATTCTCAACCTAGACTTTTAGTGGAATCTAGGGATTCCAAGGCTACCTATCTCCGACAAAACCTGACTTGTATTTAGTAAGAAATTGCCAAAGTAGAAGAATGGGTTAAAATAGTGCAAGGTTACACCCATGATGAAGAAATTGAAATGAACATGGGTCCATCAGGGACCTCTTGTACCTGTGAAACCAAGTATTACAGGACAATCGTTCTCTATGGGAAAATCAAATCTCTTCTTGGCAAGAGACTCCTATATACAAAAGAAGAGAAAAATTAGCTTCTACTCGAAATGGAAGAGTTTCGAGATCATAACTAGAAGATTCAATAATGGAATTGGAACCTAGAAGTAAATCTCGACATATTACTCAAGGCTACTATTGGATAACAGTTTGTAACTGCAGATCCTCCACCATTAAGTGAGAGGAAGGTTCATATGATCCCTATTTTCAACGATTACAATACTCCCTAGATTGGTTTTTCTCTAATTCTCTTTTTCAGAAATCATAGCTATGTATAGGCCATAGTAGGCCATCTCTATAGATGTTACAATATTAATTTGATAATTATAACTATGAATGACAATCTATTGTTCTACACATGGTCGGGTTTCCCTAGTGGCCAACCACTAGCACTAGAAGTCTCTGTATTATCTTTTTGGCGATTGATATAATTCCTACATAGCTTATATATATATATATATATATATATGGAGTGTGCTTTCAAAGTTAAATCAATTCATTCACAAAACACTATTTGGGAAGGAAGTAGAAGTTGAAACTTCAAATATTGGGGATCCAAGACAAGACTGCAATAACATGGGCAGGAAATGAAAGGGAGCAAAATGTGTCTTTGTATGAACTTGTGAAGAGATTCCTCAATGAAATATTCATATAGGAAGAACGATTTTCACACGTCATACAATTTTGACGAGAACCCTATAGAGTTCTTGTTTTTAATAGGATGCATTTAGTGGCTATTTTTACATCGAATGGAAAACAATTGCAGGTACAGAAGATTCAAGCAATAAAAAAGCATGGAATTTCCGCCGTCAACAATTCTTACTCTTCCATACAACTATTTCAATTGGAATCCAAATATTCTACTAGTTTAACTCAGAAGTAGAGGCTTCTATCAAATAATAATGGCAAAAAAAGCAGAACCTACATCCACCATTAAGAAAGACAAATATTTCAATCACATGAATGAAGCTTTCAATCTCCTTTGCTTATCTATATCTCCTGAATTATTATTTATTGTTGAATCATCCACCACTCCAAACAATGTTTGGACCTCTCTAGAAACACTCTTTGGAAAACAAGATGAGATGTGTGGACACATTATCAAGAATGAGTTAAACTCATTAGATCCAAGAAATTTCAAGAACATTCAAGACTTTTTCACATGGTTCAAATCACTGCTACTCCAACTCAAAGGATGTGGTTTCGAGAAATCAAAGCGAGAAAATCAGTTAAATCAATCTAACTTATAAAATTTGGGTCTCCACATTTCACATAGTAAGGATCACATCGAATGTAACTTGGAAAATTCTCACATTAGACGCATTCATTGAGCCCCTAATACATGAGAAAGACAAGCTCATTAACATGGGAACACTCAAAAACACCAAATCCCACACACTTGTTATCCATTAAAGTAGAAAGACTAACTCCAACTTCATGAAGAAATCAAAGGGAAAGAAGGATCCCAATTGAAGAAAGGGAGGCAACTTCAAACCCTCTAATGAATCTTCCAGCTCAAAAGTAGGAAAGGGAAAGAAAGGGAAATAAAAGTGTGGCTATTGTAATTGTGGTTATCATCCCGAATCCTCTTGCATGATGAAAATCATTGATCTCATAGCACAAACACTCCAGCAGAATAATCTTGGTGACTCCATTCTTGAGAATGCTTAGAAGAAGTCAAGAGAAAATGCACCGAAATCTCAAGGTAATGCACATACTTTAATTGCAATTAACTCTTTGCTAGATGTGTGGATCATTGATTCATAAGAATCGCATCTGATGGACACAACAAAAGATGTCCTTTCATCATGAAAATCATGCATGGGTCCTCTTATTCTAATGGGAGATGACTCTTTAGTAGAAGTCTGTGGATAAGGGAGAGTGGATCTTAGAAATGAAATTTTCGAGAATTTCTTGTACATTCCGAAACTCTTTGTAAATCTACTCTCTGTTTACCAAATCACACATGTAGGAAAGGGAAAAAGGGTTGAATTCACCCCAAATTCAATGACCATATTTGGCATGGAAGATAACTCTTAAAATGTTAGTGAGGTAAATCATCATTCTAGATTGTACACATTCTTTGAATTTATTGCAGAATTTGATTCCACATTGCTACTGACTCCTTCCAATGATGATAGTCGACTTTGTCACAAACAATCTAGCCACTTGAATTTCAAGTACATGAAATACCTCAGCAAATAGGGGATGGTAAAATGTTTTCCTAACATACAATTCTCTAAAGGAGTTTGTCAAGTATGTGTTCTTGGAAAGCATCCAAAAGAGAAATTTGAGAAAGGGAAGGCATGGAGGGCCTCCTCTCCCTTGGAGCTTGTTCATAGTGATCTGATGGAGCCCTTCCCCCATCTTTCCATAAACAACGGAAAATATGTGTTGTCTTTTATTGATGATTGCACACATGGGTGTACTTTTTCAGGCTAAAATATAAAGTGTTTGAGCAACTCAAATATTTCAAAGCACATGAAGAGAAACAATCTAGGAAGACGATCAAAAACTTCTTCATAAATAATGGGGAGGAGTTCGTATACAAGAATTTACAAAACATTTGCAGCGAAACAGCAAGTATTCAGTTCCAACACAATTCCATACACTCCACAATAGATTGGGGTAGCTAAGAGGAAGAACCAATCTCTAAAAGAAATGGCAAATTGCATGTTGCATGCAAGGTCCCTTCCCTCTAAATTTTGGGCTAAAGCAATAAATTGTGCCACATACATTTAAAAAAAAAAACATCTCCTCACAAATCCATGAAAAGAAAGCCACCTTTTGAATTTTGGAGCGACATGAAGCTCGAGTCGCACATTTCTGCATTTTGGATCACATGCATGGGCATGCTTACCTTCATAAAAGAGAAAGGATTTGGAGCCTTGAATGCATGTTTGTGGGTTATCCTGAAGATGTAAAGGGATACAAACTGATAGATATTTCAACAAACGAGTTGTTCGTTGACAGGAATGTTCGGTTTGATGAAAATCCGTTGCATGCACCTCAGGAACAACATGCACAAACTTCTATGCTTCCGATTTGTTAGTTATATAATCCTTAGCGGTCATATTTTGAAATCAATGTAGGCCAATAAACAGTTAGCCGACAGTTTGATCGTCAAAACCATTTACTCATTTGTGGAGTTATACCAATTCGATCCTTCAGTGCTATCCGAGCCATGGGGTTCTAACTCGAGTTTTTTTGTGAATGCCCGTTTATGTTGGTGGTAGCCCAATCCCACGTACATTTTTTAAGGCGAGAGAGCCACAGAAACGATATTCGATAGACTAAGAAGGCTTCCAAAGCTCAATACAAAATATCCACGCACCTGCAAACCATAAATATGCGAACTAGGTTGACATTCGTGGTTTCGAAACCAGTACGAGATGCCTTTCCGCCCACAAATTTGGGGTTTTGTGCTCACGTGAGTGTATGCGATGATGAAAGGAAGATTTTCTGGACATCTGATCAAAATTGCTTTTCTGTCATAATTGTGAGATTGGTAGCGACTTCGGAGATTTATGTGAAGCTCTACTACTGAGCAGAGCAAATACGAGCCATCAAAAGGAATTATCTCATTCTTTGAAATAGAATTGACGAATACCACAGATACAAGTGGATGCATATCTCATAGTTGTATCGCCATATGAAAAATGCGAGCAAGAGGAGATCGTTGTTTCTTTCTCATGTCTTAGAATTTCAAGGTTTGTTTCTCTCAAATGAAGATCAATTGCAAAAAGCAATAGCTATCTTTATGAAGGTGAAATTAATTGCAAAAATAATTGTACCAATAGTTTTGTCTCTTTCAATCAGTTAGATTTCAAAAAATTATATCCAGTAGTTTTGCAATATTACAAATATTATTGTAATAATAGTCATAAACCGAGGGGTTTTGATATAATATCTTTTGATCCTGACTGCATACATGATTGCTATCAAACCTAATTCGGACAGATCCAGTTCACGGCTACATCCTTCGATCCTTTTGCGGCACATGCAGGGAATGCACATAGTTAAATATTGGTGAATGTGTTTTGGTTTTTTCATTTATTCTCTAAGCTTCTGCTAAGTGTATTAATTTATTATTTCCATTTGAAGAATGTGTTAATTCAAATTAAATATTGTGCAAGCAAAAAGAGGAGAAATATTTACAAGTTATTGATAAGCAAAAAGAGGAGAAATATTTACAAGTTATTGATAAGATTTGGAGAAGAAAAATATCTTAATATGCATTCACGAGTGTCTATTGTGGGTGTGGTTTTTATTGGTACAATTAAACATACTTTAATTTTTAATAACCTTTGGAAAGGAATCTATGAAGGAGTGAATAATGTTGCTACTACCAAGCCTACAATATACAAAGAGCTTGTTATATAGAAGAAACAAAGATAAGGAATCCTATGAGTTGATTGCCACTACTATTCAGGAAGAGAAGAGGTAAATTGTCATATATTATCTTTTAAATATTCTTATGCTACTTTAAAATACTCTTATGCTACTTTAATGAAATTGAAACATTTGTATGATTTATATTTAGAATTGGAACTTATATAATTGTTGGTGAAGCTCTTCAACTTAAAGTTGAAGGATAACGATCTCATGGATTTAACTTTTAAGGTTAAATCCATAAAGCATGACATTGATGCCATTGGTGTTGAGATCTATGTATTCCTCTTATAACTTTGATTAAATCTCTCTATACTATACATATTCACACTATCTCGAATCCTTATAAGCTAGTGACCAAGTGAAGTCCATTACATTTGACTCTTTGGTGGAGAAAGTTGTAGAACATGAAAAAGCCTTTGGAAAGAAAACAACATAGCCCATTAGAGAAACTGTGTGTCTTAATTAGAAGAAACACTCATAAGATTCTTCTAAAGAAAAAGGACATATAAGATGCTGTGGAAAGAATACTTTTAGAGATAGGGGTAGACATAATTAAGGTGAGAGATTCGAACGCCAACAGGAATGAACATAACCCACAATGTTGTTGGAATCCATGGGAACAAATCAAAGACAAACATGATAAAAAAGAAGACAGAGGTAAAGCATGTGAATTAACCAATGGTAAAGCACTTGAATCTACTTATTACATTATTGCTTGTTGTAACATTGGAGTAATGAAGATATGTTTAACACTTCATTTGCTTGTTTGAGATATGCTCGGTTACTTGACACATGTGCAACATGCCATATGTTGTCAAAATCTCCCCCATTATTTTTTGTTTCAATAAAAAAATTAGGCACACTATCAATTTCATTCTAGATAACATTTGTGCCAGCAAATTTTTTGCTCATACCAACTCGATTACTAACCAACATGCATATATCCATTGTTTATTATGTCCCTGAAGGGGATCATGTATATATCAGACATCCCCTATTAATTTGTTCATAGGGTCTATGAATTTTTTCAACTGTCTATAGTTTTAGGTAGTTTATGTATAGTTAAAAAAAATTATTTATATGAACTTTTTAAATAATACATATTTGTTAAGTTTTAATTGGATATGAGTTGATGACGTCTTCCTCGAAAATCCCTTCCTTGTTCGATGGCGGAGCCTGCGTCATCTGTTGTTAATGCTGTATAGACCTCTTTGAAAAACGAGGCAAGACCACTTTCTTTACTCGTTGTAAAGACCATCAAGGGTTTAATGGCGTCGACAGAGAGTAGAAGTTTTACAGTCGATGCATCGGGTAGACCGTTTGTGTGCAGTCGATGCACATGCGTGGCAAGCTGCATGTATTGGTCATGTGCAGTCGATGCAGAGTGCAGGTAATATGCCATGTCCAGTAATATGCCATGTCCGCTCTTGAAGAAACATATTTCATCCATGAAGGTGCAGGTGGATTTCTAATCTGTGGTTTGTCCTCATTTCTTATCCATGACTTCATTCACATATTTTTCCTTGGTTTGGACGAACTATCCATACTTGATAATCTCCTTTCGCAATATGCGTCCATGGGATCAAGCAACCGCAACCCTTCCCTATTGTTGGCGCCTTGGATTTCCCTCCATATGTCCGCTAGATTCCTCTCGGACTTCGATGCCTCGGAGATCTCTGGCTCAGTTGGCTCTTGGATGTCTAGGGCTTCCACCGTGCTCGGCAGGGACTCGGTGTGGATCGCTGAGCTTCTGATAGGGGGACCCTTTCTTTCATGGCCTTCATCATACCCAGGTCATTCTATGGTTTACTGTTTCGATTAATCATTTGCTGATATTGCGAAATTATTAGCCTCCGCATGTCTGATGAAACGGCGGACTCAAAGAGGGTATGGTTGAAATTGGAAAGCCGAGAAGCAGAGGTAGGAGAAGCTAAAGGGAATGACGGCCCGAGCATTCTCTGGGAATTCATGGCTACAAGAGAGTTGTCGATGGTCGGTACCATAAAGCTAGAGAATAGATGAAAATTCAAATGCTTTGGAGTTTAGAAGCAGATTATAGTTTACCTCACCGACGTGGGACAACCATTATCACACACGTCAATGGCGTTGCCATGAAAATGAGGGACAGTCTAAAGATGAAAGGGAAAAATGCTAGACTGTGTGAAAGAAGAAGGGTGAAAAAGGAAGGAACTCACTTTTTCTTTTCTGCGCAACACCGTATTATTACATGACTTAGTCTTTTTCCACGAAACTGGCGGTTAGCATTTTGGCTATTTTTACTTTACTGGACTCTGCTTTGCTCGTTTCACACACCACCGACCACCGATCTATGGACTTTGCTTTGCTCATTTACAGCTTTGTAATATTCATTTTGTAGTTTTTGCATTAAACTTTATAGCAATGGTTTCTGTACCGAAAGGCATCATAATTCACAAAATTACGAGGTTCACAGAAAAACGTATTGATTCTACATTCCAAAATTACTAGGTTCACAAAAAAAGTATTCATTCTACATACGAAAGGCATCATAATTCACAAAATTACGAAGTTCACAGAAAAACGTATTGATTCTACATACCCAAAATTACGAGGTTCACAAAGAAACGTATTCATTCTACATACCCATGCCAGAAACAAATTTATTCAAAGGTATGTTTCCCAGAGCTGATACAGCTCCAGGTACAAAAATTAATGTAAAATGCAATCAATTAAAGCTTGACCATATAATGCTGGGCACATTGTTCGGTATTACTTATATGGTTAATATTTAAAGTTAGTATTTGATCATGTGATTTATCTACTGGTTTCAGCTGAAAGGGTTTTGTGTTTACCAATATATGTTTCCTATTGAGTTCAGCAGATGATTTTCACCGCAGCATTTTTTTTCCATTCTCTGTACTTGTTTTCACTGCAAATAAACTATACCCATTCTCTGTACTTGTTTTCAGTGCAAGTAAATGATACGCATACTTGATCCATATTACTAGTCTTAAACTGTAGTGGTGCACTTAATACATTAGCCTCCTTTTCTGTAGTGGTGCACTTAATACAGTAGCCTCCTTTTCCAAAAAATTTCCAGATATACGATAATGTGCTATATTATTTATCAGAAGATTATTGAGAATGTTTGGGAAAATACTTCTCAAGAAAATGTTTATGTTTATTGGTTGAGAATTGAATTTTATTTATTTAAGTTCATTTCATTCAAAAAATAAAAATAAAAATAAAACAAACTAACTAATTTACATTAAAACACAGTTAAATTCAAATTAAAATTCAATTTTTGCCAAATAAAAAACCTTATTAAAAAAATATACATGTAAAATAATCCATTGTTATCTTATATGATGAGTGATACCACGATGTCTCACAAGTAATCAATCATCACCAAGCATCTCGTTCCACTTGGCACATAACATCTCTTCAACGCAACCATACCAATGATGGTGAGAAAAACTGTAATATGTAGCACTCTGGAGTCATTCTACCTCTATATCAACTCTACAAAGTGCGGTTGCAGATGCCAGCTGACTCTACATCACAATTTTTCGAGTTCTCGAGCACCCAAACAGCTCCAACATTTCCACTCTTCCAAGCTTCCAATTGCTCTAATGTTTCAACTCTTCCAAGCTTCCAACGACTCCAACGTACAGGTCGACAATGAATTCTGTGGCAACAATAACACACAGCTCTGGCAATATTCACAAGTCAGAGGGCTCACGACGCAGTAAAAAATTGTGATGTCTAGCTCCGTTAGGGTTTCCCTCTCGAGATTTAGTATCTCGTAGTTGATTGCGTCCAACACCTTTTTGTGCACCAATTCAAATATGCACCAGTTCTTCACATTGATATTCCAAACCTCGACAAATGAAATCCTAAAGATAGTAAACGTGGGTGCTCTAATTTATTAAACAATTGCAAATTACCTGTACTGTGCAACTGCGACGTGATTTGAATTTGTATCTTATGCTGAGACTAATGGTTTGCTTTACAGCCAGAGAATAGACTTCAACGAAGGTCAAACTTCAAGCCATGCGACACCATTATGGAATCAATCTCCACTGCAGGTCGCTCCCCTTTCATTGTGATTGAAACTCAGAAATAGCAGTCATCCAACACTTTGGAGGACACGTTCAACATAGCTCCATTCACCAAAAGAGAGGACGCAACAATTGTATTAGGGTTCACCAACAGATTGTGGACGCAACATGAGTCTTAACGCACAACTATAACAACTGTTCTGGTAAGTTAGCTAGCTACTTAGTTTTTTATTTGGGCTTATAAAAAATACCATATCAAAACAATAAATTACTAAACCTATACCCATATCCATGACCCTATTAAACCGCGCCTATAATGCATTCAGCTTTGCAAGAGACTAGTCGGAGAGCTTATGCATTTCCCTTAATGTGACAAATACAATCAAATATTCTGATTATTGCACTACTTTCAACTTGCCTTTATTGTTAATTTGATTATTCTTTATTGCTTTTATTGCCTTTCTGATTATTGCAGGACTTTCAACTTGTACACAGCTTAGCTTTAATTTTAATGGACAAACTAATAAGATATTATTGATCTGTTTGTATTGATTTTCATTTATTTTTGGATGAATTGAATTTTGAATATTGGGCACCCATAACAAAGATATTTAGAGAAAGCACTAACTCAGTTCAGAAAATACTGATATAATAATATTCTAACACTAAATAATAATATTCTAAGTTAAACCTGCTTTTATGTTTGCATTGTCAAAATTTAAGATAAAAAGACAATTTAAAATTTATAAAATTAGAAAAAGTTTTATTTTATTATTGTAAAAAGTTTATTTTATTAAATTTTTAAACAAAAAAATTTAATTGTCAAAGTCAATGAACTATATATATACCGGGGATAAGCACTAATAGCACAAAATATGCATATGGCTTTGGATTAATATGCTATACAATGAAGACATTGGGCATGCCTTTGAATTTTTCCAATCTAAGTATATGGATAATTTGGGATACTAAAGAATCATTATTCCAATATTGCTATTTCTTCCAATAATATTACTTGTTCAAAGTTTTTAGCCCAAGTGGCAATAGCCGAGACATTACCACTTTGTAGCTCTTGTTATAATTATAGCATCTCAATTACTAAATTCGTTGCTAAGTGGTTCAGAACCAACATGCATTTATCCATTGTTTATTATAATTATAGCTTTCCCTTATAACTCTAGTATTATTTTGGCCTTTACAAGCGGCATAACCAGAAATTTGACAGCAAATGTTTTATTATATATGTGAAATATTCAGCCAAAATAAACTTATCCTTTGTCATGCATTCAACATTTTTCATAAAAGGGTGTACAGTTGTTAGCTCATAATATAATTTTGGGAAGTTCTTTAATATAGATATATCGTCAATATTAGATCGAGTGGCTTCACACATAACCGATAGAATTTTTATATAGTTGTAATTAAGTGGATAAATATTTATATTTTAGAATTTAAGATGGATTACAACCTATATATTTCGAATATTACAGTCCATTAAGTTGTACCAAAAGAGGTTCGACTCTTTCAAAAAAACTTCAAGGTCGTCCCTTCTCTCTTTTCCGAACTCAAAGTTTGGTCACTTGTAGACTTTATTATTAAATATCAGATTTATTAAATTAATGTTGTGTCTAAAGTTGAAGGCATTTGCTTCATGCCAATGATGAAGGCTATCAGCTATGAGAGATGTAATCAGCTTATATTGAATGCACTTACTTTGATGCCACCGATGATGAATCAGATGTGGAATATTCACACAATAAGAGGGAAAATGCATTTCAGGTATACCATAAATAGTATTTGCATGAGTGACGAGGTTCAAATTCATATTTAGAATCCTGCAAACAGTCCACCATCCAAAGCATATTTCAGCATCAGCAAGGTTAATATTACAAATGATTATTATAGCTGAGTAAGTCGTTTGTTTGAGACTGTGAATGTATTATCACACCTCTCTCAAACAGTCACGCATGGTGTTGACGCTTATGATAGGGATGGTGCATATGATGCTTGTCTAAGTGTTTTTTCTTTAAAGTTTAAATAATGCCTCCATATCTTCACTTGATTGCATTGTTATCCATGTGATTAAATTTAATTATGAATGATGTTATCGATGTGTCTTTGTTTTGTTCTTGTTGCATTCTTTTTTGTAGATAGTAATTCATTGCAGTTTTGTTTAGGAGTGAGAGTGAAGTTGCTTGGAATTATAAAATTTTTTATGGTATTGAATAGATGTCTGTATTTAGAAGAAAATTGAATAATAACTGATAAAATAAAAGATCATGAGGGCTAACTAGATTCTTTGTTGTAGATATCTATTCAACAATAGTCCGCACCATTATGTGGAGTGTATCATAAGCTCATACTTGGAAAGCAACAGTGCCATTGCTATTGGTCATTTGTTTCAAGATTATGATTTGATTAAGAAACTTTAAGTAGCAAATGAAAAACTCTTTGTTATTGATGATGCCCTCTTTGTTATTGATGATGCCAGCAAGGTATTTGAATGCTTCAAATATATTATTTTTTAAATTTTTTTCATCTTTCTGCACTGTTTTTAACTATTACAATTTGTCACAATTAATGTTATATGCTATTTTTGCATGTCTTATGCCCTTTTCAATTTTGTCACCCAATAGCATTTATTATATTGTTCTCCTAACAACTTAAATGTTGTAAATCAATAAATATATTACTGACCTCTCAAATTGCTATGTACATCTATGAGATTACCTTTGCTTATGTGTTGCTAACTCAGTTTTCTTACATTTCGTATACACAAAATACAAAAATACTTTCGTTACGTTTGTATGTGCTAATCGTGTTTGCAGGTTAGACTAGTTGAGGCTTAGTCCGGTGCTCAAACATCCTCGTCCTCATAGGGAAGACTATTGCGAAGACCTATTGCCGTGTGTTGGATTTTTGCAAAGACGTGTTATAGTGTAGTGGTGTATTTCCCAATATTGCAGGCATACCTCCTTAAATAGTAATAAACTTGCTGGGGTATATAGCCTTGATGGTGCTATGTCTATTTCATAATTTATTTAATGGAAGACCAACATCTATTGGATTAATTTTCCAATAGGATTAAATATTGCATGTATAGTGGATTTAAATTGTTTTCTTATTAAAGTGCTTGCCATTCTTGAGGTGCATATAATGGGCCAGTGGGAAGCACAAATACTGGGGTGGGTTTGGTAAGATTGGAATTCTCAATTACATTTATTCGATTGAGATCCCTTTATGACCAACTAACCGATCTAATTGACCAAGGAACCAATCCAAGCTTAACAATTTGACATTACTCTAACCAATCTGAGTTGATTGATTGACGAATCCAAGCCCCAAGCTTTGATTGACTACTTTTAGTGGCATTGACCAATCCCACTTCCTTTCTCCCAATTCTTATATAGAACATATGGAATTATCTATTGATTTTGAGATAAATGAATATTATAACTGCAAACTCCATGATAACTACATATGAATGAGTGAAATATAGTGAGTATTTCATGCTTCTTATGCTCATTGCTTTAAAAAAACTCTAAAAAATACAAATATTCTTCTTGTATATGAAGTTGCAGGGTGCTATCTCAATGGTAGAGCATCTGCATTATATGCATTATATAATACAGAACATTGGTGGTTCTATTCCACCGTGGCCTATCATAAATATTTGCATTCTATCACTACTACATAGAGGAGGTATTAAGACAAAATTTCAGACAAAATTTGTGTAAATTGTCTCAACTTAAAGACAAAAAAAAATTGTGTATTGTCTTAAATATTGTCTTTAAGCGAGTGTCTTAAACTATGGTCTTAAATTATTGTCTTAAACTATTGTCTTAAATTTAAGACAATATTTTAAGACAATAATTTAAGACCATAGTTTAAGACACTCGCTTAAAGACAATATTTAAGACAATACACAATTTTTTTTTCTCTTAAGTTGAGACAATTTACACAAATATTGTCTTAATACCCCCTCTATGTATTAGTGCCAACTAATATTTTACAGAAAATAACTTCAGTTCCATATCATTAAATAGAAGAATGTTAAAGAGCATTGTCAAACATATTTTACAAGCTCTTAATGCATTCGTGCATAATGGGTTGTGTAAGAAAGGTGAGTATTTAAAAATAGCAATAGAAAAATGATTCTCGAATATAACTACAAGTTTTATTTCTAATCAAATTATTATTGGGTGTTGAGTTGCTTGTTATGAGATAATTGTATAGTAGTCTAGTATTGCTAATTTACATATATAGAAATATTGACTATTGGGTTGGAGACTAAGGACACCAAGTTTCCCATTGTGCTAAAATGGTTAATGAATTCAATAAGACAAAGAATGTAAATTAAAACCTTTGTAGAATGCTCTTCATTTGCTTGAAAATTTCTTCTTAGGTTAAAAAATCTTACTTTTCTCTTTGTAGGGGATATAATGAAGCCAAGGAAAATGACATCATTTTTTTTAGTCCTATGACTATCAAATGCCATAGCTCATTGTTGTCCTCTTCCTACAAAATAAACTGAAACTTTCAGAACAAAGTATTAATAGGGAACATTAGCAATCTTACGTAAGGATAAAAAATGGCACTTACGTGACTCTGGCACTTAATATCCTTGGTACCCATGAGCACTTCCTCTTGCTCGATTTGATTACCTTCTCACTCTTAATTGGACTGGTCATGAACCATGTAGACGAATATTTTGTAGTAGCTTCACATGAGAGGTGAGCATCGATTGATCCACATTATTATTATTATTGACTCTCCCATAATCAAGCTCCAAAGCTTCAAAAACAACCACAACGTTGGGAATACAATCCTATACATTAGTTCTTGCAGTAGTAGGAGTAGAAGAAGGTAATGGAATAATACCCAACAATTGGTGTAGTAATTATAGCTTTAATTACTATTGAGTGCATCTTCATCATCCCATGGTACAGGGTTATTCACGAGAAAACCGCGTTCTGGATATTTCTGGTACATGGATTGTAATCCAAATCCAGAGCTTTTGATCTCTATGTTTTCTTTGGAAAGAAGGAACCCTATTTAGATGCAGACAAAGTGTGGGGAAACTTCATGAACATGCAAGAAAGGAAAACTACAACATAACTTTCACAACACATCAAACAAGTGGAAAATTAATATTGGCAAGAGAAATGATGAACAAGGTGGACACTTGGCAGGTATGGAGTGGGCCAAGGGACGATGAAACTAGGAACAGTGCCCCCAAAAGAAATCCTCACTAAAAAACACCTATTGGAATAATAAAAATTCACACCAAAACTTTGAAATATTTATGAAAGCATTAGCATTGATCTAGCAAAAACATGTTACCCATTAATACATGCTTGGAAATATTTATCAAACCTCTATTGTATCCAACTAAATTACCTGAACGAGACATAATGACATAACATCAATAGAAAGATGAAATTACCCACCTCCCTCTCTTGGCATCAACATCAATAGCAAGATGACATGACCCCACCTCCCTCTCTTGGCTATAAATTGCTAAGTCTTGGCTATAAATTGCGAGGTTTTCATGACCCTCCACAAAACAAATAAAAAGGGAGATAATCATATTACAAAAATTTGAAAAAAAAACTATATGAAAACACCTTCCAACAATGAAAGGGAGACAATCATATTACACTAAATTAACATTGGAAAAAAAAAAAAAACCTAAAAGCAAACGCTAGATGTTTGAAAAATTATATTTTATTACGGGCCGATGTTCGCACCCGTCGCTATATATCTAATGTAGGGACATAAAAACCTGTGTAACTTTTCATATCCTAATGTGATTTTTTTACACTAACATTTTATTTTAGATTGGCTTTCACATATTATTTAAATCTTAATCCAACCATCATCACTATGACTTTTTCATGATTTATTGTCTTTTTTTTTTGTAAGTAAGCTAGGAACCTTCTATTAATGGGGCAAAACATAGTACAAAATAGAATTGCAAATGAGAAACACCGACTCATACCACACTGAAGAGACCAGGCGTGGCCAACTATACAGAAAATGACAAAAAGGAACCAATACAGCACAAGCTGAGTCTACCAAAACAAGGTTTTTCAACAGGACCAGACGTCCAGAGAACCCATCATTGAAAATACAGATGCAATATTCCAAGACTAACAAGCTAACAAAACAAAAGACCAGGGACAAAAAAGCTGAGACCCACCGAGAGGCAAGCCATTGTTCCACTGGAGCCATCCGAGATCAAAGAAAATGTCGGCCACCACCCTAAATACCAACGACTAACAGACCGCCATCACCAAAGCTGAGGGACAAGAAAAACATGACTCAAAAACAAGGGAACCAACCATGCCCATTACGGATTCGGATTTACCCCGTCAGGTATCTCCACTTCGTCTCTTAAGCCATCTCGCGAGGTCTCCGTGACTTATTCAAGTGGTTTTTTCATCAGATGGATCCCAGAGGAGTTGGCTTGCTGGCCACCCTTCATAAGGGCTTCACGAATACCCTGAACCATTTGATTTCGAGCTTGAATTTCCTGCACCAGAAGGATACGTGCCGCCCAGTACGGGATTTCCACAACCTTTCGACCGAGCCGGGATTCCACTTCATTAACCAGAGCAATTTCCTTATACGCAATCTGGGAACCAATGCTGGGAGGAGTTTCCTCCAAAAACATTGCACTCCAATTATACAGCTGAGGATTAAACGAGTTCCACTCTTTTGAAGTGTGATGGGAAGAAGACGCACCAGCCTGTAGACCATTACCTCTCATACGCCCTGAACTCCCGCCCCTTCCCCCTTTGTGACTGCAAGCTCTCATTCGCAGGGCCATATTATCACCCCAGGAAAGAAAACAAACCCAACTAGCCCAAAGCGTAGACAGAGGCGAAAAGACGGAATTACCACAACATTACCCCGCTGAAGGAAAATAAAATAGGGGATACGACCAAAACCTGCAACACGACCCATACTTATACTCAGTCTCCAGGGAGGATCATTTACTGTCCACCCAAGGTCATGAATCGAAGCCATCACTACCACACAAGCCATATGATTACCTTTAGTGGTCACGTACCACCACCTTAACTCAAGATCGCCTGTGCAGGTACTTTCACACATATGAGATAGAGAATTCATGTACCTCCATTTAAGCGAGGTACAAATCAAATTCCCATCTGGAGCACGGAGGAGGTTTATAACCACTGGGCACTCAAACCAACTCGAAACAATCATTAATATGGCAGAACCATAATTAATACTGACCATCCCACTTCGCCGATGAAACCATCCATGAAATCATTCCATCCCCTGATTTTGCATTATCCGGCTGAAGGATATTAGTGGAATCCAATGTGGCAGCAACGTGGGTCACATTCACCACTCAAATACCCTTGGGGTTCTCCCATCGAGACGAATATCTATCTAGCTGTGATGTAAGCCTCCATTAGTACCATCTGCCACAATAAATGCACTGGGGATCGAGGTTTCAAACTTGGCCGGGAGGTCCCTTCTAACCACATGACAGGTACTAACCATGCATCTACCCTACATGCAACCCTCCATGTGTCTCAAATCCTCTGTCGCCAACTTTTTACAATTCTCTCTGAGTTCCCCATCCTCTAATTCCGAGATAGTTACCTCGTAAGACAAGATACCAAAATTGACACCTTTATTAGCTAAGGCATCCGCCACCATGTTACCATTTCTTCGGATATGCATGAATTGGAACACAACGGAGCAATGCACCAGAGTTTGCAAGACCCTGATTCGAATTTCCCATCTCCAGTTGCTTGCAATTTTTTCAATGGTCGAGTTGCACTGCACCCTTCTATCCATGGAGATTATGATAAGAGAATTCCCTTCAACTTCCAGCGGCATCCATCCTTTCTGCAATTCCCACCTACAACCACTAACCAAGCCCTCCAACTCAGCCACATTATTCGTGTTCTCTCCCACGTCACCCCAGCAGACCCCAAGGATACCACCAGCATTATTTCGGACAACCCCCCCCTCAGGAAATTATCCGCACCAAGGTTTCCCTTCGCAGCCCCATCAAAGTTGAGTTTAAACACCCCTTCAGGTGGACATCTCCAGAGCTTCGGACTAAGAGGCCGAGAACTCAGATTACGCGGACAACGAATACTTACGAGTATATTAACAATCCCCCATGCCTTTAAAATTATTCTTTCCTGAGTATCATTATTCATAACATCCCAGTTCCATTGGCATAGGGTGAGGGATTCCAATAAGTGTTTTTCCAAAATACTCCACACCCCAGCAGGGGTATTATATTTTCCCTCGAAGATTTGCTAGTTTCGCTCCTTCCAGGTTACCCATACCACAAAGCTAGGGAAGAGCTCCCACAATCTATTCAAGATTTCATTTTTGAAGGCCTTAGGAGGCCTGTTCGCAATAGAAAGATCCGGTTTATCCCTTACCCTAGCTATCTTGCTAAAGCGTTCCCTTCCTTTTTACCACAGGTAGGAGGCAAACGGGTAATCGTCCAGCAGGTGATTAATGGTCTCTGAATTCTTCCTACACATTGGGAAAATAGAAGGGCCTACGAAACCCCTTCGAATCAAGTTCTCCCATGTTAGAATACACCGAGGAATAAGAAGCCAGTAAAAAGTAGCCACTTTGGGCCATCATTGGCCCTTCCAAATTTTCTTCCATTTTTCCTCTGCTTCCAAAAGATGAGAACCCGTCAAAAGCCCCATGCCTTCTTTTATGTTAAAGTTACCCAAGTAGGAATAGCCCCATTTGATCTTGTAAACCCCATCTAGAATTGGAATTCTCCATTTAGAGAGCTCCAAGTAGAATTCCTCAATGTTCTCGCCCTGCACTAGGGCCTGCCACCATACCTTGGATTTCCAAACTCTAAAGTGAACATCCTCCGTATTAGTTTCCCAAAAGTCCTTCACAACCTTTGGTGGACCGTTCCCTAGGAAGGAACGAATATTGTGGCTGATAATTAGATCTCCGAGATAGGGCAACTATTTCCAAGCATCCTCACTGAACCGGGTTGAAACCCCGTCTTTGATTTCCCAAAAGTTGTGTTTTTGGATAATTCTCCTGTTTTCCAATGACACTCCATATTAAAATGGATAAGCTGGTGCTTCATCTAGCAAGGGGCATATTTCATGTGCCATAATCTACCCCAAGGTTCCACTGTGTAATTTATCCATTTCCACCAAATTTTACTTCCCATGATGCTATTCGAGCTCACAGGGTCACGGAGGCCTAAACCTCTAGCCACTTTCGGCTTACATAGGGTATCCCAACCGACCAAGGCCCACTTTCGGTGCCCCTCAGAGCCACCCAAAAGGAAATTCCTCTGGATAGAGCGAATCTGCTTGAGGACGGTCTTAGGCGCTGCTAGGACAGAGAAAAAATAAACCGGCATAGCCTGGAGGACCGATTTTACAAGAACAATGCGACTTGGGAGATTTAACGTTCTATAGGTCCAATGTTCAAGTTTCGTCTTTATTTTGTCAAGCAAGTATTTCCACAAAATCTGTCTTATGGTGGATTCCACCAGGGGTGCTCCCAAATACCTAGAGGGTAGAGTCCCTTCTGTAAATTCCAGGATTTTGATAAGATTTCTTTTGGTAATTCTTGGGGTATTGAAGAAATAGATTTGAGACTTGTCCTTGTTAACCTCCAAGCCACTGGCTAATAAAAACAAGTCCAACCCTTCCTTGATCCTTCTGGCTTCCTACACATTGGGAGGGCCCATTAACATAGTATCATCCACAAATTGCTGATGAGTTTGGGGTTCCAGACCATCATAGAGAGTGAGACTCCTGATTCTATTGCATCCCTTCAAAGCTTTAAGCAGACTACCTAGCCCTTCAGCCACGATTATGAACAAGAACGGAGAAAGGGGGTCACCCTTCTTAATACCTCTGGAAACCTGGAAAGGCTTAGAAGGGGTACCATTCACTAAGATGGAGAAAAAGGCCAAATAGACCAAACTCATCACCAAATTAGTCCATTCCTTATTGAACCCAAATTTACTCAGAATTTTATCAAGAAACTACCAATTTATCCTATCATAAGCCTTAGAGAGATCAAGCTTGAGTAACATACCAGGGATTTTCTCGGTTTTAAGGGAATGAATGATTTCATGCACCAGAATAATCCTGTCTGTGATTTGATGGCCTTCCACAAAACCCGCTTGCTCTGGGGAGATAAGAAGCAGGAGAAGAGGACGTATCCTATTTGCTATTACTTTCGTAATGATCTTGTAGATAACATTACAGAGGGCTATTCGGAGGAACTTTCCTGGATCTTCAGTTCTAGACTCTTTTGGGATGAGCAACAGGTGGATAGCATTGAGAGCTTTCAGAATAGTCCCCGATTTCCTAGAGTTTTCCACTAGAGCTAGCACTTACTCCTTACTCCATGGCCAACAAGCATGAAAGAAGTTAGTGGTAAAACCATCCGGGCCCGACGCTTTATCATCCGCCATCTGCTTAACCCTTTCCTCTAACTCTTCCATCTCTATAGGTTTCATCAGCATCAAGTTATGATCATCATTGATAATTCTAGGAATAACCTGCAGGATTTGGGATTGTGCATCATCCCTATTCACCTCAGGTTCCTCTAGGAGATCTTGAAAGAATTCATTGAGAGTTGTTTCCAAGTCTTCTTGGGATTAGTCGAAAGTGCCATTCCTTCTTTTAAGGCGAACCACACGATTCGCATGGCAGTGTTGGATAGCAGCTTTGTGAAAGAATTTAGTATTCGGATCCCCTTATTGCAACCAACAATTCCTAGATTTTTGTTTCCAGAGGAGTTCCTCCTGTCTCTCCCAGGCATTGAATTCTAGAAGAAGAGTTTGTTCTTCCTGTTTTAACTCCTCCGAGAAACCCTGGGATATACCTTTCTGCTGAACTTCTTTCATTTTCATATCCAACCGCATTTTTTCTTGGAAGATGTTGCCAAACGATTCCAAGTTCCAATGCTTAATTTTACCTTTTAGGGCTTTTAACTTTTGTTGGAACTTGTACATCAGCGTACCATCTATAATCGAAATATCCATCCACCACTATTTGAGTTTCTCGGGAAACTCCTTGTTAAGCAACCAAAACTGTTCAAATCTAAAGGGTCTACAAAGGTTCTCCCCAATCCTCGACCATTCTAGACTAAATGGCGAATGATCAGAGCCCGCTGAAGGGAGAATCGCCATCGTGAGATCCCCCCCGCCATCATAATTGATTTCGTAACCAAGAACCGGTCCAGCTGAAAAGCAATACTTCTGTCCCCTGACCTTTTATTATTCCACGTAAAGGTACCATTCAAAGCTCTGATATCCACCAGCCCCAGAGCTTCAATAGTATTATTAAAGTTATTGTTGATGGGACTTAAATGGCGAATACCACATTTTTTCTCCTTCAAATTATGAATCAAGTTGAAGTCTCCTCCCAAGAGCTAGGGAGAAGAAACGACCTGGTCCTTAAGGGTATGTAGGGAGTTTAAGAAGGAGAGTTTCAAATTAAGCGTTGCTGGTCCATACACATTTGAAAGGAATCCACGGGCTTTCGTCCCCAACACATGAAAAGCAGCTGAAAGGTGAAACTGGGAGGAAAAGAATCCTGACAGAGCAATTTTCATTGGGTTCCACAGAATACCGATGCCCCCTACCGCTCTTTTGGCTCCTACTGCCATTACCTCACAGTTATGTCACACTTTCCTACCAATATCTTTAAGTTCTTCCACAGAACATTTCCTTTCTTGAAGAAACATAATCATAGGTCTCTCTACTTCAATTTTCCTTTTTAGAAGCCAGATTTTCAGAGGGCTTTTACAGCCTCTAATATTCCAGGTTGTAATCCGCATTAAATAACTATGGGGTTGGTCGCAAGGGCTGCGACAATGGTAGGATATTGAACTGGAGTTACCAACTGAGAGCCTAGCATTTGAATCCTCTGCGCATTGTTGTGCCTTCCCCTTTTATCCTTCCTTCCTTTCTTCTTTCCCCCCTCTGTTTCTTTCATGGGGTCCGACATAATTCCTAAGCCTTTGGTTTGGTTAGCTTTGAGTATGGATTTCTCTAACAAGGAGATTTGAGTTTGCGAAAGAGGATTTGGATCCTTTACCGAGGTCACGGCCTCCAGGATTTCCAGATCGAGACCTTCGAAAGTCATTTCCTCTCCTTCTTCTTCCCTTATTTCTACTTCCTCCATTGCTACTTCCGTTGCTGAATCAGCACTGGGATTTACCTTCGTACCAAGATTTTCTTGAATCTGATTTTCTTGAGAGGTTTCCTCTCCCTTTTCAGCCTGCAGGGCCGCATATCTATTGTGAGTTTGAGTTTTCTTGTTCACCTCTGGTCCAACTGGCCTCTTGGCTGATCTTTTCTTGTTGATAACTTTGGTGAATCCATCTTCTTATTGACCATTCCTGGGTTTTTGTTGAGGGGGCAGTCCCGGAAGAAATGACCATGTTCATGACATTGTCTACATCTAAAAGGTATTTGCTCATAATCAATAGCTTGAAACCACTCCTCATCATCCCATGATATCTCGATCCCTTCAGGTAAATACTAGGAAATATCCATATGCAAACATATTCTTGCATATGAAGTGTATCTCATTTGTTCTGTTTGTTCCGACACTTTAACAAACACCCCCAGCATATTCCCAATTTCTGTGAGGATCTCTTCTTTCCAGTATTCTGTTGGAAGAGAATACAAACGTATCCAGACTGGCGCTATCGTGAGGTTCTCCTTATCCGGGTTGAAACATTCTTTCCATAGCCTCAAATACAGGCCTGCTGAATGAAAGAAGTATGGACCACTATCGAAGATCCTCGTGTGATCAGTTTCATTAAAGAATACCACCGTGAAAAACCCTTTAGCTCCGAGCTGGAGATCGAAGTGACGTTGGGGCTTCCATGTAGTGTTGATCCACCATAACAATGCTTTTTCAGATGGCTAGATTCCAACAAATTTTCCAATGAGAGCATGCTCCTTCATGTACTGTATGTCTTCTCTAATGCGATCCGATCTGATATGAAGTCTTGGTATCTTTCTTGACTTTGGCATGAACTGCCCTGGTTTCCGGGGTCTAGTAGCTAGTGTGGTCTCTTTGATTAATCCACTATGCCTGGCTTTATCCTGTCTAGCTAAAGAATCCAAAGCTTCCACAACCCCTTTTCCTTTAACATCACCCAATCCGGGGTCAAGAGGCAGAGCCTCCCCTCCCCCTGGCCCCTCCATTTCAGTTGAACCCTGCTGCAACAGGGGATCCGGATCCAGGCCCGAACCTGCCCAAAAGCTTCTGAGTCTGATTGTCTTCCCTTACAACATCGTTAAACCTTCCGCCTTCATCGCCTCATCGAGGGTCATTTCTGCCTGTAGCATATCACTTCAATGCTTTATGTTCATCCATGATTTATTGTCTTATGCTTCTTCCCAAATTTGATTATGTTTGACATCAAGGGAAAAGCACACCACACAGTCAAGAAGATTGAACTGCGTGGTGAATAAATGTCTTCTTTTTCTTCGCTTCGGACTTCGTCGATCATAAAACAAGGAACCCCAAATTAACTTAACTTCGCCGAGCAATTACTTTGCTGAACAATAGTTTCTCAGAATGTTAACTTCGCATATGCGCGGAAATTAACTTTGCATCTCATAAAATTAACTTCGCAAACTTCGTAGTTAACTTCACAGAAATTTACTTCACATTTATGCGCAGTTAACTTCGCATAAATGGAACTTCGCACTTCACGGAAATTAACTTGGCACAAAATTAACTTCTCATACTTCGCATAACCCAATCTTACACAAGTTTTTACAATAAAATGTAAACAACTTTTACCACTATGAAATATTGGAAATCTTGATTTCTTTTACACACAGTAAATGTAAACAACATTTACACAAGTAAATCTAAAGAAGATGTGCGCAAAGCAATATTTAATATTCTTTAGACTGAATACATAAAACTATGGACTTATATATTACCGCAGTAAAAACATAGTAACTTGACTGAATTACACAGAGATGATATTTCACCTTCATAGAGCTTGAGCTCTTAAAACACTTTGCAACTATGAGCTTGGGCTCACAAACACATTGCAAACCTATCTTTATTCTCCTTAATATCTTCTTATGTTCCTTTATGTTCCTCTGCATCTCTGTGTGTTTTCCTATCTACTTCTTCTTCTATTTATACACAAACTTGACAACGCTTCACCTGGAAGCTACTGGGTTACATTAAAGACTGAAATAAATTTCTACCTAAGAAATTCTTGACTTGCGGAATACAGACGCGGTTACATAAATACTATGAAGTGTGCAGGAAGCCATCTGACAGACGGACTGAGTGTCTGACATATTTACGCTTCTGCGGACTGACAAAATGACTGACTGAGTGACTGACAGAGCCGGCACATGCTAGATACGCAATTAGCTCTTAATTACATTTTTCCAACACTCCCCCTTAATTATGAGCGGATGGGGATCTTTAAACAAAAATAAAATTTTACAAAATGTTTCAGAGCTGAAACATGCTCTGTGCATGACGAAGTTCACTGTGTAGAACTTCTCACCCCTAGACAACTTTGCAGATATTGAAATGTGTCCCTTGCCAATGGTTTTGTAAATATGTCTGCTACCTGATCTTCAAACCTACAAAATTCTAAACAGATTTCTTTGTTATTTATCAATTCTTTAATGAAATGATACCTTGTGTCTATGTGCTTGGTTCTCTTGTGGTATACATGATTCTTTGATAGTGCGATAGCTGAATTGTTGTCGCAGTAAATGACTGTGGGTTCTTGTTGGTTCTGTGACAGATCACTTAACATCCTTCACATCCAAACGGATTGACATGCAATGCTTGTAGCTGCGACATACTCTGCTTCTGCTGAAGAAAGAGTTACTATGGGTTGTTTCTTTGAAGCCCGTGATACAACACCTGTTCCTACATGAAATGTATTCCCAAATGTATTTTTTCTATCATCCATGCTATCTCCATTGTCGCTGTCAGTGTATCCAATGAGTTTGAAATTTTCTAAGGTTGAATACAAAATACCAAAGTCTTTTGTTCAACTTACATACCTCAAAATTCTTTTACCTGCTTGCCAATGAGATTTTTTTGGTGACTACATGAATATTGAGATTAAACTGACTCCATACATGATGCCTATCCTTGTTGTTCTAAGATACATAAGGCTACCAACAATCCTTTTAAATAGCATAGGATCTACATTGGATCCATCATCATCCTTACTTAATTTCAAACCTGTTATCACTGGTGTTGGAGCTGTTTTACAGTTTAACATCTTAAATTTGTTCAAGACATCACTTGCATACTTTGACTGAGATATAAATATCCCATTTTCAGTATTGGACTTCAATGCCCAGAAAATACTTCATAAGCCCCAACTTAGTCATTTCAAATTCACTTTCCACTACTGAACTAAATTCTTCTATGCCAAAATCACTAGTAAATATTAAATCATGTACATACAAGCAGACAATTAGCTTATTACCTTGCTTGCTAATTTTTGTGTACAGTGTTGGCTCACATTCAGTTCAGTGAAATCCATTCTGAATGAGGTAAGAGTCAATGCGGCTGTACCAAGCTCTAGGAGCTTGCTTCAAACTATAGAGTTCTTTTTTCATCCTGTATACTTAGTGTCCTTGTCCTGGAACTTCATAGCCTTGTGGCTGCTCCACATATACTTCTTCCTCCAAATAACCATTTAAAAATGCATACTTTACATCCATTTGGTAAACATGTAATTTCTTATGTGCTGCGATGGCCAAAATTGTTCTAACAGTGTCCATTCATGCTACATGTGCAAAAGTTTTATTGAAGTCTATGTCAGGCTGCTGTGTGAATCCTCTTGCTACCAATATTGCCTTGTGATTTTGCACATTTCCATCAACATCTTGCTTGGTCTTATAAATCCATTTGAGTCTTATAACATCCTTGTCCTTAGGAGCATCGACTAATTCCCATGTTTGATTCTTCTCAATGCATTTTATTTCTTCATTCATGGCTTGTGCCCAAACTTTATCTTCAACAGCTTCTTCAAATGTTAGTGGATCATTAACTTGAGAAAATAATGCAAAAACTGAGAATGAATTGGGTGTACCAGTCTCATATATCTCATGCAGAGTTCTTGTCTTTGTTGGAGTTGCTAGTGTCAAACTGCATGAACTGCCTGATGGAGTTTGGTGCACACTTGGTATGCTTGTCGGAGTTTCTTAAACTACGACTTGTGTTGGAGTTCCTTGTGCTGAAACATGTTGCGTTGTCCTAGGAGTAGATGGAGCTATGAAGTTCTGATTCACATGCGGAGTCTCAACCACATCTTCTGCGATGTCATCATGTTCGACATGTGACACGATTTTAACATTCTTCTCTATAGTTCCATCACATGCTTCATTTTTTACAAACTGAACATCTCGATTGATAATAAATTTTCTTGCAATAGGATCATACAACTTGTATGCTTGTGTGTCTTCAGAATACCCAATAAAAATGCATTTTTGTCCTTTATTGTCTAATTTCCTTCTTAGCTCATATGGAACATGTGCATATGCTACACAACCAAAAACTTTTAAATGCGAAACACTATGTTTCATACCTGTCCATGCTTACTGCAGAACTTTGTTCTTCACGTTCTTCATCGGACATCGATTCATGATGTATACAGCAGTTTCCACTGCTTCAACCCAGTATTCATTTGACAGATGCATGGCTACCAACATAGTGCACGCCATCTCCATAATGGTTCTGTTCTTCCTCTCTGCAATACCATTTTGTTGCGGTGTATACCGCGTAGTGAATTGCTTATGTATGCCATGATTTTTACAAAAGTTTAAGAAATCATTTGAAACATACTCACCACCTCTATCTGTTCTTAATATCTTGATGCTTTAACCACTCTGCTTCTCTACAAGTGCCTTGAACTGCTGAAAACTACCAAACGCATCAGATTTATGTTTTAGAAAATATATCCAGGTTTTTCTTATGAAATCATCAATAAATGTGAGAAGATAAGTGCATCCTCCCATGGATGGTGTTTGCATCGGTTCACAAATATCAAAGTGCACAATTTCAAGTGGTGTATGAGCTCTGTATGACTTTCCGACTGGAAAAGTCTTTATGTGATGTTTTAAATAAATACAGCCTTCACAAATTCTCTCTGGCTTTTCAATTAATGGCAATCCTTTCACCATTTCCTTCATGTGCAGTAGCTTCATCCCACCAAAATTCAGATGTCCAAATCTGAAGTGCCACAACTATAATTCATCTTGTATTTATGATTGAAACGCAGCTTGCATTTCTTTGCTGTCTTTTTCTTCCTTGTCGTAGTGAATTTCTGATTCTTTACTTTCTGCGTTGAATGCAGCTCCAGAATTTTCATTCTGACTTCTATGAACAACTTGAGTTGTTTTTCCTTTTATGATTGGTCTTATCCTCAAAGGAAACAAGCGATTGCTTGTCATATGCACTTCAGCTATTAAGCGATTGCTTGGATATATGTATTTGATTAGACAATGCTTTCTTGTCATATGAACTCTGTAACCTTTTTCCATCATCTTTCCAATGCTCATCAAATTATCCTTCAAACCTTGAACATAATAAACATCAGGCATAAATTTCTGCTCCCCCTGCTTGATTAGAATATTAACAGTAACCTTACCCAAAACAGTAACTTGAATATTGTTTCCAAGTGTGACATCAGTTTGAACTGATTTATCTAGACTAGAAAATAGATTTAAATTTTCAGTCATATGATTGCTACAGCTTGAGTCTAAATACGATATGTCATTTAGACTTTCTTGGGCAACATTGCATTCAAGTGGAGATGCACATGCTAAGAACAGTGAGCTATTCAGAGTGCTGTTGTTTCTTGATTGTGTTTGGCCTTGCTTTCCTTGGTCATATTGCTTCTTCCTACATTCATATGTGAAGTGTCCAAACTTCTTACAATAATGACATTGAATTTTTTATTTATCATATATTTGTCCACTTCGTTGACTGGGGATCTGATTTTGACCTCTTCCAGCGATATGTGCAGGACTGCTGTTGCGACCTCCTCTGAAAGAACTTCTTCCTCTTCCTCTTGCGTTTGATCTTCCCCTACCTCTTCCATGACTTATGGATGACTATGCTGTGAATGCACCTTCCAGTGATCTATCTGAATTGTTGATTTTATGTTCATGATTGAGGAGTGATGCTTGCAACTCATCAATAGTAAATTGGGATAGATCTTTGTTTTTCTCCAAGGTCACAACTAAAGATTCAAATTTCTTTTCAAGAACTCTAAGAACTTTTTCAACAAATTTTTGGTTACCTAGATTTTCTCCATGAAACTTTATTTGATTAACCAAACAAATAACATGAGTGTAGAATGATTCCACTGACTCTGTATCTTTCACTAACAGAGATTCAAAATCTCTTCTAAGAATTTGTAGTTTCGTAGTCTTTACCTTGTTTAAGCCTTTATAGGAAGTTTCCATTGTGTCCCATGCTTCCTTAGTTGACGTCGTTGCTGCTACTTTTGGGAGTATGGATTCATGTGTCGCTTGATGTATGTGGAACATTGCCTTTCCATCTTTCTTCCTTTGTTCCCCCAAGACATCCTTCTCAGCTTGTGTGAGATTGTTGTATGCTGTTAGATCTACTGGTTCTACATAGCCATTCTGGACTATTTCCCATATATCTTGACCTCTTAACAAAGCTTTCATAGTTAGAGACCAATATTCATAATTATTTCTTGAAAATATTGGAGTTTGCAAATTACCAGAAGTAGAAGCCATTCTTAATCGTTTTTCCCTTATAAATAGAATTCCTACTTTCCATAAACCAGGCTCTAATACTAGATCAAGGGAAAAGCAAAGCGAGCACTCAAGAAGATTGAACCGCGTAGTAAATAAATGTCTTCTTTTTATTCGCTTCGGACTTCGCCGATCATACAACAGGCAACCCCAAATTAACTTAACTTCGCCGAGCAATTACTTTGTTGAACACTAGCTTCTGAGAATGTTAACTTCACATCTGCCCGGAAATTAACTTCTCATCTCATAAAATATACTTCGCAAACTTCGCAGTTAACTTTCCAGAAATTTACTTCGCATTTATGTGCAGTTAACTTCCCAGAAATTTACTTCACACTTCAAATTAACTTGGCACAAAATTAACTTCGCACACTTCGGATAACCCAATCTTAAACAAGTTTTTACAATAAAATGTAAACAACTTTTACCATGGTGAAATATTGGAAATCTTGATTCCTTTTACACACAATAAATGTAAACAACATTTACACAAGTAAATCTAGAGAAGATGTGCACAAAACAATATTTAACATTCTTGAGAATAAATACATAAAACTAAGAACTTATATATTACCGCACTAAAAACATAATAACTTGAGTGAATTATACATAGATGATATTTCACCTTCACAAAGCTTAAGCTCTTAAAACACTTTGCAACTATGAACTTAGGCTCACAAACACATTGCGAACCTATATTTCTTCGGCTTTATCTCTTCTTATTTCATAACTTTTGAGTGTCGCTTCGCTCTTACTTGAAAAAAGTCAAGCTCCATGTTTGTTTGTTGTGAGTGTTTTGGGATTTTCTTAATATTATCTTGGATGACGAAAACTTGGCCGGTTAGTGTCAAGCATACGCTCTATTTGTTTTAATTTTTTCATAATTTCATAATTAACTTTTTCCATGCAATATTATCATATGATAAAGACTTGTGGATGAGTGTCAATGCTATAAATTGTCTTTGTACCGAGAGGCGTTAGTTGAGTAACAAAATAATAATCAAATAATAAAAATAAAATATTATAATATGGGTCATTAATAAAAATAAAATAAAAAAATCCATGTTAACTCATAAAATAAAAAAATTATGAAAAGTAATAAAAAAATCCATCTTTATTTATAAAATAAAAACTTGAAACTTAAAACTTACTGTATAAATTAAATAAATTTAAAAAAAAATACACCTCAAGAAATGCTTAATAGATCTGGTTTAAGATGGATCAGATGGATCTACGCTGGTTTAAAAATGACCCATTATCGTAATCTAATCTCTGAATTGAAATTGAAAGATATCTACATAAAGAGATCACTGAAGAAATATTGTTACAGTTCAATATTGTTCCGACTTCAGCGAATTAATTTTTTTGGAGTTAGACATCTTGTTGTTCCGTGTTCAGAGAGAGCCTCGAGGTTAACAATATTTTCTTGTGCAGGGTGTGGCAGTGTTCTTGATAAAATTTCGATGCATATTGGAGAAGAACGAAGACTAGATATATCGAAAGAGGGAAAATCAACAAGAATTTGAGCATGGATCGATTTAATTGCAAGAACGCAACCAGCAGATTAGATGGGCTGCTCACAGGGCTTATTCAAACAGTTCAGCAAATCTGTTTGTTGGACTTACAAAAGCCCAAAAATGAGCAAAATCCCATCTATGAGCGGTTCTTGAACATCCTTATGAAGGGCGTTGAATTAGTGAACAAGTGTGAGAAGACCAGCGTTTTTAACATATTTCATCACCTTAGATATGCTTCTCAAATTCACTAGCTGGAGAAGGAGATCTCTGACTTTCTTCAGTTCCAGATACCTCTCAACATGCTCCTTGACGTGAAGAATCTCATAACAGAGCTGCACAGTCTTCGTCGTCAGTACGAGTTGGCTGGATCAATGGATGAAAGCAAGATGAATGAAACAATCGCCAAGTTCACCAATGATCCCTGTGAGAATGCCATGATGCTTCAACAAATGGGTTCAGATGATATGTTTGATCCAGGTATTAATGAGGCTCGTTGGAGCTATGATGGGTTAGTAAAATCTGATTTTGAAGTGGGGATAGAAAAAAATGTTTTGAATTTGAAGAGGATTCTGCTTCATACAGAGGTGTCGGTTGTTGGGGTGCATGGTATGGGAGGTATTGGCAAAACAACTACGGCATTGGCTTTATCCAATGATCAAGAAATTAAAGGTGATACTTTATATCGCAAAAAAATTAAATTTCATGTCTAATTTTATTTTTACTTTTTATAAATTATTGAATTTCTATTTAAGCATGTCTCTTTATGGTTTTCGAAACAATATCATCTTACTTTTATTTTTTTTATAAATGATTGAATTTCTATTTAATCAGGTTTCTTTACTTTTTATTTTTTTATAAATTATTGAATTTCCATTTAATCAAGTCTCTTTATGTATTACAGGTGTTTTTCATAACAATATCATTTTCGTCACGGTTACACAATCCCCAAACTTACTTGCAATTTTAGAGACAATGTGGGAGAAGATTGTTTATAAAAAGCATCCTGGATTTCAAAATGTGGAGGATGCACATATACAATTACAAAGACAAATCAGGCTAATTCTTGTAATGTTGAATGATGTTTGGTCTAAATTAAATTTGGAAAAGATATTATTTGAAGGGGAAAGATATAAGACTATTGTGACAACTCGTGATTATTCTACCATCCTAAGGATAACCTCTACCAAGATTTATGAGTTGCCATTGTTAGATGATGTTGATGCCTTATCCCTTTTCTGCTATTGGTTTTTTGAGCAAAGATCAAATCCAAGTAATACAAACAAACAACTAGTAAAACAGGTATGGTACCTCTTACAATATTGGATTTCTATTTACTTAATATCTTATTGTATTAAAAGTTTTACATGAGTTTGTTTAGTTTTAGTGATTGAAATATATACCATCATTCTAAATGTTATGAATAGAATGTATTATTACAATGACATAGAAAGTATTATTACAATGGCAAAACCGTATGATGAGATTGCATTTCACATTAATACAAGTTTCTTTATTATTAATAATGGGATGAATATATGCAAAGTAGATTCTGCACATATATTCAATATTCCTTTAATATTCATGATTTCAATCAAAAGATGTGTTTGATTGGTTTTCCACTTACATAATTTCCACTTGATGTTATTGATGTGTGAATCATAGGTGCAAGCAAGATGTAAAGGCCTACCACTTGCTCTCAAGGTGATTGGAAGCTCTTTGCATGGTGAGCCTCAACCCGTGTGGGAGAGTGCCAAGAGGAAGATACCAAATGGGGAAACAATATCAAATTATCATAAAGAAGGCCTTCTTGAATGATTGCAAACTAACATTAATGTCTTGGATGATGAAGCACGAGAATGTTTCTTAGATTTGGGGTCATTTCCAAAGGATAGAAAAATATCTATCAATGCATTATTGGACATTTGGGTGTATGTGCGAAAGATGGATTGGAATGATGCTTTTATTGTCTTGTTAGAACTTGCAAGTAGAAATCTCTTGAATTTAACAAGCAAAAAGTAAGTGCCTTCTCTTATATTTTTTTGTGCTCAATTATATATTTTATCTTGGATCCCCATGTCTTATATATTGTGTTTTTTTTAATAATTGGACCTAGTAGGAACCAAGCAATAAAAAATGGAGGTGCTCAAAGATCAAGTATTTAATGCTCAAATAGTTTCCATTCACAAGGTGAGTGATTTTAATCAATTTATAGGTTTCTTAAAGTGTAAACACTTATTTATTTTATAACACTAGACTCACACTAAACTCTAAAATTGTTGCTTGTTTTATTTTATTTTATCGTTGTGCTTCAAACTAACCAGTAAGTTCAATTAATAAGGCATAGATTATGAAACAATGTAAGAAACCAAAGAACCATGCAAAGGAATATTATTGGGATAATTTTACCAAATTGTTATTTTAGAGACATTTCTTCTCAAAATGATTTATCCAATTACTAAATTATCTTAAAATTTGTTTGAATCTTTCACTTTCAATATATATTTTTTGTTTTCCCAAACTTATATAAGAACATATTAATAATGTACCAATTTACTTTTCTACATATCATACTCTAGTTTTGTTACATAATTAATAAACAATCAATTATATATATTTTTTGTTTTCCCAAATTTATATAAGAACATATTAATAATGTACCAATTTACTTTTCTACATAGCATACTCTAGTTTTGTTATATAATTAATAAACAAACAACCTTAAAGAAAAAATATTAAATTTTGGTAAACATTCTCCATATTTCATATTTTAATTCACATATAATATTATTCTCAAGTTTTTTAGTTCATGTCATATTTGAATTTTATCTCATATATATACCCAATAGATTATTACTTTGTGATTTATATGAATATGTCACATAACAATTCCTTGATGTTGGTCCTTGATATCTTTTATATGTAATGATTTCATATAGTTGTCTATAAGTTATAATGTTCTAACTAAAATTTGCATTTTTTTTGTTTATATATATAGGTGCCATGGAAGAGAAAGAATGGCAAGGGATGAATTTTCATGAAGCATAAACTCTAATTTTACTCTTTTCTACAAGCAATTACTTTCTTCCATTGTTTTTGAGCTTTATGAAAAAATTAAAAGTCCTTATGGTATTTAATTATGGGTCCAAGAGAGCCACAATGAATGGTTTACCAACCTTATCTTCACTCACACAACTCAAGACTATTCACTTGGAGAGGTTAATTGTGCCCCCACTTCATGAGTACAATAGAGTCTTACAAAATTTAGAGAAACTATCTTTGAGCTTATGTGAAGGGATGGGAAATATGTCAAGGTTTAACAACTCCCAGTTGAACTTAAAGCTTCCAATAATGCTAGACCTTAACTTTGATTATTATTGTGATTTAGAGGAGTTGCCTCTAAGAATATGTGACATGATTTCAATTCAAAAGTTGTCTATCACTAATTGTCACCTTCTTCAAAAGTTACCTAGTGATTTGGGGAATCTTATCTCATTAAGAATGTGTTTAGGTATGAAAGAGCTTCCAACATCTATTGGAAAACTTGGTAAGTTGGAATATCTAGACATTTCATTGTGTGGATGCTTTAAAGAACTTCCTGAGGAGATAGGACACCTAAAGAAGCTTAAGGAGATTGACATGAGAGAGTGTTCTCACTTAAGGAAGCTCCCTAAATCAATTGGAGAGGTTAAATCTCTAAAACATGTTATATGTGATGAGAAAATGAAGAAAGAATGGATGCATGTCAAGATCTCTACCATCATGGATCTTAGAGTTGATGTGATAGAAGAACAATTCAGCTTGGATTGGTTGGATGATTGAGATCCTATCTAAAAAAGGCAGGTGCAAATATAATTGTATTGTATCAAGTTATATTTCTATATAATGTTTTAGAAGTTTCAATGTATGGGATATTGAAGCTTAATAGATTACTGGTATAGGAGTTAAGGGTTTATGGATTAAGATTGTAATCTCTCATGGCTAATTTTCCTTTTTTTGTTATCAAATTATGTTTATTTATTTAAAATATTGTTATTGTTTAAATAATTTTAATACTTTGTAAATATAATTATAGTTTAAATTAAATCAATTCTCATTTTGCTATGATTATAAAATGATCGATGCAATATTTATTTTGTGTTATAGATAGATTGTGAATGTTTCAAATAAAATAAGTTTCATTTTTATTTTTTATTTTAAAATATAAAAATAACAATTTTAATTATTATTATTTCAGTTTTTTATAATCATTTTTTAACATTCATTTTCCAATATAGATAGTTATGAAATCGGTGTTCCATCCAAAAATAAAGTTAAATGAACTAAAGTTCTCACAAATAGGTTAAACAAGTGCCATTATAATGGCGATGTCCCTGCGCTTTTCGTCTTCGTCTTTTAAGTTCTATGTGTAGGCAAGTGGCTATACGATGGCACATGTGTTTTCAGTTTTTGGAATCTAATCAATGCATGAAAGAATCGATCTAATCAAAGCCCCGTTTACAGGTTGGCAAGCCCTATACGATGGCACATGTTCCCAATTTTTGGCATGAAAGGATTGATCTAATCGGTTGATAAAAAGCATCGATCTATTTATGCTTTTGAACATGAGAAAACTGGTCCAATCTAAGTTTTCAACGCTTTTCCTTCAGCTTGAACTCAGTGGCATATCAATAACATAGTTCTAATTGAGCTTCATTTGAAATTTACTTTCTCATGATTTGGGACTGTGAAATTTTAATCCAATCTGAAGTTATAAATACACAATCCTAGGACCATTTACACAATGGTCATTGATAAAACAATAAACAAAATCCAATCTGAAGTTATGAATACACAATCCTAGGACCATATACACAATGGTCATTGATAAAACAATAAACAAGACACACAGTGAAATTTAAATCTAAAGTTAAAGTACTAAGATCATTTATACAATGGAAAAAATCTAAAGTTAAAATACTAAGATCATTTATACAATGGTAATTGATAATAGTAAAAATTTTAATTGTATATAACTCAATTATGTATATCAATTACTTAGTATACTAATTTGCCATATCAAAATTGAATATGGATTTATTGTGGAGATCATTGGTTGTTTATTGATGGAAATCCCTCAAACTTAACTTGGAAACTTCCATGAGCTGAAAGTTCTACTAAATGTTAACTATATTATCTATTTGAACTATGGCGCGAATTATAAACTATGGTGCGAATTATGGTGATTTGAGGGAAGCAAAATAAATATATTATTAATTTGAGACACGTTCTAGTACGAAATGTTGGGAATATCCGTTTCACCATATTTATATCCAAGTCAAATATATATGTGTTCAAAAATAAAGTAAAAATGGTGACTAAAGCCTTGTATAGATTATATAGATTAGAGATTAAAACTAACATGAAACCAAACCAGAAAAATACTCAAATTCAATTTCAATTACAATTAAACACAGATTCAAATACTTTGTATTGGTTGAACTATCACCACAAGTATGCCATTTGTTGGAAGCACTAAGAAAGCATCATTAAAAACAAACATTAACAATAATCCAGTGTTTACAACGACAATCTACTGGCAACCTTGGCATTAAACTGCTGGCATTGTTTCATTTATTCATGAAAGAATTACTAGGTCAATATTATTTAGAGTTGGTTGATATAATTTTATTGCCAACCTTGGCATTAAACGGCTGGCATTGTTTCATTTATTCATGAAAGAATTACTAGGTCAATATTATTTAGCGTTGGTTGATATAATTTTATTGCCAGCAGAAGCAAATTTCTGGCACCTCCACAACATCTTAATTTATCTCCTTGTTTGATGGTGTTCTCATTAATTGCGACCTCCATCATTAATTTTCTGGCATTATCAGTTTAGTCTCGAGAGAATTGTTGACAGGCAAGGCTATTTGCTGGCAGGGTTGGTTGATATAATTTTATTTCTAACGTAAGCAAATTATGTGAAAAAATCTAACCAAAACAAAAATGCCACCGAATGTTACGTGAAAAAGGAACCCAGCCATCCAACCAATGCTCCAGTCCTTTATGGTATTGGGAACCTTAAATACTTGATGAAATTGAAATTAATAAAAATTAATTAATGCTAAAAACTAGATCATTACAATAGTTAAAAAGAGTTATAATAATTATAAAATTCAATAATAAATTAAACAATCACAAATTGATCTTATTTTTATATCGCTCAACATTTTGTGTCGGTAACATTGCATGTCTTGCATGTGGGATGCAGTCAAGATTTGGCATAGGTGACATTGCATGAGTTGCATTTGGCGTAAGTTACATATATATTATACACATTATGACGAATTTTATGTTCTCTCTAGTCAATTTTAAAAGGTTTCAAGTTCAAGCGTTATTACTGAAAAATGGCGAAGGAAAGAGCGAATGTCGGCTTTAGATTGGCGACAACGACGTTTATTTTTCTGTGGACGAGCGCTTAAACGGCATTCGCAGAGAATGCCGGTAAGCACAAGGCCACATGATCTCGATTAAATTAGATTTCAAGAATATTTAAAAAGCTTTCAAATTTCAAATAAAGATACCGAAAGCTTACATTTTAAATAACATATTTTGATTAAATTCAACTTCTCAAAGAATTTAAAAAAAGAATATAAAAGGTATTTTTGGTTATAGAAAGACAGAACATTGCTTAGTTCTGCAAATAATAGGTAAATGGAAAATGCCATCATAAGCAAATAAGTTCTATATAAAAACAACAAACTAAAAGGAGAAAGTATATATTCTTTAAGTTTCTAATATTTAAATATTCCATTACTATTTTGTGTTTTGCACCTCCACTTTAATATGCCCCTCATTGATTAAACCAATGGAATATGTAGGCTTTTGTTAATCCAATTTTACTTCTCTTATTAGATGCACTCCCAATTACTCATCTTTCTTATTAGATGGATCCACAATTACTCATCTTACTCATCTTTCATATTTATTAGGAGAAAGTATATATTTCATAATTTATAATTTATATTATATTATTTATTAAATTAATATTATATTATTTATTAAATTAAATTTTTTATTATAAAATTATTATTATTTTAAAATTTTAAGTTTTTTTCCTCTTATTTATTTAATGAGCAACTAACTTGAAGTAATCATGGACCTTTATTTTTTCATTGATTTTTTTAACATTGATAAGTTAATTCCTTTTATTTCAAGAAAGTTATTTATAGTCACTCATAATTTACTATTAAAATGTAATTTCAAATGTAATTTTCAAAATACTTATAATAAAATCAACTTTATAAATTTTAAAACTAAAAATTTATTTCTATATTATTTTATTATATAACTTCTAAAACTCCTTGGGTGAAATAATTTGTCATTTTTGCGAGACTATGAGAGTTGAGGATGGAAAGCACTTTTTCTTAGAATGCCTTGCCTACACCCACATCAGGGATCTCAGTTTCAAAATCTCTGTTACAATAATGACCTTTCTAACCTTCTAACTTGTGGAAACTATGGTAAGTTAGGAACACTTCTCTTTAAGGGTTTTGAGCAATATAGGAATCAAATTTTAAAGAAAACCAAATAATTCCTTTCTTTTCTTTTTTCTTAAGGTCCGATAGACCAAATTTGGTCTCACCATCGAATTGATAAATTAAATCATTTAGATTTAAAAATTCCAAAAATCAATGTTATTCTTTAAAAATAATAATCGTCCTTATTATCTTTCATTTCATATATATATATATAGATAGATATTCATGGTTGGCTCCCAATTACTCATCTTTCTTATTAGATGGACCCACAATTACTCATCTTTCATATTTATTAGGAGAAAGTATATATTTCATAATTTATAATTTATATTATATTATTTATTAAATTAAATTAAATTAATATTATATTATTTATTAAATTAAATTTTTTATTATAAAATTATTATTATTTTAAAATTTTAAGTTTTTTTCTTCTTATTTATTTAATGAGCAACTAACTTGAAGTAATCATGGACCTTTATTTTTTCATTGATTTTTTTCACATAATTAACAATGATAAGTTAATTCCTTTTATTTCAAGAAAGTTATTTATAGCCACTCATAATTTACTATTAAAATGTAATTTCAAATGTAATTTTCAAAATACTTATAATAAAATCAACTTTATAAATTTTAAAACTAAAAATTTATTTCCATATTATTTTATTATATAACTTCTAAAACTCCTTGGGTGAAAGAATTTGTCATTTTTGCGAGACTATGAGAGTTGAGGATGGAAAGCACTTTTTCTTAGAATGCCTTGCCTACACCCACATCAGGGGTCTTAGTTTCAAAATCTCTGTTACAATAATGACCTTTCTAACCTCTAACTTGTCGAAACTATGGTAAGTTAGGAACACTTCTCTTTAAGCGTTTTGAGCAATATAGGAATCAACTTTTAAAGAAAAGCAAATAATTCCTTTCTTTTCTTTTTTCTTAAGGTCCGATAGACCAAATTTGGTCTTAGTGGAAATTAACCACCACCACCATCGAATTGATAAATTAAATCATTTAGATTTAAAAATTCCAAAAATCAATGTTATTCTTTAAAAATAATAATCGTCCTTATTATCTTTCATTTCATATATATATATATAGATAGATATTCATGGTTGGCTTGCCCAGAGGGAAACCAAGTCATCCATACATCGATAACTTAGCATGCCTAGAGAGGATAGATAAAGTAAACAACGGTTTTGTAAGACTAAACGGTCATTATGATATGAAAAAACAAACTAAACCAAATTCCTAAATAACGTAAATGCCAGTCATCCTCCTTGAGCATCATTTGGGTTGAAGATGACATGTATCTTGTTATCCTGGTTAGACTCAGTAGAAAGACTTGCAATAGGCTTCGATTGGAAGATCTGATCGCTAGTAATCTTGGCCAACATATTATTGTGATTGATGATCTCCTTAATTACAAAAGCGATGAGGTTGAGATTGGCGTTGATGCACAAGACCTTCCCTTTATTTTAGTCCATAGTGTTCTCCATGCTCTGCTTGAAATGCATTCCTTTTCCATGGGCCTCCATCAACACTTTTCCTACCAAAGTCTTCATAGTCCAGTACATAAGCATAGTTTTTGCATGCTTGGTATCCCTAGTTTACGATGAACCAATGTCTGGGATCCACTACTCCCAGTCATCCTGCTCCACAACTATCCAACTGATCTTGCTCAAGCTTGATTTGCTACTCTATCTTCCCAATAAATTGTTGAGCCTCCTCCATTATTGTAACAAATTAGGTCTTCCTTGCCTCTGTGATTTCTTGCTAAACCACGGGCCTCTGAATACCATGTAAGGTTCGCCCCTTTCCACACTGATAATTTAAGGGTTGCACCATGGTTCTGAGAATCTAGAGTTCTAGACCACCTCCAACCTAGGAAATCCAAGAGCATGTTCTATCACAATGCGACACTCCAATTCTTGTCTCTTCTAAGCCTCCAATGTCCCAACTTAAATAGACCATATTCCTTCCAAGCACATTGCTCCCACTAGGGTCAAGATAATGCTCGATGAGAGGCGATCGAGAGATAAACCTGAGACAATTTTGTGCTTCATAATTACCAAATGTAGCTAGTAAAATCTCATCATACTCTAGTGTTGCCATTCCTCTTGCCTGAATGATCGCCATTGAAATGGAAGTAAAGACTTCTACTTGCCTAGTTCTATCCATGATGGAGGTTGAATTCATGCGAGCACAAACCCTCGCTTGTGTCCTTCATCCTAGTACAATCACTTTCCAACCAAGTATCATATATCCAAACACCTACGGACAAGTACAATCCCCTTGTCATGCAATCTTGAGTGCATGTGATGTAGGGGCATCTAGCCGAAGCCGACAGGGTGATCATTTTGACACATGTTGTGGCCTAAGGCTGGGCTAAGAAATCTTAAGGGTCCAAAAATAGTTTATTGAAGGTTTGTAAAATTTTAATTATGAAGACAGAGTGTATAGTCAGTTAATGAGTTGGAATAGGAATAAGTGGCTATCTACAGCTCCCTGCAAGGAGACTGGGCCGTTACAGATTTTGGGAATTAGTTACCTAAATTTAGAAAGAAAGTCTTGAAATTTGGGCAAGTGTCTAAGGGTAGAATCTTGCTATTGATAGTTCGGAAAAAGAAAGAGACAGAGTTTTTGTAACTCTCGGGAGAGGGGGAAACTGAAGAGTTCTTTTTTTTACTGTAAAAGAAAAAAAAATGAATGAAGGATCGAGGGGTAACTCTCGGGAGGAGGATGTGAATGGCTTGTCAATTAATAAAAGAATGAGCTGGAGAAATTCGGGGGGATCTTGTTTTTTTCTTTTTCCCTTTGGGATGAATAATTGAAGATGGATGGATGTTTTTTTTTCCTATCTGAATCGATTATAGTTATATCACTTGTGCATGCAGAACAATTGGATTTTTTTCCTTTTGTTTGGCTATCTAGATTTCTGAGGGATGTATAGTCATGCAGGGCTTCCTGTAACTAGCCTTAGGCCCAAATTCTAACCCCATGAAGGTAACTACCTTGAGAAACTTGGAATAGCGAGACTGAGCCCGAAATCCCCTCATAATCCAACTCGGTGGTCAAATTTTGAAGGAACCTTTGCGTATTCTCCATTGTTGCAAGCGCAGAAGAAAGAAAAAGAATCTTCGTTGATGAATAAGGCTGTCCCACCATTTTGGCCAAGCTGGAAGCATGTTGTTCGAAGTTAGAGTCTACGGGGTTGGTTGCACAGCACACGCAGGCATGTAAACGACTCATTGAACCATTAGCAACGCCATATGACCAGGGTTCCAAGCGACCATTCTATGCATCAAGGTTCAGCATCGTTGTAGAGTTTAAAATTTCATTACCTTAATATTTGGGCTTGTGATAACATCAACTCAGGATAGAATCTTGTTTGAGAGTGAAATCATAGTTGGCGCTAAACAAAATCGTTGATAAATGCCTCTTCAGTTCTAGCATCTTCTCGGTCACCAAGTTTGGTATCAGAGCGAGGGGATTTGCTCAGTAAAATAGAGAAAAGACATGGCTGTTCATGTTGGTAGAGCTTAGGGTCGTGACAGAGGATGACCAACAGCAAATGCATAGGTTATGGAGGAGTTGAGAGAGCTAAGAGCACATATGGCAGCTATGGAGCTGGGCAGACAGAGAGATCCAGTGGTAGGAGATGTGAGTGAGCTTGGAGAGGAAGAACGTGAAGAGGAGGAAGCTCCTATGGCAGAGACACCTGAAATGAGGTGTCTTCGATCCATTTTAGGAACCAAATCCAGACCAAAGCCTAAGTTACCTACTTATGAGGGAATCCTTACCACTGAACACCTCATTGACTGGATCAGTGAGTTGGACAAATATTTTGAGTACGATGAGATCGAGGAGAACAGGAAGGTCAGATTGGCAGTGACACGGATGAAGGGGCATGCATCCCTCTGGTGGGATAGTGTGCAAGCAGAGAGGAGAAGGAAGAATAAGCCAATAATCAAGAGTTGGGATAGGATGGTGGCCAAGATGAAGGTCAAATTCTTTCCCAAGGATTACCAGCTAACTTTGTATAGGAAAATGCAGAATTTGAGACAAAGAGTGCTAACTATGAGAGAGTACACTAAGGAATTTTACAAAGTAAATTTGAGAGCTGGTTATGTGGAAGAATCAATTGAGAAGGCTTCCAGATATGTAAATGGCTTGAGAATGGAGATCCAGGATGAAATTATGATGATATCACCTAGGACAATGGAAGAGGCCTACCAATGTGCCTTGAGAGAAGAAGAGAAGCTATTGAGGAAACAAAACTTCAAAAGAGGAAGAGGTTCAGCCAAAGGAAGAGGACAACCAGCTGGAAGGGAAAAGTTTGCAGCCCAAAAGGGAGACTCCAACAATTCAAATCAGTAGGAGCAGTAAGACAGAAACAGTGAACCCAGAGGAAGAAGACCCTACCAAGGAGGTAGAGGTAGAGGGAGAGACAGATAAGCTATCTTTAGATGTTACAAATGTAACAAGCTGGGTCATAGATGTTTCGAATGCCCAGAGAAGGAAAACATAGGACAGAGAGGGTCTTATGTAGCTCAGAAGGAGAAGTAGCAAGAGAAATTACCAGTGGCTGAAAATCTACTTGAGACTGGAGAGGCTTTGATGATAAAGAAAGTCTTGTTGAAGCCTGAGAAGGAAAATGCAGAACCTGCTCAGAGGAAAGCCTTGTTCAGAACTATGTGCAATGTCAAAGGAAAGTGTTGCAAGATGGTGATTGACAGCGGAAGTATTGACAATCTGGTTTCCACAGAGATGGTGGAAAAGCTGAGCTTGAAGAAGAACAAACATCCAGCTCCCTACAAGGTATCCTGGTTGCATAAAGAACATAAAATCCTGGTAAGTGAGCAATGTGAGTTTGATTTACAAGTAGGTACATATAAAGATAAAATAATATGTGATGTTATTCCCATGGATGTCTGTCATGTTCTTTTGGGGAGACCTTGGCAATTTGACAGGAAAGTAGTGCACGATGGTAGGAGGAACTACTATAGTTTTGATAAGGATGGAATGAGACATGTCTTACTTCCTTTGCAAGAAGGTAGTACAGTAGAGCAGCAAGCAGCAAAATTCTTGATGTTGAACGGCAAAAAGTATTTGCGGCAGTTTGAGGAGGAGGAAGTGAACTACGCTGTGATGTGCAAGCCCAAGGTCGTAATGATGAAGCACGGGGGGTTCACTAGTGAAGCAATATCATATCATGTCCATTCATATTGGGGGTTTGAATATTCTTAAAAACCTCAAAAATATATTGCCTCATATTAAGGGGTCAAGGGGGGTTTTTAATTTGACATAGTGATATGAATATTGGGGGTTATTTTATTTGGTTGGGTTGTGGAATAACCTCCAAATCGTGGGATGGATTCATACCTCCAAATCATGGACTCAATTCATACCCACCTCAAACTTAAGGACCTCCATTTTTATTTGATATTGCTTATGATCCTAAGTTTTGCATAAATCTGATAATAGTGTACCATTGATATATAAATGGAAGTCTCTTTGGATTATTAGCCTTGAGAAATCCTCATTTAATATCTTATTTAGGCTTGGTTTGAATTCATGTTATATTGTTTTTCATCTTTAAGTTAAGAGATGTACCTAATTGGGAGTTTTGGAGTTGAACAATTGTATTGTATTTTTTGTAGGCATAACTCTTCATTTTTTAGGTTGAGGTTTAGGTGGGTATTGAGATTCAATCAAACCTTGCTCCATGACAACCAAGAAAAGTGAGATCAATCTTTCTTGGCTCACTGGAAACAAGAAAAATTAGATCAATCTTTCTTGACTAATTATTTCTTTCAACTTTTGTATTCTTCTTTAACATTTTTACATTGTCAGTTAGGAATGGTTGTTAGATTGAGTTATATTTGGCACATTCATAATTGTTATTTCAATTCTTATATGCAAGGCATCGTCTTAGTATTGTGTATGTGTTATCGTTACCATGAAATGGTATCGTATAAGTTTCACCATCTATGTATGTTTATAACTATTGCATGCTTGAAACCTAATAATGGATATTTTCCCCTCTCCTGTAAAGGAAAAAAAGATATAACCCAAGAAAAGGTAACTAAATGTTGTTAAAGTGGAGGAAATTCATTGCATCTTGTGAATGACCCAAATCCAAGATATGCACATGATCATATGATGTTATTGGAAAGTAAGAGAATTTTTTCTATGTTTATTTGGGTTCAAACATTAATTATGTTTGTTTTGATTTGAAGGTATGAGTGTCCATCCACAAAAGGGTTTCAATTTTTCATTTTTATAGAGTTTAATTTATTAATCTTATAGAAAACATGAGCTCTCTATGGCTATACTTATATTTACAGGATATAATTTTGGTAGATTGGCAGGCTGTGGTGTGAAACATCTGCAATTCTCATATTTTCTCAGCATTGCACTAACTATTCTACTATCAACCTTTTAAATTCTTTGTTATGTTGATCTCTTGACCAGGTTTCCTTTTACACATTTTTCCTTCCCCAGTGCTATTTTGTTGGGTCTTCCACTATCCAATGCTTCAAATTGATCAATCACCCCTACAATCCTGGTGGGATCATTATTAGCTCATTATAATATTATTTTATTTAGCATCGTGTTTGCTTATACTAATATGTGTTAGGGATCCTATTTGTTACAACTTGATAATATGATATAAAGGGGGTATTAAAAATGGGTTGATAAAAATGGATACATACAATATCTGGTGAAACTAGGGGTTCTATTAATTGGAAAGGAATATTGGGAGGGGGGTTCAACAATAAAATTTTCTGAGTAATTTTCCAATATTTAGTGAAATTAGGGATATTGTTTAATATCATCCGAACGATCATGCTATGTAACAAGTTCATTGAGTGAACCCCCTGTGTGATGAAGACTACTATTTCAGATCTGCCTAAAGAAATTCAGAGAATGTTGGCTGAATTAGGTGACATAGTGGTGTATGATTTACCCACTGAGTTGACACCAAGGAGAGTTACCAGCCATCATATTGACTTCATTTCGAGAGCTAGCTTACGGGTCAGTGCAAGCTAATGAGGTTCACTTTTGGCGCGTTAGATGCAATAGAAAACTGAAAAAGCAGGCATCCCTCAACTTACTTGGATTTTTTGATCTACTTACGCAAAATATCTTACATTGAGTAAAAAAGATTAAATGTAGGAAATTGAATCACGTTTCTGAATATACAACTTTTATGTATTGAAAATTTGCATAGCTATGTCAAGTTTCATTTTTCCTAACATACACTTTTTATTTTTTAGGCAAATGATAAGGTATATGTTTTTGTGGGTAGAGCCTTTGAGGGCCTAAATGATGGAATCAAGCTAGAAAAATCGGCATGCATGTAGAGAACACATAGCACTTGTGCGCCATTATTTTTTGAAAATTAAATTAGTAATTTTATAATTTTTTTATAATTGTTTAAGTGATCAAACCTCGAAAATAGTACCTCTTTTGTGGGTAGAGCCTTTGAAGGTCTTAATGCAAAAATCTTGAAATGGGTTTTTCATAGAACGTGGAGGTTAGTGTCCTCTTGTGCACCATACAAATGTTTTTTGAAATGATTGAGAATTGAAAAAGTTATGGAAGAAACACTAACAGTGTGTTTCACGAGTTAAGGAGGTAGGACATAAAAGAAATTGAAAGAAAATAGGAAAAATTAATATTTCAAAATAAAAGTTACATATTTGGAATCTGCAGAAAAAATGCTATTTGTGTTTAAGATTTCGTCAAAAATGACTCTGTGTAGCATATTGTAACGAGTAGCTAAGCACAGGCTTCTCTAGAAACTAGAAGAAATACCCAATTAGCTTTGGTTTTTCATTAACATAGCACATGTTTGGAATTACCGAAGCAAACTCCAAAGCATACACATAGGATTATTGTTGACATGTGAGCATGTGACTCGGCTTGTTTAAATTCAAAAATATTGCCGCGCTTTTAGATGTACATAACGCGTACGCGTTATATAACTACATAACGCGTGCGCGTTATATAACTACTTAACGCGTGCGCGTTATATAACTACATAACATGTACGCGTTATATAGTTAAAAAACGCGATCGCGTTATTTAAATCATAAAATACATGTTTAATACTTGAGAAAGAGGGCGTGTGGAAGACTCAAGGGAATTTTTGTTTAATATTTGAGAAGGGGTGGGGAAGGGTCAAGGGAATCTATGGTTAATATTTAATAGGGGTGGGAAAGGGTCAAGGGCTTAGAAGGATGTTGGAAGCTTGAGTGGGGAGAGATGAAGGGAATGAGAACATGATGGGCTACAGGGGGTGAAGGGAAGTGGAGCTTGAGAGCACTATTAGGAGTAGAATAGGTTCTGAAGAGGTATAGGGTTAGAAGTTGAAAGTGAGACTTGAGTGACAAGGGGGAGTGGATGGAGGAAAGGGGGATGTGAGAGAGAAATAAAGAATACAAGGGTGGGGGAGACATAGAGCGAGGGAGGGAGAGGGACAATGGGGAGGAATGGATTTGGAGGGAGTGAGAGATAGATGAGGATAGAACGAAATAAGAGATAGGAAGGGAGGGACAGAAAGTGTTGGTGGGAGACATGCAGGGAGTGGTGGCGATGGAGAGAGAGAGAGAGAGAGAGAGAGAGAGTATGAGAGGAGGGGGAAGGGACATAAAGTGTGCAAGAGAGAGGGAGTGATGGAGAGATTGGGATAGGTTGAGGGAAAGATAACATGAGGGAGGGATAGAAGGTGAGAGACAGGCGATGAGAGAGGGAGGGAGAGAAGGTAGGGTGAGGGATGGAGGGAGAAAGTTGGAGATAGATATGGATGGAGGGGGGATGGGTTTGAGAATGGAAAGTGACATAATGTGTGTGTATGTGTGTGTGTTTGAGAGAGAGAGAGAGAGAGAGAGAGAGAGAGAGAGATTGATGGTTGGGGAGAGAGAGACTAGAGGGAGTTGTGAGCATCATATTCTCCATTAGCATCATATTCTTCATCATCATCATCTTCATGACCATCATCATCATCATCAACATCTTCATCATCATCACCATCATCATCATCATCATCATCATCATATTCCTCATCAAATCAACATCTCCATCATCATTATCATCATCTTCTGAACATAATCATGATCATCATCTAAACATCACCATCACCATCATCATCAACATCTTCATCATCATCACCATCACCATCATCAACAAAATCTTCATCGTCATCACCATCACCATCACCATCACCATATTCATCATCATTTTCATCTCTAGGTTCCCCATCAACATCAACATCTCCATCATCATCATCTTCTTCATCATCATCATCTTCATCACCATCATCATCATCATCAACATCTTCATCATCATCACCAGCATCATCATCATCATCATCTTCCTTGAATCAGATCAACATCTCCATCATGTCACCATCATCTTCATCATCATCATCATCATCATCAAAACATCACCATCACCATCACCATCATCATCATCATTTTCATCATCATTACCATCACCATCATCATCAACATCTTCATCGTCATCACCATCATCATCATCATCATTGGCATTTGTAGGTTCCTCGTCAACATCTCCATCATCATCATCTTCTCCATCATCATCATATTCATCAACATCATCATCAGCATCAACATCTTCATCATCATCACCATAATCATCATCTTCATCGTCATCAGGTCAACATCTCCATCATCATCATCTTCTTCATCATCTTCAGCATCATCATCATCATCATCATCTTCATCGCCATCTCCATCATCTTCAACATCTCCATCATCATCACCATCACCATCATCATCATCTTCATGACCATAAACATCTTCATCATCATTGTCATCTCCCCCTTCCTCATCAACATCTCCATCATCATCATCATCATCATCATCATCACCACCATCTGAACATCACCATCACCATCATCGTCAACATCTTCATCATCATCATCATCAGCAGCATCAGCATCATCATCAAAATCTTCATCGTCATCACCATCACCATCTTCATCATCATTGTCATCTCTAGGTTCCCCATCAACACATCTCCATCATCATCATCTTCTTCATCATCATCATCTTCATCACCATCATCATCGTCATCAACATCTTCATCATCATCACCATCACCATCATCATCATCATCATCATCTTCCTCATCAGATCAACATCTCCATCATGTCACCATCATCTTCATCTTCATTATCATCATCATCATTACCAGCACCATCATCATCAACATCTTCATCGTCATCACCATCATCATTGGCATCTGTAGGTTCCTCATCAACATCTCCATCATTATCATCATTGGCATCTGCAAGTTCCTCATCAACATATCCATCATCGTCATTTTCTCCATCATCATCACCATCATCACCATCATGATCTTCTGAACATCATCATGATCATCATCTAAACATCACCATCACCATCATCGTCAACATCTTCATCATCATCGCCATCAGCATCATCATCAAAATCTTCATCGTCATCACCATCACCATCTTCATCATTGTCATCTCTAGGTTCCCCATCAACACATCTCCATCATCACCATCTTCATCATCATCATCATCTTCATCACCACCATCATCGTCATCAGCATCTTCATCATCATCACCATCATCATCATCATCATCATCATCATCTTCCTCATCAGATCAACATCTCCATCATGTCACCATCATCTTCATCTTCATCATCATCATCATCATCATCATCATCATTACCATCACCATCATCATCAACATCTTCATCGTCATCACCATCATCATTGGCATCTGTAGGTTCCTCATCAACATCTCCATCATCATCATCATTGGCATCTGCAGGTTCCTCATCAACATATCCATCATCGTCATTTTCTCCATCATCATCACCATCATCACCATCATGATCTTCTGAACATCATCATGATCATCATCTAAACATCACCATCACCATCATCGTCAACATCTTCATCATCATCGCCATCAGCATCATCATCAAAACCTTCATCGTCATCACCATCACCATCACCATCACCATCACCATCTTCATCATCATTGTCATCTCTAGGTTTCCCATCAACACAACATCTCCATCATCATCATCTTCTTCATCATCATCATCTTCATCTCCATCATCATCATCATCAACATCTTCATCATCATCACCATCATCATCATCATCTTCCTCATCAGATCAACATCTCCATCATGTCACCATCATCTTCATCATCATGATCATCATCATCATCCGAACATCACCATCACCATCATCATCAACATCTTCATCATCATCACCATCATCTTCATCAACATCATCATCTTTATCATCTTCATCTGCATCATAATCATCTTCATTGTCATCACCCTCCTCCTCATCATCATCTTTATCATCTTCATCTACATCATGATCATCTTCATTGTCATCACCCTCCTCCTCCTCATCATCTTGTGCACTTATGCACTTAGGGATTAATGTTTAGAAGAGGGTCTAAAGGCCTTTATGGGGGAGGGGCTCTAGGAACAAGGTAAGACAAAGAGGGCAGGGGGGAGGGATAAATGCGTAGAGGGTTAGTGATTAAGGGAGAAGAAGGGAGAGAGTGCTATAGGGAGGGATAATGACAAAGATAAAGAGAAGGTGGAGAGATGGAGAGTGGGGTGGTAGAGACATGGCTGGAGTAAGGGAGAGAAAGAAACATGTAGGGAGGGATGTAGGGAGAATGAGGGACATATATTTAGAAAGAGATAGGGGGTATCTAGGGATTATTGGGAGAGAGCTAGGGGGTATTAAACCATACAAAACATTTGTTTTGTATGTAACCATATAAATTATTAGTTTTCTTTTGATTTTGTTTGTTGCCCTAGCCGTGCACCTAACCTATTTATTGTGCTTGACTATATCGCGTTCACGTTTTTGCACTCTATATAGCGCACGCGTTTTTGATTTATATAATGCGTGCGCATTTTGTAACTCCACAAATAGTGGATTGTTCCTGTCCGAGAGCAACTTCACTCTGTCTGAACCAAAACAACAGTCCCGCGATTTTTCGAACAACACGAGCCCGCCATTGGAAATTTTCACATTCTACACCAACTCCATCATTTTTTTTTATGTAGGTGCAGCATTGAGGACATCTTTCATGGTTGCTCAGTGTGGTGTTGGGTTATATGGCCATATTTGAAGAAAATAATCAGCAAGCTTGAAGAATCTCCAATTGAATAACACCAAAGATAAGGCCTTTGAAAGATTCATTTTGACTATATTTGAGGAGCACACAAGATAAGATATCAAGCTTCAAGACCAACAAGGAAGAACTTCCATTTGCTTATTATTGAAGAGCTTGTAATTGAGGAGCAACAAAAACAAACTATATTGAATTGATCATTGTGGTGATGGGGAATGCACGTAACCGAGTAAACAAATCAACAAGGAAGAAGAGACCTCAAGAAGTCATTGAAGAAGAGAAAGAAAAGAAAAAAATATACATGATGAATCAGAGGCTTTCTTTGGAAACTAATCCAAATCCAATTTTAGAGGATACCACGGTTCATCCTATTAATCCACAACAAGAGGGACTTTCAATTTCCACAATAGTTGTTGAACAAGCACCCCATGGAAGTAATCAAGAAGCAAACGTAGGTGCTCATTAGGGGATGTTTCAATTCCCACTTCAAGTCAAAGTGATAAGTTACCATCTCAAGATGAAGCTCATGAAGAAACACCCAATTTGCTATCCGGATGTGGTTATACAAGCAATGAATTCAGAGAGGCGTTGGAAATTTTTCCTACTGTTGAAGAAGAGAATGTTATCCACACCATCGATGAGGATGTTGGACTTCCACAAGGGGATGTTGGACTTCCACAGACCATCGATGAAGATGTTGGACTTCCACCATCCAACTACTAGGAAGAGAATGAAGGACACCAAGCTACTACTGAAAAGCCAGAGCGTCTTGGTGATGCGCTACATGGTACAATTCCAACCCCCTTACCTCCATTAGCAAGCACATGTCGAAGAACTCCGAAGCGTATACAAGTTGATGAAAGACTTATGAATTCCATTGAAGGTACGCTATCTAAATGTAGTATTGCTTATCAAACTCAAAAGATACTTGATAAATATTTTGTTTCTAAATGTGATGGAGATAAATGTAGATTATTTTTATCGTTGTTAAAATCTAGGAGCATGAATGTTGTTAGGAAAAAGTTAGGGATAAAGATGATAAAGAATTCTGAACCAAGTTCTCATATAGTTAAAATCCTAGTAGATGCATTTGGTAAAATTGGTAAGAACACACGTTCAAAGGATCGCAATGCTGCTCATCGTGTGTTGTCATAATCAATTGCAAATAAGAACACCAGGGCCCTTCGTATTCTCAGGCCTACATCCGAACTAGTTAATTTGAATGTTAAAACCCTCCGTAGGTATTCTATTAGAAGAGAACATCTTGACACAACCAATCAGACATATTTTTGGGCCTTTGTTGGTCGGTTGCCATGTCGTGACATGAAGCTAGTTGATGCAATAAAGGGACTAGTGCACAGTTTTTGCCATGATCACACAAGGCCTTCTTCAAACCGAAAGGATGTACTAAAACTAAGAAGGGGTTCAAAGGATCGTGAACCACATACTAAGCATCTTCTTGATATAACACAGACAGAGCTTTACGAGAAATTTAGGATTGAGCATAGACAATTGAACTTGGGGAAAAGATCTTTTGAGAAATGTAAGCCATGGTATGTTAGAATAAATACTCTTCGTAACACTTGTTGTTGTAGATACCATGTAGAATATGAATATTACTATGAAACATTTTTGTACATTCGTCGTGTGTTGCATACTAACATTGTGCAGGATTGCTCCATGACAATACCACCGACTTCATCAAGAGAGTTCATTCATAGCATCATGTGCAATAGGCCTGAGGGGCAAACATACTATGCAAAATCTTGTTTGGATGGAACATGCTCCAACTGTGTTGGAATGGCATTATTGAGCCAATGTATGCATGAGAATGGAGACAGTGAATTTGGGAAAATGGTTACAGACATGAAAAGTTTCAAATATATCAACTATGAAATAGTCCCAGGGAAAGAAAGCAAAAAAATACAATTGGTGACATCTCAGGTATGCATTTATATCTATAAAATTATGTTGTAACGGTTACATTTCAATCCTTACAAGAAAAAACTGACATTGAGATCATTTTGTGTCACCAGGTACAAGTTAGTGACTTCATCAAGGAATTTATTGAAAAGACACATCAATATGTTCAGCATGTCCACGTGGCACGATGGCAGGATGAGAAGTTTAGAATATGCAGAGATACATTTCCCCTTGGTACTATACTTTCAGTTGTTGATTTTTCCGAGAACTACACTCTGCAACCTCAAAATGAGATCCAAATTCAGTATTATCACTCTGAGCAGGTTTCATTGATGGTCCATATCACATATAGGCATGGCCCAAATAGCACTGAAGAGTAAAGAGAAATTCTGAAGGAATATCACTTCTACATAAGTGATGATAGGTGCCACGACTTCCACTATGTACGTCATTGCTTCATCATGTTCTATGATCACTTGAAGGGAAGGAACATACAGATGGATCGACACTGGATTTAGTCTGATGGGTGTGCTGGTCAGTTCAAAAATGCACGCATATTTCAGTGGTTGTGTTCATTGCATAAAAACTACAAAGTGCCACATATGTGGAACTATTTTGAGACTGGGCATGGTAAAGGAGAGCATGATGGAGCCGGAGCATGTGTCAAAACAACCCTACAAAGAGAGGAATTGAAAGTATCTACAGAATCTACTATTCTAAATGCTCAATCTATAGTCAGATGGTGCACGTCAGTAATGGGAGAGGAATCAACTATGCGAGTAGAATCCACAAGAAAGAGACATGTGGAGAGATTTTTTTGGGAGGTGGTAGACATAGATCGTTCACATGCATGGGAATGCAAGACTGTTCCTGGGACTCATGGCTTTCATTCGGTTCGAAGCTCTGATAAACCAGTATTTGAAATTTGGACTAGAAAACTCGCTTGTTTTTGCTCGCCTTGTTGTGATGGTGACTGGGATGGGTGTGAATCATTGGATTGGGTTGATGGATGGGATCGCATATCACTTCCACTTGATCAGCGTGCAATTGTTGAGTTAACTCCGTTGGAAGAAGACCAATCATCTATTTCTGCAGATTTTGATCATGTCTCAGACCTTGTACAACCCGGTATGATGCATTTCCTTAACATTTTTTGTTTGTTTACGTAGTCTTCAAATGCACATTAATGGCCTTGTATCGCACGAACAATATTTTGATCATATACCTACAATCATATAATGCAGGGCACATATACGCAATGGTTGCCTCAAAAGATACTGAATGGGGTGATGAATACTGGTTGGCACGATGTATAGATGGAAAGCAAACCCTCATTATGTCCATGACTGACGATGAAAACAACCACTTTCCAACTGGGTCTATGGTTGTTAAAGGTGAATACTTGACATGGGACAACAATGGAAGAAATAAGGGTGGATCTGTTTACAAGGATTACAAACCAGGTGCAAGTGTGTATCACTTTACCAACTTAATCATTGGCACAAACCTTCAGGTACGAACAATGCCTAGTCGAAATACATCCAAGGTACGCTACTTCTTATCGGATACAGAGCCAAGAGACTAATGGAGACCATCAGTATAAGAGATGATCCAGAGGGCTTGGTTGTATGATAATAGGTGGGATCTAGCATGATGAGGTACGTTACATACTTTTAATACTATACTATTTATACTATTTGTAATTGAATATTGATATATGCTCAATTTTCACATGTATGTTTCATATGAATATGTCAATTTTGCGTTCTTGATATGCCAAATTTACGTTTACGTTGTTTATAAATATGCCAAAAGGTCTCTTGTATGTCACTTTTATGAATATGCCATTTTTTACATATGATCAGTAAACCCTAAAATGATATTATGTTCATCATGTTGGTTATTGGCTTCACCCAACAAAATTAATTCAATTCATGCTCACTATATTAAACAATACACTTATATTAAATTTAATTCATGTCTTGTTAAATATTTCATAATGAATTAGCTATTTGAGAGCACCACCTTAGACCAAGCCATCATCATCAACATCTTCATCATCATCACCATCATCATCACCATGGACCTACAAAACCCTAGTTTCCAAAGTGTCTAGGCAGGTTTGGGTTGGGAACACTAGCCATACCCGCCCGGTGGATGATTTTCCAAAGTTGACCCCCGTGTGCAAAAATTGCACACTCCCACACTGAGCAAAACCCTAGTTTCCAAGATGGACCTGCAAGGTGACCCATGGGCCACTGGGTAGGAGGGGAGGGGCACCCTGGAACTATCCCGGTGTGTTGAATCCAACGGAGTCGATGGTTCGTCGATCCGAGCCACGATCTTCATTCTATGGCTCGCCCCGTCTCACTACCAGAAGGCCTTCAGGGACACCTGCTGGATACCTACCGGGGGCATAGAACTCCAACCGTGCAACAAAACCAAGTTCCAGGGAGTTCTGCAGGTGTGTCTAGACAGGTTCGGGCTAGGAACACTAGCCATACTTTCCCGGTGGATGATTTTCCAAAGTTGACCCCCGTGTGCAAAAATTGCACACTCCCACACTGAGCAAAACCCTAGTTTCCGAAATGAATGTACAATGAAGCCACTGGGCCATGGGGAGATGAGGGAGAGGGCCCCCTAGAGGTAATCACATGCTAGGAGACCAACGGAGTCGACGGTTCGTCGGTCCGACGTCCGGTTTCTGAGTTATGTCGAGTTGCAAGTCGCATGAAAATACCGTTCATGGACACTTGGTGAATTTCAGTTCGGGAGCCAAAAAGCAAACGGAGCAGGAAGATTGCATGCCGTTGGCTCCTGCAAGTGTGTGTGGGAAATGCCGACGTGGGAACACTGCCAACACTGGCTCGGGGGAGGTTTTGCAGAGTTGACCCACCAATGCGAGATTGCATGCAATTAAACTGAGCAAAACCCTAGTTTACGAAATGAATGCACAATGAAGCCACTGGGCCATGGGGAGACGAGGGAGAAGGCCCCCTAGAGGTAATCGCACGCCAGGAGACCAACGGAGTCAACGGTTCGTCGGTCCGACGTCCGGTTTCCGAGTTATGTCGAGTTGCAAGTCGCATGAAAATGCCGTTCAGGGACACTTGGTGAATTTCTATCCGGGAGCCAAAAAGCAAACAGAGCAGGAAGATTGCGTGCCATTGGCTCCTACAAGTGTGTGTGGGAAATGCCGACGTGGGAACACTGCCAACACTGGCTCGGGGGATATTTTTGCAGATTTGACCCACCAATGTGAGATTGCATGCAATTAAACTGAGCAAAACCCTAGTTTACGAAATGAATGCACAATGAAGCCACCGGGCCATGGGGAGACGAGGGAGAGGGCTCCCTAGAGGTAATCGCACGCCAGGAGACCAACGGAGTTGACGGTTCGTCGGTCCGACGTCTGGTTTCCGAGTTATGTCGAGTTGCAAGTTGCATGAAAATGCCGTTCAGGGACACTTGGTGAATTTTCGTCCGGGAGCCAAAAAGAAAAGGGAGCAGGAAGGTTGCGTGCCGTTGGCTCCTGCAAGTGTGTGTGGGCAATGCCGACATGGGAACACTGCCAACACTGGCTCGGGGGAGGTTTTTGCAGAGTTGACCCACCAATGCGTGATTGCATGCAATTAAACTGAGCAAAACCCTTGTTTATGAAATGAATGCACAATGAAGCCATTGGGCCATGGGGAGACGAGGGAGAGGGCCCCCTAGAGGTAATCGCACCCCAGGAGACCAACGGAGTCGACGGTTCGTCGGTCCGACGTCCGGTTTCCGAGTTATGTCGAGTTGCAAGTCGCATGAAAATGTCGTTCAGGGACACTTGGTGAATTTCCGCCCATTTTATAATTTAAGCCACTTTTAAATATTTGAACTTCCATATTATTTTTGAAAGAGTAGAATATTTCAAAACTCCTAAAGAGACAAAAACACATGATCAAAACTCCTAAGGCTGCAATTTAGAGTAGCAATAATGGGGGTGATGGAGTTGAATTTGATCCTATGGAAGATAATGATACTAATATTATTGAGAATAAAGGGATAATAGGTTGATCCATGACACCTTTGTTTGCATGGACGAGGATGCACCTATGTATGAGAGCTATGATAATATTCATGATGTACATCTTATTGATAAGGCACACAAAGGCCTATACAAGAGATCAAAGATGAGTCACTTTGTCTACTAATTTGATGTTGATAAAATTGAAGGTATTGAATGACATTTCAAACAATGGTATGACAAAGATCCTAATGTATACACAATAACTCTAATGATAAATATAAGTTTTTAATATTTTTTGTGATTGTAATAACTACATTGCGATATCCATTATTTAGTACATAAATTGATTTTTTCTTATAGATTGTTAGGTAATATTTTCCTATAACCATCAAATACTTTACCTTGCACATATTGAGAATTGTGTGCCCTTATGAAAGATACAATAAAGGAGTATCAAACAATTGATGCATGTCCTAATTATGGTCAAATGATATATTATGGACAGCATGCAACAAATTTAAAATGCCATGAATGTGGGATCAATAGATATTGAACTAATTAGGTAATATATAAGGTGCCCCATAAGGTTCTTTGTCATATCCCTATAATTCTAGGTTTTTGATGATTGTTTAGGTTAAAAAACATAGCACATTTTATGGATTATCATGTACAAAGATAAGTGAGGATGGTATTATATGAGTGGCTACAAATGGTTCTCAATTTATGATCATCAAGGAAATATTACCCATTTTTAAAGAAGAACCTCATAATGTTAGACTTTCATTGGTAGTTGATGGCGTCAATCCATTTAAAGAGATTAGATCCATTTATTCAGTTTGGTTATTTTTTGTTATAAACAATAACCTTTCTCCTTAGATGTCAATAAAGAGGGAACACACAATGTTTGCATTAATTGTTCTAGGAATTTATTTATGGGAATATTTGCATTAACTAGCAATTGCCCTAGAATGTGCAATGGGTGTGCATGAGTGAGTTCGTCGAAACCTTGAAAAACATTGTATTGCATTTAGTTTGATTAAATTACATGAGCAAGAACTTTGACATAACTTGTAATGATCATCCAAAATCACAAATTTTAATTAGATACCAATTAGTGCATGCATGTAGTGAATTCGTTGAAACCTTTGAATATAATAGTTTGTTCTTTTGACATAGTGCATTCATGAGTAATAGATAATCCACACAAATCAACACATTAGATTGACACAAGAACACGTGGAAACCGAAGGACAAATACAAAGTGAAATGTATCATTCATTTATAAGTGAAATGTCAATGTGCATGTCTCCAAAAGTACATGTATCCAAAAGTACATATATATCCAAAAGTATCCAAAAGTGCATGTCTCCAAAAGTACATGTATATCCAAAAGTATCCAAAAGTACATGTATCCAATGAAGTCAATGTACATGTCTCCAAAAGTACATGCACAATAAAGTCAATGTACATGTCTCCAAAACTGAATGTATCGAAAAGTACATATATATACAAAAGTATCCAAAAGCACATGTGTCCAAAACTATCCAAAACTATCAAAGCCACATGTACATGTATCCAAATGTACATATATCCCATAAGACACATCAAAACTCAAGCTTCCTCTTGTTCTTTCCCGACGTTGATCCTCTAGGCACATCTCTAGGATCAATGTGCGTCTCTGGATCCTGCAAATTAAATATCAATTGTTAAATTCAACTAACTATGTACACTAATACATTAGCTCAACAATTATCAACTGGTGCATGGAAAGTGCATGAAACACTTGGTCATTGAAGGACATCTCACCTCAATTGACAAAGGAGATTGCATTGCTTGTGTAGCAAATGGAGCCGTTGGTTGAACATCCAGGATGGTCGAACCAGGGGGGCCAGGAACTACTCTTGCTGGTGGTGGCTACAATGAAAAAATGTTGAAATAGTTAGAAATGCATGAATAAACAATAGACAACAATAATAAACTATGTAAAGATAATGTTGAAATAGTTACATACCTGTGTATGATCAGTTGCCATTGTAGATGCGGCACTAACTGCTGCATCAACCATCGATGCGAGGTTTTCAGTAGACAACTCGGGTTCCTGATGCAGTAAACATGCAATTCAAACATTAACAAAAACGATTTATGCACTAGATTTCAAGTTAAACAACAAATATCATCGAAGGATATACATTACCATGGTGTGAGTAAGCCCATGGTCGTGGGCAGCTGGAGTCTTTCTAGGAGTGGAACGCCTCACATTCACACGACCCTCGTTCATGAATGGCCTGGAGGGAGATACAAATCCAGGAAATGGTCCAGATGTCTCGGATGGTGCCTACAATCAGCAAGTGTTCATGTAGTTAGACATGCATGATTCAACAAACAAACATGTATTTAAAAAATGTCATTTTTAATTGTTTACCTGGAGCCCAGATGTTTCATGGGACGGTATGACCATGGGTGCTACCTCCACATTACCTTGCCCCAGTGAAGGATCTGCCATCTGCAAGTTTAATAATTGTAAATATTAGACCGTAGATAGCATTAATGAACTAAAATGTAAAGTATGTGGAAATTAACAAATTAACAAGTATTAAAAAACTGAAATTTTAAAATGTTTACCTCGGTGTGAGATACGGCAATAGGTGCTATATAAGATGGGCCTGCCAAATGGGTAGCATCATGCCCCCCTGTAGAGTCTGGAACATCCGGCTCTGGGGCGTCGCTGCCGGCATAAAGCATCAACTGCAAGTTCACAAAATTAATATATTAGCTCAAACTATATATATGTGTACAAAGACGAAAACAAATAAAGAATTTATTACAAATAACCATCAACATACCTCTCTCAAAAACCCACTGAAGGCAGCATCTGAGGCAAGACCATAGCAGGGACGACCACATGATGTGCACTCGTGAGGATCAGTACTAGGATGGGGATGTGTCGATGGTCCTGCACTAGTGGATGGTCCTGATGGTCCTACACTAGTTGATGGTCCTGCATGGTGACGAGCTGGTGTATGTACCACACCAGGGACAGATGTCCCTTCCTCACCCATATGTTGAACCATACTGCCATGGCGAACAACCGCCCGTGCCAAAATCAAAAATGCATCCCGTGTCTGCGGAATAATACAATGTGCAGGTGGGACATCTGGCCCAGGCAAATGCCTGCGAGGTGCAGGGATAGGGCGATCCTGGTCTCGAAGCCTAGCATTGGGCCGGTTTTGGGGCATCCCCCCACCGATCCCCTGAAACTGCAAGATGTCAAAATAGTTAACGTGTTTATGCAACACGAACTCTGCGTACATCTTTCGAAGGAAATATAAGGGAATTTCCCTGTTGTTGTGTGGTGGCATATCAAAAATCATGTACCATCTGTCCATCCAGTTATCAACAAATGGTTGAAACGTGCACCACTCAATGGAGATATGCGGCCTGTTTGCATTTGGGATTTCCCCCGTCCGAGGGTCCCTGAACAATGCAAATATGATCTCTTTGGATATTTTCAACTTTTTTATTGCATTGTAGTCTAGCCCATCAGCATATTGTTGACTTTTTCTTTCTCTATATGATGCAATATCATATAGTACATTGGTAGATTGTGAAATGGTGTCAACAATTGCATCCAAGGTTGATGCAAGCGAACGGTGAATCTTGTCACCACCACTAAAAGCTGCACTTGTGCCCCTCAAGTGGGCAAGCTCAATCAATATCTCGGCATTGGTGTCCATAGCCACAACTGCAATAAAGACATAAATACGAAAATCATTAGAAACATATACATGGTATATAATGACGTCTCTTCAAAATTGAAAATGTATTAAATCAAGCTCAAGTAAGCAATTTAATGGCATTCACTTACATACATTTAAAACTTAAAATTAAACATTTGACAATTAAAAAGTAAGTTAGTCAGATTGGGAGAGAGGAGGAGGAGGAGGAGGAGGAGGAGGATCAGGGCAGTGATGAGTTTGTTGATTTAGGCATGGAGGAGGAAGATCAGGGCAGTGATGAGTTTGCATCTATGTGTCTCAATGTCTCATTGTGATTTGTGATTGTGAATGACAAATGTGTTGTGATTTGTGAATGATCTAATTTCTATTGAATATTTCATATTTGTAATTGTAAATGTAATTTCTATTGAATATTTGTAATTGTAAATGTTAAATTTTATTGGATCTATATGTCTATATTTTTAAATTTTAATATATTTTAAAAATATATTAATTCTGGGGGTCACCATGTCCTACGTGTCCTAATTCCGGGGGTCACCGTGTCTAGTGGGGACCAGTGATCAAATTTGAAGGGTGGGGTCCCATTTCACTATGAAGGGCTATGAGATATTGAACCATTCAATGCTGCCATGTAAAAATAAGTTATTCTTTTCATTTGAAAATGTAATAGTACATCAAAATTTCAATGTTTACTAACGTAGTAAAGTTGAGAGGCTTTATTTTTCAGTGGATATAGCAGCACTGAACATTATATATGTCATATAACACAACCATATTTCGCCCCGATCTAGCGGCTCAGTCTCTAGGCCACTATGCCACCTTTGCCAGCTTAGTAGTTTCCCAAATTGAGCAAAGAGAACTATCTGACTCCAGCCAACTTTTGTTCTCAATAGTTAATTATGGACCCTGTATGCTTCTTCTTTATAGCCCCCCCCGCTAGATCCCGTTATACATACTAAATCCGTGGTATGATGGAGTAGAGGATGGGTTGTGAAGCATAAGTAAAATGTAGGTAGACCAAGTAGAGAGGAGATGCATAGATGGTTGAAGTTCTTGTTATATGGTTGAAGTTCATGTTTTTTTCCAGACCAACCGATAAGGGAAACAAAATCAAAAGGTAAAGTAGCCTTGTCATTCTAAAAATCAAGATTACAAAAACATTTTTGTCCCAGTTCATACAGTCGAACGCGGATTGTAAGTGCAGTAGCATCAGTGGTCTTCATATTAATAAATACCAAGAATCTTAAACCGTGTACTAGAGGAAGGTGTTGATTCAATGACTGAGCAATTGGGGAAAATAGCTCATGTAATATAGTTTTAGATACAAAGTATGGATTCTTGATTTTACTCATTAACTAGATGCATGGAGGTTGGGAAAGTAGATGCATGGAGGTTGGGAAAGTAGGAAATTCCCCAAATCCCCAGGCTTTTTGGTAAAGTTCGGGGGCGCATTGCGCACACCTGTTTCCCATAGGGATGCAAGCGTGTCCAGTGGCAGCTGAACGGGGAAGCACTCGGTTTCAGAGTGAAAACAATGGTCTTCCTTGTCCCCTCCATTTCACGAAAGTTAAAGGGTAGCTAAATTCTCAAGAGCTTTGATCGGACGACAATGGAAAATAGGGAAAGGCAAGGAGCACATGGAATCATATATATGCGTATACACAGGACATATGAAGAAATAAGCAATTGTTGTTGTTGCTACAATTAGGAATTGATAAATGTCGTTCTAAATAGCCTCTCACGGAGATTTGTGACAAACCCACTCTCGGGTCCAGGATTCAAATTTGAAGCCTTCAAGGCCCATTTGAAGTAACAAAATTTCATTCAAATAATAATATTGTGTTTGAACTTTGAAGTTACAGAATTTTAATCAAATAACAATTTTTTTAAATAATTGATGGGATCATGAATGGATAAAATGATGTACATACCTGTAAATTCACAGGATGTCAAAAATCTAGTCAGCCTTGAAGTTGAGCTCCCCAAAGAAAACGAATTTCTTTAAATATGTTTATGGCAGGCTGGCATTGCTAGCTTCGCTCCGCAAACTCTCCTGGAGGACTGGAGGAGATAGGGTAGGTGGAACTTGGAAGTAGCTCAACCACAGTGGAATAGGGGTATAAGAAAAAGCTTGTTTCTATTCATGCAATATTATATATTGATGGTCGGAGCCATGGAAGCATGGAATTTGAGCATTGACTTGATAAAACAAAGAAAACAAAAGGTGGAACTCGGGAGCTGCAGGATTGACTTGATACAACAAAGAAAACACAGGGTGTGAGGCTAGGAGCCGTAGACGGTAGGATTAACTTGATACAACAAAGAAAACACAGGGCTATAGGTAGGGGCCACGGGTAGGAGCAACAACCTGCAACATTACAAGAAGTTTATGGATTGTGGATTTTGTCTGAAATGCCAAATTCGCGGGGGCACATTAACATAATATATTATACATTGAATACTCAATTAACTCACGGAGTCAGCATTCACGAATTGGTATGTGATAACTTGTAACTTGGTAAGCCCGCTAGCAACAACACGTATGAGCCACCTACCAGTTTTAATAATTTTGTTGATGCCATTAAATGCGTTAAACACGTAAGCGCTCGCTACAAACACGAGAACTTCGAAGCGTTCAAGCCATGGGCTGCTCAGTGTAAGCCTGTCCATGTAAGTTGCTCAATGATATTATTAGAGGCCCAATGGTCCATGATCCATGGATGATCGAACACGTGGATATTGGAGAGTAACCGAGTCCCACTCCAAAGTCACCTAGCTAGTAGCCGCATTCCCAATTTCCCACTAAAAACTGTTGATGGGTGAAATTTGAAGCTACCCTTTTGTTGCAATTTTAAACAGTAGTGGTGAATTTAATTATTGAAGGGCTTACCATGAAATTAAATTTTTTTTGCATGGTAAAATTTGAAGTGGCCTTCTATGACGTGTAAAGTGACCTCTGAAGGGCCCTGAAGGCTTCAAATTTGAAGCCTGGTGGGGACACTCGTGTCCCGTGTCCTCGTGTCGGGTGACTTAGATGGATACATTGTAGAAAGGGGGGAGTTCTATTTTTTTCAATTTTTGGTTGGATTATGAATTTTTGAGTTTTTGAAAAGGGATTCATTTTAATTATTCACTCATCTTGGTTGAGGGAGATGTGAATTTAATTAGAGATTGGGTTATTCCCAATTTTATCAATATTACAAAACTAGATTGTTTTAAACAATAAAAAAATAGTAATTTAGGTTAAGAAATGACAAAAAAATGGTATGGGTGAATGAATTACCTGATTAGATGACAATCCACCGGTGAATTTGTCTCCCCTCCAGCTAAATCGAGCAACACCAGTACTTGAGTGGGCCACAAACCATCCTCGTCCAGGGTCTATTTCGCGTTTCTAATGCGTGAGTGTCGCGGGTGGTCGGGAATCGTCGGGACTGTGTATTTAAATTGATTTTAGATTTCAATAACGCGTACGCATTTTGTAGTTATATAACGCGTACGCGTTATGGTTACCTATCCTACATGTCCAATGACATGTTAGGCTCGGGTCTTACCATGGCAGGTGCTAAATATCAGAAACGCGTTATGTTTTATGTATCAGGAATGAGTTTTGAAAAAGTAGCATTGCATCTAAAGTGACCCTCATCTTCTTGCACACACCCTTACCCAACAAGGCAGCCTATAGGTTGACACCTCAGGAGAATGAAGACATCAGAAAGCAAGTGCAAGGATTGTTAGATAAGGGGCTGATTAAGAAAAGTCTGAGCCCATGTGCGGTGCCTACGGTGTTGAGCCCAAAGAAGGGTGGTGAATGGCGGATGTGCACAGACTCAAGATCCATTAATAAAATAACCATTAGATATAGGTTTCCATTTCCTAGGATGGATGACATAATGGACTGTCTAAGTGGGGCAGCATACTTTTCTAAGATAGATCTGAAAAGTGGGTATCATTAGATCAGAATTAGAGAGGGGGATGAGTGGAAGACAACGTTCAAAACTAATGAAGGGCTGTATGAGTGGCTGGTTATGCCATTCGGGTTATCAAATGCCCCAAGTACTTTGATGAGATTGATGAATGAATTCTTGAGAGACTTCATAGGCAAATTTGTGATAGTCTATCTGGATGATATACTAATTTGCATTCAGTCAAAGGAGGAGCATCTGCGGCATCTGAGATGTGTCTTGGAAAAGTTGCAATCAGAGAAATTGTTGGTGAATATCAAGAAATGTTCATTTCTGAAATCTAAGTTAGTGTATTTGGGCTTTGTGGTTTCGAAGGACGGTTTGAAGATGGATCCAGAGAAGATATAAGCAATTCTAGATTGGCCTCCCCCCCAAAGCATATTTGAGAGTTTCACTTTTGTGTTGAAGCATATTAGTGGACAATCAAATCGTGTAGCTAATGCATTGAGCAGGAGAGCCTTAATCATACAAAAAACTCAGTGTGCATATAGAGCATGCAAGAACCCTGTAGAAGTGGACAGAGAATTGTGGGCTGAATATATGTTGCAGGACGATTTATTTTTCAAAAACAGTAAGTTGTGTATCCCAAGTTGCTTAATGAGGGAAAACCTAATTCAAGAGAAGCACAATGGTGGAATGGTTGGTCACTTTGGAAGTGATAAGACTTATGGACATCTAAGTCATTTTTACTTCTGGCCCAAGATGAGGTCTGAGGTTGAGAAGTTTGTGGGAAGATGTAGAATCTGTCAGCATGCCAAGGGAAGAAGTCAAAACACAGGCTTATATACACCATTGCCTGTTCCTACCAGACCTTGGGATTCTGTGAGTATGGACTTTATTTTAGGATTTCCGAAGACTTAGAAAGGAAATGATTCCATCTTTGTAGTAGTGGATAGATTTACTAAAATGGCACATTTCATTCCCTGTTTTAAGACAAGTGATGCCACTCACATAGCAAACTTGTTCTTTAATGAGGTGGTGAAGCTGCATGGTTTTCCTAGAAGTATTGTCTCTGAAACAGATACGAGATTCACAGGTCATTTCTAGAGGACATTGTGGAAGAAGTTGGGTACTAAGCTGAAATTTAGCTCCACTTATCATCCCCAGTCTGATGGTCAAACTGAGGTAGTTAAAAGGAGTCTAGGTAACATGCTGAGGAGTTTGGTTGGAGAAAATCCAAAACAATGGGATAGAGTGTTGGCACAAGCTGAGTTTTCCTATAATGACTCATCCAACAGAAGCACATGTATGAGTCCATTTCAGGTCTTGTATGGTATGCAACATAGAGGAGTGTATGAATTGTGAGATTTGGGTCAGTTGGAAAGGAGGAGTGTGGATGGAGAATACTTTGCAACTAGAATCAGAGAGCTACAGGAAGAAGTTAAGGAAAGACTATAGAGAAGTAATGCAAATTACAAAGTGAGAGCTGATTCTAAAAGAAGAGAAAAGAATTATGAGGTGGGAGACCTAGTCTTAGCCCACCTGAGAAAGGAAAGGTTTCCTAAGAGAGAATACAACAAACTGAAAAATGAAGAAGATTGGGCCATGCAAAATTCTCAGAAAGTTTTCTGCTAATGCTTATGAGCTGGAAATGCCAGCAGAGGTTGGCATATCCCCTATTTTCAATGTTGCTGATATTTATCCTTTTGTAGCAAGTGATACTAGACAGAGTACGGGAGGCAAGGATCCCGATGATGAAAGTTTGCAATGGCTGAAGCAAATGCCAGTAGCGCAGACATTAGAAGCTGAAGAGGTCTTGGACACTAGAATTGCAAAAAGTACCAGGCAGAGGGATTATCTGGAATATTTGGTGAAGTGGAAAGCACATCCTATAGAGGATGCCACTTGGACGAGTGCAGCAGAGTTAGAAGCCAGAGGATTTGCTATTGATGACCTTTTGAATAGGGGTTCAATTCTTCTCGCCCTGGGAGTCTGATGCAGGGGGATCTAGCCCAAGCGATTAGGGTGATCATTTTGACACATGTTGTGGCATGAGGCTAGGCTAAGAAATCTCAAGGGTCCGAAAATAGTTTATTGAAGGTTTGTAAATTTTTACTATGAAGACAAAGTGTATTGTCAGTTAATGAGTTGGAATAGGAATAAGTGGCTATCTACAGCTCCCTGCGAGGAGACTGCCCGTTACAGATTTTGGGAATTAGTTACCTAAATTTAGAAAGAAAGTCTTGAAATTTGGGCAAGTGTCTGAGGGTAGAATCTTGCTATTGACAGTTCGGAAAAAGCAAGAGACAGAGCTTTTGTAACTCTTGGGAGAGGGGGAAACTGAAGAGTTTGTTTTTTTATTGTAAAAGAAAAAAAAATGAATGAAGGATCGAGGGGTAACTCTCGGGAGGAGGATGTGAATGGCCTGTCAATTAATAAAAGAATGAGCTGGAGAAATTCGGGGGATCTTTTTTTTTTTCTTTTTCCCTTTGCGATGAATAACTGAAGATGGATGGATGTTTTTTTTCCTGTCTGAATCGATTATAGTTATATCACTTGTGCGTACAGAACAATTGGATTTTTGTCCTTTTGTTCGGCCATCTAGATTTATGAGGGATGTATAGTCGTGCAGGGCTTCCTGTAACCAGCCTTAGGCCCAGATTCTAACCCCACGCAGGTAACTACCTTGAGAAACTCGGACTGGCGAGACTGAGCCCGAAATCCCTTCATAATCCAACTCGGTGGTCAAATTTTGAAGAAACCTGTGCGTATTCTCCATTGTTGCAAGCGCAGAAGAAAGAAAAAGAATCTTTGTTGATGAATAAGGTTGTCCCACCGTTTTGGCCGAGCTGGAAGCATGTTGTTCGAAGTTAGAGTCTACGGGGTTGGTTGCACAGCACACGCAGGCATGTAAACGACTCATTGAACCATTAGCAACGCCATATGACCAAGGTTCCAAGCGAACATTCTATGCATCAAGGTTCAGCTTCGTCGTAGAGTTTAAACTTTCATTACCTTAATATTTGTGCTTGTGATAACATCAACTCAGGATAGAATCTTGTTTGAGAGTGAAATCATAGTTGGCGCTAAACAAAATCATTGATAAATGCCTCTTCAGTTTTAGCATCTTCTCGGTCACCAGCATGTCATCTCCATCTATCCCTCCTTAATGCCATACATCCCATCGTCAATATGGGGAGTGGGATGTGTGGTGGTACTTGTGCTATACACCTGGGTCCCGGATTCATGGTAAATTTTAAATAATTATATTTATTTAGTACCTATATGTTCTTTTATTTTTACATTAAAATTAGAAATGTGAATAAAAAGTATATTGTATTATTTATATTTATTATGAAAATGTGTATATTATATTAAAAATCGACTTTGAGTACAAAATTTGGAATGTGTTGTTGAATATATTCATAAATGGTGAACGAATTTATTATTAATGTTTAAATCATTATTGGTAAAGAGTAGAATAATGGCCGATTATGGAAGACACTTTCGGTACGTTGGAGATGTAAGAGTGAACAACAATTGTTTGGTCGATTGCTTAAGTGGTGAATGTGCATTGAAAACATAGGACTCCCCAAAGCGCTCATAAAAACGTCGAGAATAACCCTCACATATTCTAGCATGACAATGGTAAATGTGTGATAAAAGTATAGAAAAAATATATTACCATCATAGATCCATCTTAAAGGGGATCTACCAAGCGTCGAGAGGGACTCAATATATCGAAGTGCAAACCCCTTTTTAGAGTGTAAATGTTGAGGAGGGTTTTAATTTATTACGCCGATAGGTGTTAATATCTCCACAAGTTTATTATGTCGATAGGCATTAATATCTCCAAAACTTTATTACGCTGATAAGCATTAATATCTCCACTTTTCATTGGATGGAAGGTGATATTCAGAATCCCAACATTATAGGAGATTCATGGTCGTCGTTGTTAAGTGGCTAGTCAGGAGGCTAGTCATAGAATGAATTGGTGATTAGGCTTCCTACTAAATGAGTGGCTAGGAAACCGTTACCGTGTGTGGAGTTGCTTAGTAGTCGTTTCAAACTCAGTGCCATCACGGTGGCTACAACAAGTAGCTGCATGGAAAAATGAGGGAATCATGGAAGATAACTGCAACAATTGAATGGTCGTGGGATGGCTACATCACAATTGCTGACCTCTGCAATTTCTAGGTTAGTTGTCTATTTAAGCAGTGCAAATTTCTTCTTCTTCAAGCTGCAAATATCCTTCACTATTTGGAATTCCGAATTGAGGGCATTACATTTAGGTATGTACACTACTTATCTTTCATAATTTTTATTTGCTCGAATGCTTGAAAATTTCCTATCATGTTCGTGTTTGAGCCGTTATACACGAGAAGAGATCTTCAAAATCACCTTATTATGGATGCCACACAATGTTCTATCCATGCCATGATATGGCGGTGAATTCATTTTGGTAGTTATATCGAGCATCCCCCTCCCTAGTTAGTTTTGGTGCCTTGACGATGACTCACAACGACTACCAATGTTTACGTGCACAAGTGGGAATATTTGGTTGGACCATAAAATAGTATAATTCCATTGTAATCATGATATGCTATTGATTTACGGTGAGCATTTGATGATGAGATGACATAGAACAATGGGATGGTATTGAGATCAACCGAGCAAGAAAGACATGGAAACCCTCTGCTTGGTGAAACTTCAAAAATGGGATGAATGTTTTCTTGGATTATGATCCTTTCTTTGTTTATTATGTCCGACAAAGTTCTTTAAATGAAATGATAACCATTTTTACTAAGTAAAACCTTTTTTTTCCATTTATTTTATTTATTTTCTTATGTTTGTAATGTACTCAACAACCTTAATCGTCCATCCATGGAAACCACTGGGCACTCAATTTCTATATCTTAATATATATTTTCTACCCAATCTTGTTTTTATCCAATTTAATTTATTTTAACAACAAAGAACAAAATGAAATGGTGCCCGAAATTAATTCATGCATGAATTACAATTTATAGGAAACACAAGCATGGACACACATGCCATTCAAAGAAAATTACATGCATTTCAAAATTTATAACAGTAAATTAAATAGCATTGAAACACATAATTAAACCATGGCATTCGTAGTCATATAGATACTTATCTTTTAAATCAAATTTCTCCAACTAGCTACATGTGAGGACATTCCTCCTAGCCATAGGATTCGTCAAGCCAAGTCTCATTTTGACAGGCCACCCCCAAGATGGGGCTATCAATACAAGGGCAAATCTTTCTCAATCCCAATTCCTTAGCTGAATCACCCATGCAACCCACTGATACCTAAACCCCCTCCATAGTTGTCCTAATCCTCAATTCTCCTTCCCCATCAACCTGCACAATTCCAAGAACAAGATCCCTTATCCGAGTTAACAGTCCCTTGGGTAGCCTCTAGTTCCCTTTTGGCGCTCCTGTATAGGATGTAAAGGAAGTCTATGAATTAGGACTCCAGGGCACAAGCTGCAGGCCAGGTTTCTCTCACACTGGTCTACCCAAGTTAATGGCATGAAGAATTCATGTTTAGCAGTGACATCTTCATTCTCGGTTATAGTATCCAACTATGGCTTCCAAAGGTGATGGTTAATGAGTGAAATTGGAAATGGTGGAAGAATAATGAAGAACGAAACCCCTCTCTAGCTTGAAAACTCCCTTTTATACTCATATTTCAAATTGGCATGTGGCCCCTCAACATGGAACCACTTTTCCCCTCTTAATATTAGCTTGGGGTAATTAAGTAAAGTTTAATCAAAGGAGGGATCTTAATTATGGTTTAATAACTTTGTGTAAATGGATAAGGAGATAAAAGGCACACTATCACTTCCCCACTTGTGGATTCATATCCCCCCATCTCTTCTTCATCCTTCTTCCCATGCAACCATGTAGAGATTTTATATTAATATAAAAAAATATGCATATTTACATAGTCTTGGTCATCCCAACCATTTGTTTTCGGATTTTATCCTTTATGGGATCAAACTAGGGTATTATAATGTTTGTTACCTTTCACTTCAGTATCACATTGAAATATTTCACTCTAGTATCGCATTGAATGACTGCAAATATTGAGAACTCAAGACAACATGCAATATGAGACATGCCACATTATATCTTAATGAGAAATTACCACATACGATTCGTTTAAATTGAGTATGTACGTAATATATTACTATTTTCGAAAGGCTAGCCCAATTGTTTTTTATGAAGGTAAATTTCATGCCACTGAATGCTTAATCCTGTAATGACATCGATAAAAAATAAAGAAATATTATTTTCGTGCTTCTCATTTTGGTTGCTAGGTTTCAACTTCCGTCTAGGTATCCCGACTTTTTTATTGCGCCGAGAGGCACATTTCTACAGCGGGGGTGGGGGGGGGATGTGTCAATTTGTCCCAAATATTATAGCCGACATAAAATAAAGAAGTTAATAGAAACATAATATTATAGCCGACATAAAAGGTAGAAACATAAGAAGTACAAAAAATATTATAGCGGACATAAGAAGTAGAAACAAAAGAAGTAAAATAAATATTATAGCCCACATAAGAAGTATAAAAAATATAAATAAAAATGAAGAATGTTATGGCTTCCATATTAAAATGCAACCTTGCAACATAATATTATAGCCGACATAAAATAAAGAAGTAAAAAAAATATGTAAAACATATATTATAGCCGCCATAAAAACTAGAAGCATAAAAATTAAGAATGTTAAATGTATCCTTGAAACATAATATTATAGGAGACATAAAATAAAGAAGTAAAACAATATACTATAGCAGACATAAAAACAAGAAACATAAGTAAAAAAAAACATTATAGCGGACATAAAAAATAGAAACATAAGAAGTAAAATAAAGAAGTTAAAAAAATATTATAGGGGACATAACAAGTAGAAACAAAATAAGTAAAAAAAATATTATAACGGAACATAAAAAGTAGAAAAAATAGAAATAAAAATTAAGAATTTTATGGCTGCCATATTAAAATGTACCCTTAATTGTTATTTCAACAGCAAAAATGTAGTTGTAATTTGTTAAAATGCAGCCATAATGATAGTTATATTTGATAACTAACTATAACTCCAAGCAAAAAGAGATTTGAACCTTCCTCTTCAAGTTATCAACTCACTACTTACCAATAGACCACACACAAATGTTGCTAAAAAACACAAGATGCACATTGATTTGATTAGTTGCATTAATTTCAAACATATATGCATTGAATTTATCAATTTAAATAGTTAGGTTTGATAACTAACTATAACTCCAAGCAAAAAGGGATTTGACCCTTGGTCTCTATATTAACACAATCCCAATTACCTAAGTACTTACCAATAGGCCCCACATAAATGTTGTTAAAAAACACAAGATGCATATTGATTTGATTCCTTGCATTGATTTCAACAATGCATTGTTTTTTTTTTTACATGTATGCATTGAATTTACCAATTTAATAAAAAAAACATTTTTGCATTGATTTCAACAATGCATTGTTTTTTGTTATTTACATCTGTACCTTGAATTTATCAATTTAATAAAAAACTACTTTGCAATGATTTCAATAGATTAAAGTTTTTTGTTCTTTGAAGCATGAATGGGAGATAATTTCAGGGTAATATAGGAATCAGTGTATAACTACCAATAAATATGACATTCTTGGATACAAGGAACGTGATAACATGGAAAATTGGAACTCTAATTTTGTTGATATGGACACTTCCAATTGTGCATTGCAATTCATATCTGAAAACCGATAGTTGAATGCCATTGTTCATAATAATCGTACTCAAAATTATTCAATTGAAAGCTTAGCAAAGAATCAAAGAAAATCATTTTCAACATTATTCTTGAGCATTATAGAGGTGGGAAAAATGAACCACTGCGAATGATTATCCAAAGAATTGCATGTACAAGAAAAGCTTACTTAATTGGAGCTATTAGACGAACACTAGAAATTGATTTTTTTCCGGATAAGTCACCATTACTTATTTTGGCCCCAACCAGTGTCGCAACGTTTAATATATCTACGTCAATGGTGTACTCTTCCCTTCATATACCAGTCAAGGAAAAAACCAATTTGGATGGTCTTCGAATTCAACCTCCTTTCACATATGATTGATACGAGAAGATGGCAAAGGGAGCAGGAGTGGAATAAAAAAAACGGAAGAAGAAAGATTAAAGTTGATCACATTGTAATATATTTGTATTTAAACATTGTATAAGCTTATATTCTTTGATAACATGAACCAACAGGTTGGCATATATCATATTTAAACATTATCTTCTTTGATCTGTATTCATCTGTATTCTTAAAAATTTTTATGAAATAATTTAACTATGATTACGAGGAATACGTTAAAACATCACATCTTTTTGACGCGCACACCACGATTGGAACCGGTATAGACCCATATAACTCTAGTTCTATGAAGCGCCGAGAGGGGTCAAATCCCTTGAGGTGCAAACCTTTCCTTTCCTTCACTAAAAAAATGGGTTTGCATCTCAAGGGATTTTATCCCTCTTGATGTTTCATAGAACCGAAGTTATATGGGTCTATACTAGTTATTATTTAATAAAAACTGAATGGATAACATGAACTATGTAGATGCCAAGATTTTCATTTTTTGTATTGTAATCATTGGAAAATGTTTGTTTAATAAAATAACACTTATTAAATTTATAACTTGTTTTTTGTTTTCAACAGAAGGAAAAAAAAAAACACGTACTCATTTTTTTTATATTCATTATGAATCAAAGAAAAAGTGAGTCTTACATACAATTCTGATCATATCCCAAGCTATCAACTAGAGTCACCTCAAAATCCATCAGTAAGATATACAATGACAACCACCTCTATCAAAAATGCATAAAGCATCTACAGAAAAAAAAATTCAAAAGGGGAAATTCAACCCTCTGCATACTACCTAATACTTCTAACCAAATCCAATGCAAAGAAAGATTTGTGTTTCCACTTAAACATAAAAATGCACAGATCCATCATTGATCTGTGAACCTTCCAAGAACTCCTCAAAGTATAGAGTCCCTTATGTACAATAAATTGCTTTTTTGGATAGTACATTAACAACTAAATTGTTTCCCTATGGATATGATCAATTTGAAGAACACAAAATAAGGATAGAAAACTTTTGATTCTATAGCACCAGTGATCTAAAGGTATCACCTGAAGGTTATACATCCCCTTTTCCCAATATACAACTATATGTGAATCTCCATACACCTGAAGTGCAATGCTATGATACCATTACTGATGACAAATTCAAATAGTCCCCAAAGGGCAAATGTATAACTTGTTTATCTGGTGCATTAGTATTTTTCACATTTAATTTATAATCTTAGAAGTAAATAAAACCTTATGTTATCAAATTTGATATTTAATTTTAAAGTTAAAAATAACAAAAAATTTATATTAGATTTTTAATAATTATAAATAAAATAAATAATAAAAAAGGCAAAGAAAAATTAAATAATTTTTTATTTTAAATTTAATAAATCAAAGTTAGTGTTAGTAAACCATAATAACATTTTTTTTCAAGAAGAAAAAACACAGTACTTTTTCTATTCCGAGAATCAAAAAGTACAAATTACAAATCCAAGATTTTTTCAAGCAGTATCAAGATCAGATCGGCTTAGGCTCTAGATCATAGAGCAAAAAAAACAGCCAATAAAAAGCATAAACAACATATGATACTCAATCCACCATAATTACAAAATCCAGTCACATATCTTAAAGCTAAAAATAAAAATATTGATGTGTCCGTTATGTACCAGCATGTCCCTATATATTCTTCCCAATGTAATTGATCATCCTTGAGTTGCAAAGAATCTTTTGAAAGTGAGTCAGCAGTAGTGTTTAGTTCTATGTAGATGTGTTGAATCTCCTAGTTGTGGAGGCCATCCAAAATTCCATTGATTCAATTGCACCATTGTATACGATTAATAGATTGAAGATCTGTAGTCTTTCTTTCCCAATTGATAGTAGTCAAAGAGTCCCCAAAGAATATGATAGAATCAATGCCCAAAAATACAATAAACCTGAGTATAGACCATAAGGAAGGAAATTATGCCTTTGTGTTTGTGCCACTTCCACAATTCAACTTCAATTTGAAGGTGCGAGAACAGTTTAATACAAGGAAAGCACCCACACCACATTCACCATCCACATCAGCACCATCAAAGAACCCATGTGCATCCAACCTAACAGGAGGATAAATGATAACCCTTGTATTTGCATTTTTTACATGTATTAGATGATGATCTTCAAGCATATTTAGTACTCTGATTTTACCACCATTTAAGGAAGGATTTTTTTCTTCAAAAACAACAACATTACTATGATTCCAAATTACCCAACAAACAAAACTAGGGAGGAATCTGTGATCTTTGACAGAGTTGTACCATAAATGAAAAATTGTATCCAAAGTATCTTTACCCCAAATCATAGGAATATCTAACTAGGAGCAAACAATATGCCATAGATTTAAAGAAAAAGTAGAAGAGATAAATATGTGATCAATAGATTCTTATGCATTTTTACACAAAGAAAATCTACTGGGCCCCTCCTAGCCCCGCTTTATTAAGTTATCCCAAGTGAGAATGGCATTTTCTAAAACAAGCCAAAAAAAAAAAACTAAAAAACTTTTTTTTTTGGGATTTTCCACTTCCAAAGCTTCTCAAACCACCAATTAGGGACACAATAGTTGTTAACACCCAAAAAGTGCTCACTAGCTCATTCCCTTATTCACATGACCCATTTGTCCACTTTTCCACCATTTGAGCCTCTAAAACCATCAAAAGGTCACCAAAAAGACCACAATACACATTTTTTCCCCTCAAAATATGTATTTTTCCTCAAAAAAACACAAAAAACCCTAAAAAATGGTCAAAAATTTCCCAAAAATATTAAAAGGGAATAAAAATATAAAAAATATTCAAAAAATGAAAAAGAGGGAAAAGGAGACCTGAACCATGTTGGTTAATACCATTGGTTTCCTCAAAACCATAATGGTATTCCTCATCACCAAAAACTATAAAAAGGTGATAGTGGCTCCTCACTTTACATCCACATTTCATCATATCCTTATGCTGCCAAATTCCCTTCGAGAGCTATTGCCTCCCATTTCGACACTAGCTCATTCCCTTATTCACATGACCCATTTGTCCACTTTTCCACCATTGGAGCCTCTAAAACCATTAAAAGGTCACCAAAAAGACCACAATACACCTTTTTCCCCCTCAAAATATGTATTTTTCCTTTAAAAAATACAAAAAACCCTAAAAAAGGGTCCAAAATTCCCCAAAAATATTAAAAGGGAATAAAAATATAAAAAATATTCAAAAAAGGAAAAAGAGGGAAAAAGAGACCTAAACCATGTTGGTTAATACCATTGGTTTCCTCAAAACCATAATGGTATTCCCCATCACCAAAAACTATAAAAAGGTGATAGGGTCTCCTCACTTTACATCCACATTTCATCATATCCTTATGTTGCGAAATTCCCTTTGAGAGCCATTGCCTCCCATTTCGAGTTTGAAGATCCCAATTGAAGCTTTGGAGAAGAAGAGACCATTGGATATTGGAGCTTCTCAACCTTGGAGTTGCTCAACATCCATCATCATCACCATTTGAGGTAATACAAAATCAAATATTTTTCAAGTTATTGTTTTTCCATAGATCTTATTGCTTATGTTTTGAAATCTAGTTTTTTATTTATTTGCACATGCTTATGTTAGATCAAATTATATTAGTTTATTCATAGTTATTTTTATTTTATATTGAAACTGCTATTACAAGTTAATAGGTGCATCCTTGCACATGCTTGATTGAAAAACCAAGCAACAATTTTTGGCGACTCCGCTGGGTTTCAAACTTTAAACTTTTGCTTTAGATCTTTATTTTAGTCGTTTTTTCCTTTTAAAACTGTAGATCTGCCATACAAGTCAGCTTCTTGATAGCTATCCTAGCCATTGGCCCTTTCTACAGCCCGAAACAACCCAAAATTTCCATTTTCCGGTTCTTTTTTCGACGGCCATTTTTTCGTCCATACATCGCGACTTCTGGCCCCACAGTCACGCGGTCCATCACGACGATGAGCCTTTTTTCCATGCGGTCCATCGCGACTTTTCGACTTTTTGCCGCGTTGCACATCGTGAGTTTTCGACCTTTTCTCGCACTGCACATCACGGATAGGCGAGCTTTTCTCGCGCAGTCCATCGTGACTGTTTCGAATTTCCCACGTGGTCCATTGCAACTTTCACCCATATCGCCGTGTGGCTCATCGCAGGTTTTGACCCGAAAGCCGTGATATTTCCTGTTTTGTTTCGGCCAATTTTTTCAAAAAAAATTCGCCCAAAGTAGCTTATTTTTCCAGCATTAATTTATGCAATTTTTACAGCCCACTGTGTTATTATTACAACATTATTAAAGTGATGTTTGTTAAATACTTCATTTATCTTTTTAAAATTTTTTAGATAATAGAAAGAAATATTTTTTAAAGTATTTTTGAGATTCTAAGTCTATAGATTGCAAAGTTAGAACCATATTTCTAAAGTTGCTTCATTTTTTGCCCAAGAAAGACTCTAAAAATCCATTTATTTTTACATCTTTTATGTGCTTTACTTTTTAAAGAATCCATATTTTTTGAAACGGTTATTAAAGCATTTACATTTGAAACGTATTTCATTTTTTCGCAAATTAAATTCATTATTTTGATTTGTGATTAAATTTCCCATGCGAGGCACATTGTTTTGGTATACACATACACCAGCACACAATCTGTCACAATAATTTCAAGTGAGCCTTAAAAATTACCCTAACTCAACCAATATTCTAACCCCACTTGGGGAACACAAAAAAAAATTTGTAGCTAGGTAGGACTGAGGGGATAAGTATCAAAATAATACCCCTCACTCATTTTTCATGTTGAGACATAGTGATTTGACATTTAGGGTACCAAAATCCCTTATTATTTGTTGACAAGGTTTAATACCAATTTATTGGGAAGACCTCTCCCTTAGGAGGGTTGAAGTAGCGAGACTGGTTCCGGAAGACTGAGTGGAATACTGCTATCCATTCAGTAACCGAAGGATACCTTTTGCAGTTCTCGTTGTACCACTCGTATGGGAGTACAACGACGATATAACCAAACTGCAGATTCACCCAACCAAACATGTCATGAACGGGATATCTTACTGGACAAACTTTTAGGATTGTCTACCCGGTATCAATAGGGGGATATCTAGCCTTTGATTCTACAATTTATATTGTCTGACTTGGATTTCATCACCTTGCAGAGGATATACCTTGTTGAGTCATAATACTTTTTAGTTAGGTGTTTGCATGCTCCATTACCTCCTTTTGGTCATAGAGTCTACCTTTTTCTATTTGTAGGAACTGTTTGCATGTTGGTTTTCTGACCACATTTTTTTATTACTCCACTTATTATAGCACAACTGTTATAGTAAGTGTTTTTGAGGTTGATTTTTGGCCTGAGTGCCATTTATTTTTTACGCTCCCCTTTTGCACGCATGATTGCATTAGGGCTTTAGAGCTTTCCACTCACCACCACCCGGTAGTCTTTTTTATAAAAATGTCACCATTGATTCCCTGAGACGTTCTCGACACTTTCGGGAAGATCCCCCATAGTACGATTCCCTTGACTCCACACGTCATCGGAATAGAGCCCCATCATCCGATTCTGACGCGCCTCATTTCACATCAGATTCTGAGGCAGAATCCGAAAATCCCACAGACACTGCACCCACTAGCCCTATGGCTGATTTTTCTTCCAACCCTTTCAACACAGGGACTGTTGGTGGAATGTCTTCCACAATCCCAGCTACCAAATTGGCCACCAATCCCACAACCAATGTTGGTATGCCCAACCTAGGAACTGGTTCCACTCTAGGCATGTCTAATATAGGAACTACATCTACTCTAGGGATTCCCAACACAGGACCTACACCTGCTATAGGTATACCTTTAACTAGAATCACTTCCAGTATACCAAATCCTGGGTCTACTATACCAAGTCCGAACCCATCTGTAACTCAAGATACACTTGGGAATACAACTCCCACCCATAACCCTTTGATTGGAGGACATATCCCTTTCACACACATTCCCCTAGGAGGCAATGGACCAATACATAATGCCACCACCAGCACTTATTCCCCCATGACAGTATCACACCTCTCCTCTAGTTTGCTATTTATGGCTAGCCTTAACCTACCAAAATTGGCTAGGCTAACAAATGATCCCATCCGACATGACCCGACTTGGCCCCCTATGCCGACAAAGCTCCCTTCAAACATCCCCAAATTTGAAGGAAAAGATGGGGAAGACCCCCAAAACCACATCATGTCGTTTCACCTATGGTGTTCCTCAAACTCCATAGTAGATGATTCTATTCGGCTCAGACTTTTACAAAGAACTTTCATTGGATCTGCAGCCAAGTGGTACATTGAGCAGTCACATGGGACCCACCCCACTTTTACATCCCTTGTCTCAACGTTCCTTCAATTCTTTCAACTTCCTGTATGCTATGATGCAGTAGTGGAAATACTTTTGTCTTATAGACAGAACACTGCTACACACATCACCAATCATATCCATGTGTGGCGTAAGCGCCGTAGCCTCTACAAGATAAAGCTTGATGACCAAATCTTTTTGGATTGGTTCCTCAAATCACTCCTCCCCCTCATAGCCAAAGATGTAGCTTCTGAACGACCCCAGTCGGAAGAAGAAGCCATCTTAAAAGCCCAGCAGTTCGACCTCATATATTCCTAGTCTGAATATCTATACACCATTTTACCTGATGCCCCACGCAGTGATCCATCCCATCATGATGCACCAGGGGCATCCCATGCCGCCAACGGTATTATTGGCTAGGTTATGGTGCAAAACAAACCTTTTACCATGATGAGTACAAACAATGCCCCAGACCTTTCTAGGGCTTCATCTCATTCTGGAGCTACAACTTCGTATGCTCCAGTAACGCACACTCAACACACTCATGGAACCTCATGTCCAACACAGTGTTATGGGCAAGCACCATCACCTTATGCACCACCTTCATACTATAACCAGCAGGCCCACCAGACTCCGGTTCAACCACAAGCCCAAGTGGATTATTATCCTCAACATGCAGCACCTCTTGCTCCAACACTTCCAGCAGCTCAAGGTTACCCACAACCACAACAAGCAACAGGTCCACCTCATAACCCTCCTACTTACTACCCACTGCAACCTACTCCAAAGCCTCCACGACCTCAAAAGCCACCTACTGCCCAAGGGCATGTCTATGCACAGCAAAACCAACCTCAAAACCACAACAACTAGCGTAACCAAGGAGGTCAACAAAATCACGGAAGACGACGTAACCACAAAAACAACCAACAACAAAACCAAGGTGGACCACCACCTAATCGCCCAAATAATAACAACGCTGCTCTCCCCAACCAAAACCCTGACCGTCCACCAAAACAAGCCAAAAATAATAATTTGAGAACAAACCATCCATGTTCCATATGTGGAGTCTACGACCATTACACACATAATTGTCCCCATTTAGATCGAGCACGTCAACTCTGGATCGACAACGCCCAACGATAGGGACATGTTGTACAACCAGCACCTCCACCTCAGCCACAACCCATGATATTGCAAAATCCCCTCCCAAACCAAGGCGTGGTAAACACTCGTCCAAATGATCCCCCTCAAGGATCCGCTGCAACACAACAACAGATTACCTATGCAGCAGCCGATTACCAGCATACAGAGTCCAACACTCACCATTTGCTTATGATGTAATCGAATGATGTCAATCTTCAAACCCGTCAAAATCAATACGGCTCTGCCCCTGAGGATACAACTATCGAACCATCTTCCAGTACTCTCCCAACCGATCAACCACTTCGCATACCCAATATTCCCATAGATGGGGGTCAAAAAGCACCTCGTTTCCCTTTGAGACGAATTAACAATAACCTTAATGCTCGTGCAGCTTCCAACTATAACATTGTAGAGGATTTAGCTCAGTCCCCCGCCGTTATGTCCGCTCTAGAAATCCTAAAAAATTGTCCCGCACAAAGAAAATTGTTGTTATCTGCCATCAGTGCCATAGACCCTAACGACTCCAATATGATGGATTTCAACTTAGACCAAGATGAACCTCATCTGCCTTCATCTCTAGCTTTTCAAGTTTCTGTGTCCATTCGCAACCTCGTCGTTCATCGATGCATAATCGATGAAGGTGCCTCAACCTATGTTATGTCCACTTTTGTATGGCAGAAACTTGGATCCCCAATGCTACAACCATTAACTACCACATTGCGAGCTTACAATGGCCATGTAGCTCAACCCCAAGGTTTGTTAGTGAACTTACCCATACAGCTTGGGGGCAAATTGGTTCTCATAGATATAGAGGTAATTAACGCCCAACTTGATTACAATCTCCTTCTGGGATGAAGCTACATGTATAAAATGAAAGCTGTCACTTCTTCAGTTTTCTGCCTCATGATGTTCCCCCACGAAGGATGCGTAGTCAAAATCGACCAGATTACATACTATGATCCCAATGCCCCCACAGCGCCTGAAAATGTTCTTCCCATGATTGAACAACCCGTTTAGAATGCACCTACATCATTCGTCTCCTCAGTCGGACCCGGGATATATTTGGATAACCCCATGACCACCACTTTCCCTTCTATCCCACCCCCTCTCCGGGTAACTGAAGTATCCGATTTGTGCACCTTATCGCACAACGAACAACAACACCCTCAACAACCTCAACCACCACCACAAGCACCCATCGTGCCTAGTCATATCGGAACAACACTGATTCATACTATCCCATTCTTGTTTCCATTTTCAGGAGTTGTCAGCACGCCAGTAATGGCTACACTCAACCTTCCAGGTTTAATGTTAGGATTAAATGTATGGTACTTACCTGCCCCAACTCCCCCACCGACTCCAACCGTTGTTCTACAACCAGTACAACCCATGAATATGTCGAACCACCCACCACCACGTGTTTCGAACCCCCAAAACCGACAACCTCCAACAAGGGGCACTACATCGACACCTAGTTATGTCCCCCCTCAATCCCGCCACACTAGGGGCAGAGGTCCACAAACCTACAACACTGCACCCACAACTCACACCCCGCTAGTGACTCCCAGATTAGCTAAGAATCCCCCAACCCGTGTGCTCCCTAAGTGCTCCTTGTGCGATGATATAGGCCACGCTACCCATCTATGTCCAAAACTACCGACACTTCAAGAACACATGAATATGTTGGATGATGACACCAATGTTCCAGTCGTTATACTAGAACTCCCCCCTCATCCTCATGATAAATCATTGTGTACAAACCACCCTTGTGTAATATGTGGCATCTACGACCATTATTCACATCACTGCCCCGACCTCCCAGATTATAGAGCAGCACTATACGAGTTGAATAATGCCAACCTAGAGATATCCCCACCACTTATTGAGGAAATATTCCCCCCAGAATCTTCCCATTCAAAAGAAATCAATACCATTTATATGATTTCAACTACCAATAAACCCAAACCAATTAATTTAATGACACACTACTTCCGCACTGATGAGGAAATTCTAGAAACACTCACTGCACCGGAATACCCTTGGGATGACATGCACCATCGATCATACTTCCTCCCTGAGGCGTCTACGTCCACCACGGAAAACCAACTATCTGTTGAATCCAAGGACTTCTTACCAACCAAGGTCGATTGGTTCAAAGATCCAATACCATCTCCAGAAGCCTTCGAAGAATGTAACATGGCTAACATTTCGCCCATTATAAAATTTGACATCTCCACCACCCCCGGAAAACCTGAGCTTATCTCTTTGGGCACATCATGCACTGAGAAAGAAACCCAATCTTATAAGAAACTCTTCCAATAATTTTGAGATGTCTTCGCATGGTCTTATACCGAGATGCCTGGTCTTGATCCTACCATAGTAGAACATCACATAGACACTTGGCCCAACATATCATCGGTCCGCCAGAAACGTCCCATTCACCCATCCAAGCTTCCAGTCGTCAAAGCAAAAATTGAGAAGCTTTGAGTAGCAGGTTTCATAGACCCTATTACATACACCACCTGGGTTTCAAACCCAGTACAAGTCAATAAGAAAGCCGACACCATCTGCATCTGTACCGACTTCCGTGACCTCAACCTAGCTTGTCCCAAAGACAACTTCGCCACACCATTTATTGACCGACTAATCGATGAATGTGCGGGGCATGAGGTACTTTCTTTTATGGATGGTTTCTTCGGATACAACCAAATCAAAATCCGTAAAGAAGATCAATACAAGACCTCTTTTACTACCCCATGGGGCACCTTCGCCTATCACGTCATGCCTTTCGGTCTCAAGAATGCTGGAGCCACTTTCCAACGAGCCATGACTTATTGTTTCCACGATCTGCATAAAATCATATTAGTTTATATAGACAACCTCACGGCTCGATCTAAGAAATGATCTAACCACTTAGATGGTCTTCGACATGTCTTCTTGCGTTGTCGAAAATACAACATCCTCCTGAACCCACTCAAGTGTGTCTTTTGCGTTCCAGTAGGTCGCCTGCTGGGATTTGTCATTTCAGAAAAAGGAATCACCGTCGACCCCCTAAAAGTACAAGCCATAGTAGACCTACCGTCACCTCATACATTAAGACAGCTACAAATCCTCCAAGGGAAGTCCAACTTCCTTCGTCTCTTTGTACCAGATTACGCCACCACAGTACATGGTTTCCTCCATTTACTTCGCTTTCATACCCATTTTTATTGGGACGACCAAGCAGAAGGGGCTTTCACAGACCTGAAAATAGTGCTTACCAGTGCCCCCTTGATTTCTCCTCCAGATTTCATGAAAGACTTTACCCTGTACATTTCTGCATCAGATTACGCCGTTTCTGGAGTACTCGTCCAAGAAGACTCTGCTCATCAAGAACAAGTCATTTACTATGTGAGCCAAACCTTGTCAGGACCACCACTACGCTACCCACATGAAGAGAAAATGGCCCTCGCCGTCGTCTTTTCAGTACAAAAACTGCAACATTACATTCTCCTCAGCCACACCACAGTTGTGGCCAATTCCAACCCAATGGTCTATCTCTTGAATCGCCGCCTTCTATAAGGCTGTGTTGCCAAATGGGAGATTATCTTACAAGAATACGACCTAACTTTTAAAACCCCAAAGAGCACAAAAGCATTAGCACTCGCTCAACTCATTACGGACTTACCATCCTCGTCATCATCACTAGCTATCCACACTGAAATAATCGACAAACATTTGTTCATCATCTCGCCTAACGACCCTTGGTACGGCGACATTTTGGTATACCTCCGCACACAGAAATTTTGACCCAACATTGACCGTGACAGACACCGTCGCATCCGTCACCATGTCCCCCGTTATCTCCTCTTGGGTGATGTCCTCTATCGACGTGGCATCGACACTATCCTATGACGATGCCTTTCCCAAGACGAAGCAGAACAAGTCGTTAATGACTATCATACTGGTGCCTATGGGGGCCATTTCTCAGGAATGGCCACCGCCCAAAAGATAATTTGTGCAAGTTATTTTTGGCCATTTCTATTCACTGATTGTATCACAGTAGTCAAACATTGCCAAAATTGCTAGCTTTTTGCCCCCAAGGCAAGAAACCCCCCTGCTCCCCTTCATCCAGTCATCACCGTGGGCCATTTTGCAAATGGGACATTGAATTCATGGATTGCAATCCTCCATCCGCAGGCGGCCATAAACACATTATAGTGGCTGTCGATTGCTTTACTAAATGGGCAGAAGCCATGCCTACTTACAATTGCAAAGCCGACACTGCAGCCTGTTTTTTCCTCAACCATGTTATTGCTCATTTCGGAGTACCAAAGAAACTTGTCTCAGACCATGACTCTCACTTCGAGTACTCTGTTTGGAGAGAATTGTTAATACTCCTTAAGTTTGAACATCAGTTCTCCTCTGCCTACTATCCCCAAGGGAACGGCCAAGTCGAAGCTGTGAACAAAATTTTGAAAACTATCCTCCAGCGCACTGTCGACAAACATAAATCCAATTGGCATCATAATTTTTTTCCCACATTATGGGCTTATCACACGTCGACCAAAACCGCCACTGACTTTACCCCATTCCATTTAGTTCATGACGTGGAATCTGTTCTCCCCATTGAATGCCAAATACCAACATTACAAATTTCCATAGAGCTTCTCCCCGATACTTCACTAATTGAAGAACAGTTACTTCTTTTAGAATAGGCTAACGAAGATCGCCGCACAGCTCTCCAAACAATTGAAGCCGCAAAAAACAGATATAAACTCCATTACGATAAACATGTTCACCCACAAGCATTTAGTGAAGGAGACTTGGTACTTGTTTATGACCAAGCCCATGAAAAACAGGCAAAGGAAAGTTCCAATATATGTGGCAAGGCCCATATATCATACACACTTGCTTTGAACATGGAGCATACATTTTGACCGATTTAGAAGGCAATCCCATGCGCAACCCCCATAACGGGTTGTACCTCAAAAGATTCTACCCATAAAAAACTCCTGGACACCATAGTCCATATTATATAGTTTTTTAATTGATTTTTTCACTGTAAATTTTCGAAACCTTACATTTCCATTCTTTCCTGCATGAACACAGATGGATCCTGTTCCACTCTACCACATCGGCTTTGCTGATGGCACAAGTCGTTGGTCTCCAAATCTCGCGTCAGCAGCTTGGGTAATTTATTCCCTTTCACATGAGTTGATCCACCTCGACGGAGTGTGCATAGGTGTTTCCACAAACAACCAAGCTGAATACGATGCCATGACCGGTCTCCTCGCTGCCGCTCTCCAAATGGGCATAAGTCACCTTCATGTTTTCCTGGACTCCCAGCTCCTTGTTTCCCAGCTCAACAACTGTTACCAGGTATGTGATCCCTGTCTATTTAGAAAATTCCTGTGCACAAAACAAATTATTCGACATTTTGAATCCATCTCTTTCACTCATGTCCCAAGAAATCATAACACTGTAGCAGACCAAATGGCTAACAACATTCTATATTGGCACGCCAACCAAAACATGTAGAACATCACGACATGCATCACATAGGCATTATAAAAACATTGCATCCACATGCATAAGATATGCCTCCACGGGCGTACAAAAAATCAAAATATTGCATCCACGTGCATAAGATATGCCTCCACGAACATACAAAAAATCAAAACATTGCATCGACGTGCATAACATAAGCCTCCACGGGCATACAAAATCATTACAATTGCATCCACGTGCAACAAAACGTAAACAAAAAGACAAGATGTGCATCCATGTGCATACACGACTATATACCAAAACATATATATATAGATATATATCATCATAAGAGTCATAATGTCAACAGTGCTCTCAGCACCCAAATATACAAAAAATACACTAGCTGTACAAAATGTGTATCAACAAAATACATCCCCATATGCTCATCAACATTTGGGGGTAGGTATAAGATCACCTAATCATCATGATCATCCGGATCCTCTGGCTCCTCCTCCTCTGGATCCTCCGGATCATACTGATCTCGAGCTCTCCTCTCGGCCATCACCACAGTCACTCTCAGTAGGATCGACCGCCAATCATAAGGAGCATCGAAACAACGCTCAATAGTAGGCCGGTCTAAATCCCTCCAACCCTCCTCTAGTGCACCTACTAGAAGCCCCTCTAAGGTATTGCCTACGTCCTCTAGGGAGTCATCTCGTGGGCGCACAACTCCTCGTGCACGAGGCGGTGCTGCTGCTGCCGGCAAAGGTACCACCACCATCATCCGTCCCCGACGTCCTATGTGATCCACTGGTGGCCTCAAACCAACATATGCAAAAAACCCACAATGAATCAAGCCAGTATCATATAAAACATCTCTAGCTATACTCATAACAAAAACATCTAAACATGATATAATAGAGAAACAAAAACAAAGATGTACTTCCCAACCCCCAAGCTTGCCCCTGAGCTCGAGGCATCTCAGGGTCTCCTCGGAAGTCCATACCTGCATATGAATAGTCATCAATAACAACGGGCATTTGATCCCACTGGTCATACATCTCCGACAAGAAGAACTGCCGGATGCCACCACCATCCCGGGGAATCATCTCCCCCCACCGCACCATCCGCGGCTCACTCCTCAACCCCTCCCAAATCGGCACACATGGCCGCAAGGTAGGGACACACTCAAAAAAGAAACAATAGAGGAAATAAGCATAGCTGAACTCTCCCCCCTCTTGACTAACCTTGTTCAGCTCTCGCCGAACACAGGCCAAAAACATCTGCCCCCAAGCAAAATAGGTCCCCCTCAGGACACTATCTACCATCATCATTTGTCCCCCAGACAAACGATGGGGTGCCTGTGCACCAAGAACCCACAAAACAAAAGCAGCCACCGCCTGCATCTCTGGCTCCCACAAGTCAGAGACTCTCAATGCGTTGTTTTGTATAAGGGCCCCTGGAATGCAAAATCTCTCCAGTAGATCCTCAATGTCCAAACCAGCCGGAATCCTCGGCTGTAGCTCCCCAATCTCCCCCAAATGGGGCAAGCCAGTATGAAAATAAACATCGGTCAAAGTGATCTCCAGTCGCTCACCTTGCACCATGAAAGCCACCTCCTCCGGGACCTAGAAGTCAACCAACTTGTTTAGCAGATCTCTGACTGAATGCATAATATGAACCTGAGCAAACTTTAGAAGTCCGCCCACAACCAAGGCCACCCGCACATTCAAGTCATCCCGAATCCTTCCCATCAGCTCCACATCAATCTCTCTCTCCCGCCACGACATTAACGGCCTCCTCAGCATCCTGCCAAAAAACAAAGGAAAATTTTTTAGAAACAAAATTGTTTCTCATAAACCCCATTGCAACTTTTGGGTTCTTATCCACGATGGAAATCGCGACTTTCAACTTCAAAGCCGCGATGAACATCGCGGGTATCAGCCCCACAGTCACGATGGGCATTGCGGCTGTCAGCCTCCACAACCGCGATGAACATCGCGACTGTCAGCCCCCACAGCTGCGATGAACATCGCGATTGTCAGACCCAACAACCGCGATGCACATCGTGGCTATCAAACCCATACTTGCGATGTGCATTGCGGAAAATGAGCCGAAACCCGCGATATTCCAGGTTGGGAAGCAAACGTGGAATTATGCAGCCTTCAGGGCCCCGATACTAATCAGAAAGGAAATAATTTGAAAGGCTAAGGCACATAGGCTTACTTGAAACTCGCAGAGTGAAAAAAAAATGGTCAAATCTCCCACAAATCGAGAAAATGCTCTAACCACCTCAATTACTCTGTGAAACTCAACGGTGAAAATGACACTTGTCACATGGGGCCCACTTGCTATTTATAGAAATTTGACAATTTTCAATCAACCATTTCGGCATCATACGATGTCGGTTTTTCAAACCATTGGTACCGTTAGAATCAGTGCAACGAGAACTTCACAATAGTCCACTCATTTTCCCGATTCCACTGGGTCCCTTTTTCAGGCATTTTCCCATGCCTCCCGTCACCTCGATTTGCATGCCACATTGGCCGTCATCCATTTTTGACGAGTTTTATATCACCGGATTTAGTTTTCCGCGCTCGTGACGATGCTTGAGATCATTTCTTGTTCTCACCACCGTATTTTTCAGGCATTTTTTCCCATGCCCCTTGCTGCCTCGATTTACGTGCCACCTCGACCGTGATCCATTTTTTACGAGTTTTATATCATCAGATTCAGTTTTCCACACTCGTGACGATGCTTGAGATCATTTCTCGCTCTCACCACCAGATTTTTTGGGCATTTTCCCATGCCCCTCGTTGCCTCGATTTGTGTGCCACATCAGCCGTGATCCATTTTTTACAAGTTTTATATCGCCGGATTCAGTTTTCTGTGCTCGTGACGATGCTTGAGATCATTTCTCGCTCTCACCACCATACTTTTTAGGAATTTTTTTCCATGCCCCTCATCACCTCGATTTACATGCCACATCAGCCGTGATCCATTTTTGACGAGTTTTATATCAATGGATTCCATTTTCTGCACTTGTGATGATGCTTGAGATAATTTCTCACCCTTACCCCCACACTTTTTGGGCATTTCTCAAAAATGCCCCTCATCCCCTCGATTTGCGTACCACATCGGCCGTGATCCATTTTTTACGATCTTTTTTTCGCCGGATTCAGTTTTTCATGCTCATGACGATGCTCGAGATCATTTCTCGCTCTCTCCAATACCTTCTAGTTCGATATAATTTTATCCCTTTTGCGGGATGAGCAATTCTTTTACGAAAAAGGCACTTAGGGAGTTTCCGTTAAGCTCTTTTCTGAGTCCTAAAACAATGAAAAGATAGCCGAGCAATTTTGCTTCCTTTCATGCTCGCTAAAAGTATCTGAAATGGCGTCTACCTAGTATAAGTTTACCCCTTTTCCGAACCTTGTAGACTAATTACGAAAAAGGAATGCTCTAGTCACATTAGCTAGAAGAGTTCTCCATTTGCATCATTTTATGCTTTTTCGGGCCTTGGAGACTAACACACAAAAATGAACACCATTGGAGTCTACTTACTTCTTTCAGACTCTCTAAAACTGAAAGCAACCACGAGCATGAACAGTCTTGGGCTCGCATAAATCCACAGAATAGTACCATTTTAGAGCACACTTTTATCCCTTCTTAGAGCTCATTAAAACCACGAAGAAGGACCCAACGGTGCTTTCCGGTGCCACAACAGATCATGTCTACTCATATGGTAGCTTCCCTATTATGGTCGCCTTTGTTCAGAGTATTCTGTAGTATGTCACCCTGAGAGTCTCCCAAAAGCATCCATCAACTTGTCCCCCCAGAGTCACTTCAATATACAATACATATCCCTCAGCTATGATCCCCACACCTAAAAGTTAGTTTCCCATGCTGCCAGGTCAACCACCATGTCATCGTGCTCTAAACAAAGGAAGTTTGAGTCCACCCACTCTATGACCCCAGTTATTCCCCATCTCCACAGTATGTCAGTCCTACCATCAATACTACCACACTTCAGTTGTACACCTCGCGCTCCTATCAAGGAAACATCATTGCCTTGATAGTTGCTAGTCTCCCTCTATCGACGCCAACCAAATCTATTCTAGAGGATAGACCCAGAGGTCCCTGTGCCTTGGACTCATCACCATTTGTGATGACTTCCTACGGATCATTTCGAAAGGAGTCCTCAGTGCCTCTCCAAATGATTATTTCTCACATGCTCGACTCCAACACCTTGATCGCATCGTTGAGACTCGTACAGGGTATCGATCCTTTCAGTTATTTGTTGAAGACCCTGGATATAACCTGACTCTACCACATTGGAGAGTCTAATTGAGGAAACAACAAGTTTCATTTTCCTATGGATATCCGAGTTGCGCTTGACGACAATTTTCAGATATACCGTAGTTCTATACTCCCTTGAGTATACAATTACAAATACTCCTCAGAAGTTGACTCATTTACTGACTCTACCACATTTGAGAGTCTAATTGAGTCCCTACAGATGTTGGACACCTTCAGTTTCAGCAATTCATCAACCCTTATGATACCTTATTCAGAATAGTTGTTGCTTTTTCCAGTGTATCAGTTATTGAGATCAGCCATGGCATGATCATGAGTACATCCCAGCATAGTGTCCCCTCTGGACCATTATGATTTACCAACATTTTTTATGTATTATTCAGGTCCCCCTTCTTGGGCCTAATTGTTATGTATATGTCTTGATATGAGCATGGGTATGCCCGCCTCGTCCATAATCAAAGATTATTCCTCATTCATTTTGAGGCCATGTATTCTTTCAGTTTTTGCATCTTCCAAGGGGCCATTGTTCCAGTCTCCAATCGGTCTCTTCTCTTCTCCAAACCCCAGGAAAAAGACAAAAGAACTATGATGTCTATCGGCCATACGATGAGCTCCTGCCCTCACACATCAGGGGGCAATCTGTTAACACCCAAAAAGTGTTCACTAGCTCATTCCCTTATTCACATGACCCATTTGCCCACTTTTCCACCATTTGAGCCTCTAAAACCATCAAAAGGTCACTAAAAATACCACAATACACCTTTTTCCCCCTCAAAATATGTATTTTTCCTCAAAAAAACACAAAAAACCCTTAAAAAGGGTCCAAAATTCCCAAAAAAATATTAAAAGGGAATAAAAATATAAAAAATATTCAAAAGAGGAAAAAGAGGGAAAGAGAGACCTAAACCATGTTGGTTAATACCATTGGTTTCCTCAAAACCATAATGGTATTTCCCATCACCAAAAACTATAAAAAGGTGATAAGGGCTCCTCACTTTACATCCACATTTCATCCTATCCTTATGCTGCCAAATTCCCTTTGAGAGCCATTGCCTCTCATTTCAAGTTTGAAGATCCCCATTGAAGCTTTGGAGAAGAAGAGAGCATTGGATATTGGAGTTTCTCAACCTTGGAGTTTCTCAACACCCATCATCCTCACCATTTGAGGTAATACAAAATCAAATATTTTTCAAGTTATTGTTTTTCCATAGATCTTATTGCTTATGTTTTGAAATCTAGTTTTTTATTTATTTGCACATGCTTATGTTAGATCAAATTATATTAGTTTATTCATAGTTATTTTTGTTTTATATTGAAACTGCTAGTACAAGTTAATAGGTGCATCCTTGTACATGCTTGGTTGAAAAACAAAGCAACAATAGTTATCAAAGTTTCCTATAGAGAGATAGGCATCTTTGGTTATTAAATGTCCATTCTTTTTGTTTCCTATCCTTAACAAATTCTCTTATCCATAAAAATTTATCTTTTGTACGAGAAAGTCCGATCCCTACATAATTCAAACAAGTAACATATGCATTCCATTCCAATTCCTTATCCCCACCAATTCCCAATTCTGCTACACTATACCAATAAGAACCAACGTTCCCCCACAAATTATATTTTTTGATCTGAGAAAGTCTTGTGTAGCCAATATCTTGTAGATAGTCAATAATATATTTTGAAAGTTTATAGCTATCTTCACATCCCACAATCAGGTCAATTCCAACAAGTATTTTCTCCCCTATGCCAACTTTCCAATCCATCTTCCTATTAATCCAATGAAATCATTTTTAAAAACCAGACCATAAACTTGAACAATTTTTTATTGCTTTCCTTTGTTTTCTGATCCACTGTATAGTGTCACCTTTTATGTATTTTCCATGTATAAACTTATTCCATAAACCTGTTGATGTATATGTAACTTCGGAATGAATTTCATATATATATTTATTGTACTCCTATAGAGATGCATTATTCCTCTATACGGAAGTGTCTTCATTTGTATTGAGTAGTGTCGCAAGTGTGTTAACTTGCCGATGGGTTATTAGACCACCTAGTAAGGGGTCGGCCCGGATTAATGTAACCTAGGGTTATTAGACTGAGTTAGACAAGTCAGCCCCACTAGTTTATTAGGCAGGTCAGAACAAATATAAATAGAGATCGGGAGATCTCTATTTGATCATCTCATTACTCAATCTTCCATCACTTGGAAAGTGGCGCACATGTGAGGAGGAGGATCAACTACTAGGAGAAGACTATCTCTGTGTATTTGGGTTGTACTATTGCTCTATCTATCTCCGAGGAAGCTGTGGGGTTTTTCACCTTAGGGTTTTCCCTACGGAAACTCTGTGTGTCTATTGTCTCTTATGTTTGCTTCTTGTGATGATTGATATGCTTGCTATGATTGATATGCACTGATATGCTGTACATGTTATTCTCTAAGTAAAGATCCTAGAGTATATTGAATTAATGCTCAAAATCTAACATGTTATCAGAGCTAACCTGAGAAGAAGACACTTTGTAGTTGCGGAAGCTAGGGATTCTTGTTTTTTGGTTTCTCTCCATAGATTTTGGAAAAGTAATATGATAGATTGACTCTACTCAGCAAGGTGAATCTATCTATCCAATCATAATTCAATTCTGAGCTGTTTCAGTTTTGGCCCTAAAAATTAGGGTTTCCACAAAAATAGGAATTTCAAAAATCTGAAGACATAGCTGGAAGATCCTTGGAAAAATCGAAGTTTAGAGCTTTGGATCGAGATTTGTGGCTGGGTAAATCTCCAGGAAACTCAAACCCTAATTCAGGGTCCTCCCTAGTGAATCCGGGAAGACTAAAAGGCATTTCTGAAGGGTGAAACTTTGCAGATCTCAATTTCTGAATATACCAGGCTGATCAGCTCATCAAGGCGCATCTTTCTATCCTTTCAGAAGTTTTAAATTCAAAGTTTGAAATTTCAGGGTTTCTCTAACAAACCCTAATTCGGCACCAGATCCAGTTTTTAGCAAATCAAGTGGTAAGACCTAAATCTTTTCTATTTCCATTTGAAGTACTCTTTAAGATGTCTCACCACACCAAGCTTGAGGATAAGCTCGAAGTGGCTGATAACTTCCAAGTATGGAAGTATAGGATTGGGTTAATCCTAGAAGAGAATGAGTTGGACACTTATATAAGTGAAGAGGTCCCTGTCCCATAGGGAGAAGAGGATACGGCTCTTCACAAGAAGAACTTGGTCAAGGCAAAGAGAATCATTGTTTATTCTATCAAAGATCATCTCATACCCCATGTGTCATCCTTAAAGACACCAAAGGAGATGTTTGATTCTCTGACCAAGCTATTTGAAGGGAAGAACATAAATCGAAAGATGACCTTGAGGAATCAATTGAAGAATGTCAAGATCCAGAATGGAGAGACTATGCAGTCTTGTTTCTCAAGGGTCTCCCAGATAAAAGAACAACATGAAGCTATGGGAGAAGATATAGAGAATGGAGAAGTGGTGATGACCACTCTTAATGGCCTCCCTAGGTCATGGGATTCTTTCATCCAAGGAATTTGTGCTAGAAAGAAACTCATCACATTTAATAGGCTATGGGAAGAATGCTCACAAGAAGAAGCTTGGATTGTGGTTCGAGAAGAGAAGATGGGTAATGAAGACCAAGCTCTCACAGCACACTCCAAAAGACATGATGATAAGAAGGGACATCACCACAATAAGAAAGATAAACATGGTCATCATAATCAAAAGGGAAACTTCAGATCTCAAAGAAACATATCAAATGCCCGTTGCTATACATGTGATGAAAAGGGACACTATTCCAGAGACTGTCCCAGAAATAAGAAAGATGGTTCTCACAAAAGGAAGAACACCAAAAGAAGACATCATGCTCATGCTGCAGAGGATGATGAACCTCCTAGGAAGAGGGCTAGAGAAGATAGTGAATATTCTTCTAGTGATGAAGAATATGTTTTGATTTATGCTCTCACTGGAACCATTACTCATGGAAGTAACGATTGGCTCATAGACAGTGGGGCTTCCAAACACATGACAAGATTCAAGGAATACTTTATGAATATATTTGAACATAAATCACCCCACAAGGTGAAACTTGGGGATGACTACCAGTATCCAATAAAAGGGAGTGGTGAAGCCTCCTACAAACTAGACTCTGGAAAGTCTATGAAGATGAAAGATGTACTATATGTTCCAGGTCTCAAGAAGAATCTACTCTCCATATCTGCATTGGATGCAAAAGGCATGAGGGTTGCATTTGTAGATGGCCAAGTCCTAATGTGGAAAAAAGGTAAGACTATAGATGATGCAGTTGTGATTGGAGAGCAAGAGGGAGGACTATACAAATTGGAGGGTCAACCAGAACAAGCCATGGTCCATGACTCAGTAAAGCCAAGTGAAATTTGGCATAGAAGGCTTGCACACATGCACTATAGGGCATTACCAATTGCAAGCAAATCTATAGAAGGTCTTCTTGAAATCCAAACAAAGCATGAAGGCATTTGCAAAGGTTGTGCAAAGGGAAAGAACACAAAGAAGACATTTCCAAGCAGTGAAATCAAGGCAATAAGAATCTTGGAAATCATCCACTCTGATGTATGCAGTCCGATGTCATCCAGTTCTCTGAGTGGGTATGTGTACTATGTCTCCTTCGTTGATGATTTCTCTAGGAAGACTTGGGTCTACTTCTTGAAGAACAAAGATGAAGTGTTTGACAAATTCAAGGAATTCAAAGCCTTGATAGAAAACCAAACTGACATGAAGATCAAGATCTTCAGATTCGACAATGGCAGAGAATTTACTTCAGGAGACTTCAAGAAGATATGCAATGATTCAGGGATTAAGAGGGAGTTGACTACTCCTTACAATCCACAATAGAATGGGGTTGCAGAAAGAAAGAATAGAAAAATCATGGAAGCAGCAAGGGAAATGCTTCATGACCAAGATTTACCTATGCACTGATGGGCAGAAGCAGCCAGGACATCTGTGTATGTACAAAACAGAACACCTCATAAGATACTTGACAACAAAACACCAGAAGAAGTGTTCACTGGTAAGAAACCAAAAGTAAGCCATCTCATAATATTTGGTTGTCCAGTATACACTCACATCCCAAAAGAAAAGCGGTCAAAGCTAGATCCTTCAGGAAAGAAGGGCATATTTGTGGGTTACAGTGAAAGCTCGAAATCTTACAGAATCTACTTTCCAGGATTCAAGAAGATTGACATCAACAGAGATGTAACATTTGATGAAGGCTCAGCATACATCAAATCGAGAAAGACACCTGTTGAAGACAATGAAGAACCCAAAATATCCAGAACACAAGACACTACTATGAATGAAGCAATTCCTGAAGAAGATCGTGAAATAGAGGATCCACAAGAACCTGTAGATTCACCTCGTGAGAAGAACTCTCACAAGAGGAAACCAACATGGGCTAGAGAGCTCATCCAAGATGCAGATAGATATGGCATTCCAGAAGAGGAACACAGAGAAAGGAAGAGGACAAGATCACATACCAATTATGTTGCTTTGGTCTGTGACATTATGGATAAAGAACCTTGCAGTTATGAAGAAGCAGCGGAAAAGAAAGAATGGAAGGATGCCATGATTGAAGAGTATCAGTCGATCATGAAGAATGATGTTTGGGATGTGATCCTAAGACCAGATGGGAACTCTGCGGTGACTTCCAAATGGATCTATAAGATCAAGCATGCTGCAGATGGTAGCATGGAGAAATATAAAGTAAGGTTTGTAGCTCGTGGCTTCTCCCAGAAAGAAGGGATTGATTATGCAGAGACCTTTGCTCCTGTGGCCAGATACACTTCCATTAGATCAGTACTTTCTCTGGCTGCAGTGATGAAATGGAAGGTACACCAGATGGATGTCAAGACAACTTTCTTGAATGGTGTAGTTGAAGAGGAAGTGTATGTGGAGCAGCCACTCAAGTTTGAGACACATGATAGAGGAACTCATGTGTGCAAATTGAAGAAAGCCCTGTATGGTTTGAAATAGGCACCCAGGACCTGGTATGGCAGGATAGATGGCTTCCTATCTAGTTTGGGCTTTACCAAGAGTAAAGCGGATTCCAACCTTTACTACAAGGTTGAGGAAGGCAATCCAGTGATACTACTATTGTATGTGGATGACCTGTTCGTGACAGGTGAGGATAGATTGATTTCCGATATGAAGAGGAAGCTTGCTGCTGAGTTCGAGATGAAGGACTTGGGTATGATGCACTACATTCTAGGCATGGAGGTGTAGCAGAGTGTAAATGGAATCTTCCTTGGACAAGAGATGTATGCAGTAGAGATACTGAAGAGGTTCGGGATGATGGACTGCAAGGCCATGGCCACACCTATGGCATCGAACCTGAAGCTTCTGTGTGATGCTTCATCTAAGCCGGTTGATGCTACAATGTATCGTTAGATGATTGGGTCCTTGATGTACCTGACGAATACGAGACCAGACATTTGCTTTGCGGTGAACACCTTGAGCCAATATCTGACATATCCAAGACATGTTCACCTAATAGCTGCAAAACATGTTCTGAGGTACCTGAAGGGTACAGTTGATTATGGGCTCAAGTATGATGCGAATCAAAAGTTTAACCTGGAGGGTTATGTTGATTCGGATTGGGCAGGAAGTGCCAATGATTGGAAGAGCACTTCGGGGTGCTGCTTCAGTATGGGATCAAGTGTGATCTCTTGGTTTAGCAGGAAGCAGTCCTGTGTGGCACTGAGTACAGCCGAAGCAGAGTATCTCGCAGCTTGTTCGGCTAGTTGTGAGATAGTATGGCTTAGGAAGCTACTGTCAGATTTGTTTGATCTCTAGTTGAGTGCTACTTGTATATATTGCGACAACCAGAGTTGTGTGAAGTTGTCAGAGAACCCGGTGTTCCATGACAAGTCGAAGCAAATTGAGATCAAGTTCCACTATATCAGGGATATGGTGCAGAGAGGAGCAGTGAAGCTCCTATATGTTGCGATAGACAAGCAGATAGCTGATGTGTTGACCAAGCCGCTTGCCAGAGTGAAGTTTGAATACTTCAGAGGGAGACTTGGTGTACTTCAGATCGAGATGCCTTCCAAGGGGAAGTGATGAGTCTGGAGACACAGATGCACACGAGTCATTCTCACATAGTGGTAGGTTAGTCATCCTATGGATATAGATGTAAGGGATGACCCATTCTCACATAGTGGTAGGTTAGTCCTCCTATGGTGCAGATGTAAGGGCTAGGACATTCTCACATGGTGGTAGGTTAGTCCTCCCATGGTGAGTTGTAAGGGATGATGGGCCGTTCCGACATGGTGGTAGGTTCATCCTCCCATGGTCGTTGATGTAAGTGCTGGGGCCATTTCGACATGGTGGTAGGTTTGTCCTCCCATGGTCATTGATGTAAGTGTTGGGGCAATTCCGACATGGTGGTAGGTTCATCCTCCCATGGTCGTTGATGTAAGTGCTGGGCCGTTCCAACATGGTGGTAGGTTCGTCCTCCCATGGTCGTTGATGTAAGTGTTGGGCCATTCCGACATGGTGGTAGGTTCATCCTCCCATGGTCATTGATGTAAGTGCTATGATCCTTTCACATGGTGGTAGGTTCGTCCTCCCATGGTGAGTGTAAGTGCTATGTGTGTGCATCTGGGTTGTGCTCCGTGGATGATGACAATGATCTAAAGACGATGATGTGACAGTTGGGTACACAGGTTTTGTAGAGGCATATAATCAGTCCTGAGATGCTCTTGCAGGTTTTGTAGAGGCAATGTAATCAGTCCTGAGAGATCTTGCAGGTTTTGCAGAGGTAGTGTAATCAGTCCTGAGGTGTACCTACTTGATGGCTTGCTCGCAGAGATGATTATGATCAGTATGATACTCTGTGGTCGTGGACAGGTTGTGCAGTGGCATGTAAAAGGTCCCGGGAGATCCGATAGGTTGAGCTGTGTGCTCGTAATCAGTCCTGGGATGCTATTGCGAGGTTTTGTTGATGCACGTAATAAGTCCTGAGGATTCCACAGTATGACCAGTGATGATGAAGACCTGCAGGTGGTGGGCCTACATCCAGTATGAAAAAGGACTGGCTTTGTAGAACTTCCTATGCCGTGTAGATTCAGATATTGATTGAGATAGTAGCAGCAGTGACGATGACGATGATTCCAGGACGATGCATCGATGACGATGATCTAGAGAAGAAGACTTGTGCTAGATGATCTGTGTCAAGAAATACCTTCCTAGTTAAGAGAGAGTGTTGATGTATATGTAACTTCAGAATGTATTTCATATATATATTTATTGTACTCCTATAGAGATGTATTATTCCTCTATACGGAAGTGTCGTCATTTGTATTGAAAAGTGTCGCAAGTGTGTTAACTTGCCAATGGGTTATTAGACCACCTAGTAAGGGGTCGGCCCGGATTAATGTAACCTGGGGTTATTAGACTGAGTTAGACAAGTCGGCCCCACTAGTTTATTACGAAGGTCATAACAAGTATAAATAGAGATCGGGAGATCTCTATTTGATCATCTCATTACTCAATCTTCCATCACTTGGAAAGTGGCGCACATGTGAGGAGGAGGATCAGCTGCTAGGAGAAGACTATCTCTGTGTATTTGGGTTGTACTATTGCTCTATCTATCTCTGAGGAAGTTGTGGGGTTTTTCACCTTAGGGTTTTCCCCACGGAAACTCTGTGTGTCTATTGTCTCTTATGTTTGCTTCTTGTGATGATTGATATGCTTGCTATGATTGATATGCACTAATATGTTGTACATGTTATTCTCTCAATAAAGACCCTAGAGTATATTGAATTAATGCTCAAAATCTAACAAAACCATCACCCCATAAACTTCTCCACATGCTTTTCATACTAAGAGTAGTACTAAACCACTCCATATGTTGTATATCCCAACCACCCTTATGATTTGGTAAAAATAACTTTTTCCACTTTGCTAAGTGGAATTTGTTCTTTCCCACTGTGCTAGACCAAAGAAAATTAAACATCAACTTTCGCAACATCTTCATGATATTTTTTGGAACATAAACCAATGAGAACCAAAATACAGGTATGCCAACTAGAATTGATTTAAGCAGATTTAATCCACCTCCAAGAGTCAATAATCTGTAGGTCCAATTACTTATTGTTTTTTCAAATTTTGGAACCATCCACAACCAAGATTTTACCCTATAGAAATTTGGTTTCAAATAATACCTTAAATATTTAAACCCGTCTTCAAGAACAATCTTATAAGGTAAAAAAGTAATAATACTTTCCATGGTCTGTTTTTCAATCTTGTGGCTGACCTCCATACCCGAGGCAACACAAAATAAATTTATAATCCTTTCAAACTGCTACCATTTAAAAAAAGTATTTATTTTTAATATATATATATGTGTGTGAGAGAGAGAGAGATTATTAATTGCTTAGGTTATTAACACCACTTTATAAGTAAATTACATAATTCTAGAAGTAAGAATATTTTTTCTTTAATTGAGAATATTTTTTCTTTAATTGATATGTGTAGTATATTATTTTTTCATTAATGTATTCGTAACTTCCAATGGTTAGTTTAAAGTAAATTAAAGCTGTATTATTTGAATATGATGGATATACAATAATGATTAAAATATTATAGTAATTAAATTTAAGTTTGACTCAATGGTAAAAAAAACATGTAAAAAGGATGGATGTATTATATAAAATTAGAAATTATGTATATTTTGTGTGACCCATTGGTATAAAGAAGATTTATAACATTAAAAAATAAATTTCATACATTTGTAATTTAGTTGTTTACTTATAATATATTAAAGTGTGTATTATTTTAACATTATTGAGATGGAACAATGATTAAAATATTGTTGTAATTAGGGTTTAAGTTTGAATAAATTGTCAAAAGATGTGAAAAAAATTAGTAATTCTTTATATTTTGTGTGACCTAAGTAATTAAGAGTTTTTACTTAATGTCTAAATTCATAGTAAAAAATTTAATATAACATAAACTATTCAATAACATTGGTAATAAATTGATGTGTTTATAACTTTAGTTGTTACTTCAATGAATATTTGTAGTAATATTTTGCATTGACGTATTTTTAACTTTCTTTGTTAGCTTATAGTATATTAAACTGTGTTTTATTTTAATATCATTAATATTATTAGTCTGTGGTTATGTCATCATGATCGCTTCTTAATACGCAATAATGATTTCCTTAAGCGGCTTCGTACTAGCCTTCTGGTAGCATGTGTAGTTTGATTTGCTGAACACCCTTCACGCATTTCTGTGGAAGCTTCTAGAATTGCATAATTTTGATTTTCTATAGTTGCATGTTTAGATTGCTTCCCATTGGGATCTACACTTCCATTCCCTGCAACTATAATTGGATTTGAGGGCTTCGTAGTTTGTTGAACAACATGAACTTCAACACTTTGATTTGTAATAGCAGCAACACCAATCTCTAACCTATGAGGGAAAACTGGGGACTCATTCTGTAAAACAGAGTTCATTATGTGCTACGTATTTGTATTATGTACATTTCCATTCTCTTTAGTTGTAATTGGAGACACATGTTTCCCTTGTTGTTGAGAAACACAACCTTCTATACTTCGAGCAGATTGATTTGTAATGGCCATAGGAATAAAATCTGTTCTTTGAGGGAAATTTGGGAACATAGTATGTGACACATACTTAATTATATGGTAAATACTTCTATCTTGTACATTTCCATTCCCTGCAACTACAATTGGAGTCAAAGGCTCCGTAGTTTATTGAGCAACATGAACTTCAACACTTTGACCAATTTGATTTGTAATAGCAACAGCACCATTCGTTGACCTATGAGGGAAAACTGGGGACTCATTTTGTAGAACATATTTCATTCTGTGGTACATATTTGTATTCTGTACATTTCCATTCTCTTTAGTTGTAATTGGAGAAAAATGTTTCCCTTGTTGTTGAGAAACGCAACCTTCTATACTTCATCCAAATTGATTTGTAATGGCCACGGGAATAAAATTTGTTCTTTAAAGGAAATTTGGGACCACAATATGTGAAATTGAGTTAATTCTATGGTAATTACTTCGATCTTGTACATTGACATTCCCTGCAACTATAATTAGAGTCAAAGGATCTGTAGTTTGTTGAAAAACACAGACTTCAACACTTTGATCAGTTTGATTTGTAATTGCAGCAACACCAATTCCTGACTTATGAGGGAACACTGGGGACTCATTCTGTAAAACAGATTTCATTCTCTAGTACATATTTGTATTTTGTACATTTCCATTCTCTTTAGTTGTAATTGGAGACAAATTTTTCCCTTCTTGTTGATAAACACAACCTTCTATACTTCGATCAGATTGATTTGTAATGGCCACATGAATAAAATATGTTCTTTGAGGAAAATTTGGGGCCACAGTATGTGAAATAAATTTAATTTTATGGTAAATACTTCTATCTTGTACATTGCCATTCCTTGCAACTATAATTGGAGTCAAAGGCTCTGTAGTTTGTTGAGAAACACAAACTTCACCACTTTGATCAAATTGATTTTTAATGGTAGGATCACCAATAGTTGATATATGAAGGGAAAATTGGGGCCTCATTTTGCAAAAAAGAGTCAATTCTATGGCACATATCTTTATTTTGTACATTGTCATTCCCTTCACTTGTAATTGGACAAAGGTTTCCCTTGTTGAGAAATGTATCCTTCTATACTTTGATCAGCTTGATTTGTAATGGTAGCAGGAATAAAATTTGTTCTTTGAGGGAATTTTGGGACAACATTATATGAAACAGAATTAATTATGTGGTAAAGACCTCTATCATTTATATTTCCATTCCCTGTAACTATAATTGGTGACAAATGTTTCCTTTTTTATTGAGCAGCACATCCTTCTATAATTAGATCAGATTTATTTGTAGTGGAAGAAGCATTTATGGCTGAACTTTGAGTGAAACACGAAAAAAAAAATTGTGAGATAGAGTTAACTCTGTTGTAAATATTTCCATTTTGTACATTAACATTCCTTTCAACTGTAATTGGAGAAAAATGTATTCTCTGTTGTCCAACAACATTGTTGTTTGTCGAAGATTGCTTACATAGAGGAAAATGAGTTTGAATAATGGTTGTATGATTGCTTGATGTTTCAAGGAATCTTATGGTCCCATTCCCTGGTATTGAATTCTTATCTCTAAGTCCTCCACATTGTCCATGAGTAGCACACTTAGTGGTGTTTTTGGGTCTAGAACGAGTGAATTGAAGGACAATGTCACATGGTGGCAAAGTTGGAATATTAGAACGATCTACATCCTTTCGTTGACCTTTCTTTCGAGGAATATTTTGTTCATATGACTCATTTGAATGATCCATTGATGAGTTTCTCTACAAATTCCACAAAAGCAAGCAACATTTGCATTAGAACTTAGATTGAATTTATTTAATAAAAAAAGTGAAATTTATCGTAAATGTGTCCATAAAAAACATAGTAAATCCATTTCTGAAGGGTTTTGACATAATCCTATCAAGTAAACTACCATTAATTGTCCTCATACAACCACACCAATGGAAAATTATGCATGCTTAAGGAAATCTAGAGGGAAAACTTTCAAGGCACAAATAGAAAATATTATAATTTAGAAAGGTGAGGAATAAACTTAGTACACTTTCCACTTTTAATCACTTAGATTGACCAATAAATTTGGGTTGGGCGTGCATTTTATCCAACTGGGTAAAGATGGGTCCAAAAATGAAAAATTGCCATCTTGGCAGATTGATTTTTAGCAAATGAAACATCAATTTAGGAATATGAAAGATGTTCTCGTAAGTAATGGAACTAACGTCAGCTGTGGTTTTAATTTTGATTATTGGCCAATGTACATACTATGGCGTGCATTTTACTAAGCCCATTTTAGCAAATTTACACTTTGTAATTTACACAACACTGTAAATATATTTTAATTTTGCTTTGTCTTGTTGACACAATGTGTACAAAGGTTGTGAAGCCCAACAAAAATATATAGATGTACAAGAAAGTATAAAATATCAATCCACACCATTTCCAATTTAAATCATTGGAAAAGACCCAATAATGAGGGTTAGGCATGCATTTTATCCAAGTGGTAAAAATGGGTCCAAAAATGAAAAATTGCCATCTTGGCATTGATTTCTAGCAAATGAAACATCAATTTAGGATTTTGAAAGAGGTTCTCGTGAAGAATGGAACTATATATAGGGTTGTGGTTTTAATTTTGATTATTGACCAATGTACAAACAATGGAGTGCATTTTACTAAACCCACTTTAGCAAATTTACACTTTGATTTTTACACAACAATGTGTAAATCTATTTTAATTTTGATTTCTCCTTTTTACAGAATGTGTAAAGTTTGTGAAGCCCCAAATATTTTGATAGACGTAGAAGAAGGTGGAAAATAGTAATCCACACCACTTGCAATTAAAATCACTCAAAAATACCCGATAAGGAGGGTTGGGCGTGCATTTTACCCAAGTGAGTAAAGATGGGTCCAAAAATGAAAAATTGTCATCTTGGCAGATTGATTTCGAGCAAATAAAACATCATATCAATTTAGGAATCTGAAAGAGGTTCTTGTTAAAAATGAAACTATATTTAGGACTATGGTTTTACTTTGATTATTGACCAATGTACATACAGTGGCATGCATTTTACTAAGCCCATTTTAGCAAATTTATACTTTGTTTTTTACACAACACTGTGTAAATCTATTTTAATTTTGATTTCTCTTTTTTACACAATGTGAAAAGTTTGTGAAGCCCAACATAAATATATAGATGTACAAGAAGGTGTAAAATATTAATCCACACCATTTCCAATTCAAATCACTGAAAAAGACCCAATAATGAGGGTTAGGTGTGCATTTTATCCAAGTTAGTAAAAATGGGTCCAAAAAAGAAAAATTGTCATCTTGGCAGATTGATTTCTAACAAATTATACATCAATTTAGGAATCTTAAATAGGTTCTTATGGCGTGCATTTTACTATGCCAATTTTAACAAATTTACACTTTGTTTTTTACACAACACCATGTAAATCTATTTCAATTATTATTTCTCCTTTTTACACAATGTGCAAAGGTTGTGAAGCCCAACAAAAATTTAGATAGATGTACAAGAAGGTGGAAAATAGTAATCCACACCACTTTCAATTAAAATCACTCAAAAAGACCCAAAAGGGAGGGTTGGGCATGCATTTTATCCAAGTGGGTAAAGATGGGTCCAAAAATGAAAAATTGCCATCTTGGCAGATTGATTTTGAGAAAATGAAACATCATTTTAGGAATCTAAAAGAGGTTCTTATGAAAAATGCAACTATATTTAGGTCTGTGGTTTTACTTTTGATTATTGACCAATGTACATACTGTGGCGTGCATTTTACTAACCCCATTTTACCAAATCATTGGGCGTGCATTTTATCCAAGTGGGTAAAGATGGGTCCAAAAATGAAAAATTGTCATGTTCGCAGATTGATTTCTAGCAAATGAAACATCAATTTAGGAATATGAAAGATGTTTTTGTGAAAAAGGAAATTATCTTTAGGTCTGTGGTTTTACTTTTGATTATTGACCAATGTACATACTGTGGCGTGCATTTTACTAATCCCATTTTAGCAAATTTACCCTTTGTTTTTAACATAACACTATGTAAATCTATTTTAATTTTGATTTCTCTTTTTTACACAATGTACAAAGTTTGTGAAGCCCAACAAAAAATTATATAGATGCATGAGAAGGTGGAAAATAGCAATCCACACCATTTGTAATTAAAATAACTGAAAAAGACCCAATCATGAGGGTTAGGCATGCATTTATCCAAGTGGGTAAAAATGGGTCCAAAAATGAAAAATTTGTCATCGTGGCATATTGATTTCTAGCAAATTATACATCAATTTATGAATCTTAAAGAGGTTCTTTTGAACAATGCAACTGAATCTGGTTTTACTTTTTATTATTGACCAATGTACATACTGTGGCATGCATTTTACTAAACCCATTTTAGCAGATTTACACCTTGGTTTTTACACGACACTGTGTAAATCTATTTTAATTTTGATTTCTCCTTTTTACACAATGTGCAAAGTTTGTGAAGCCTAACAAAAATATATATAGATGTACAAGAAGGTGGAAACTATTAATCCACACCACTCGCAATTAAAATCACTCAAAAAGACACAATGAGAGGTGGGCGTGCATTTTATCCAACTGGGTAAAGATGGGTCCAAAAATGAAAAATTGTCATCTTGGTAGATTGATTTCTAGCAAATGAAACATCAATTTAGGAATCTGAAAGATGTACTTATGAAAAATGCGACTATATTTAGGTATGTGGTTTTACTTTTGATTATTGACCAATGTACATATTGTGGCGTGCATTTTACTAAGCCCATTTTAACAAATTTACACTTTGTTTTTAACACAGCACTGTGTAAATCTATTTTAGTTTTGATTTCTCCTTTTTACACAATGTACAAATTTTGTGAAGCCCAACAAAAAATTATATAGATGCACAAGAAGGTGGAAAATAGTGATCCACACCACTTGCAATTAAAATCACTGAAAACGACCCAATAATGAGGGTTGGATGTGCATTTTATCCAAGTGGGTAAAAATGGGTCCAAAAATGGAAAATTGTCATCTTGGAAGATGAATTTCTAGAAAATTATACATCAATTTAGGAATATGAAAGAGTTTCTTGTGGAAAATGCAACTCTCATAAGGAATTTGGTTTTACTTTTGATTATTGACCAATGTACATAATGTGTGTAAATCTATTTTAATTTTGATTTTTCTTTTTTACACAATGTGAAAATTTTGTGAAGCCCAACAAAAATATATATAAATGTACAATAAGGTGGAAAATAGTAATCCACACCACTTGCAATTAAAATCACTCAAAAAGACTCGATAATGAGGGTTGGGTGTGCATTTTATCCAAGTGGGTAAAGATGGGTCCAAAAATAAAATAAAAATTGTCATCTTGGCAAATTGATTTCTAGCAAATGAAACACCATTTTAGGAATCTGAAAGAGGTTCTTTTCAACAATGTAACTATATTCAGGACTCTGTTTTTACGTTCAATTATTGACCAATTTACATACTGTGCTGTGCATTTTACTAATCCCACTTTAGGAAATTTACACTTGGATTTTTACACAACACTTAATTTTGCTTTGTCTTTTTGACACAATGTGCAAAGGTTGTGAATCCGAATAAAAATAGATAGATCTACAATAAGGTTGACAATATTAATCCACACCATTTCCAATTGAAATCACTGGAAAAGACCCAATAATGAGGGTTGGGCGTGCATTTTTTCCAAGTGGGTAAAAATGGGTCCAAAAATGAAAAAATTAGATGGGACCCAATCCATTAATCCTCCATCAGTAAGTGATGAGACATAGATTTTAGGCCGGCGTAGAGACGTCATACAGAGTAAATGTGAATAGATGTGGATTTTTAGGCCAGCGTAGAGACGTCATAGAGATTAAATGTTATCACATGCACCCGAATGGATTTATAAAGGAACAATCCAGTCACACGAAGAAGTACTATACAATTGATCCATTAATAAAAGATATCACTCGAGTGTGGTTGATTATGGAAGATCTACGAGACTCCATCACGCAGGAGGAATTCATGTCAATTTATGGTGAATTGCAATTAAATAGAAGAAGTATGGATTCCTGTATTCATAGCTTTTTTTGGAATTCTATCTTGATCCAGGTTTCTCTATTTGAGATAATGGTGGTGAAAAACTCTGTCTATTCTGTCTATTAGTATCGCGACGTAACCATCCAAAGATGGGATGAAAGACAATGCAGAAGGGCCTGCATCTGTCGACAACTATGGAATTTGGAAGAGGAGAACAACAATAGTAATAGAGACCTGAGAAGACGGGAAACGCATATTGGACTGGACCTGGACAATTTCAAAAGAACGTTGCAATAAGAAGAGGAGCAGGGAGAACAAGAGAGAGATGAGACCAACCAAAATTTGTCGAACCTCGAAGATGTAATAGAACAAGAGAAACACAAGAATGAACAGCTGAATTATAAAGTTAAAACGTAAGAAGGTTATTTGGCTATGCTGCAAACTTGGGTAGAAAATTTGGAGTCGGGAGCTCCTCAATAATCTGAAGGTTTCCTCCACTATAGTCCTCTGCAGATGATAACTATGGATTTGTGTTGTAGAGCTACATTCATCCAAAGTAAGGATATATGCTTTGTTCACCAGAGGATCTTCACGACCCGTAATTCAGGTGTTCTAGAGAGTTTTATTTTTTTGTTTGTAATGGCCTTTAATGCACATTATTCTGGACAATTTTTCTGTGGTCAAAACCTCTAAGGTCTATAGTAGAGATAAAGTCTAGTATAAGTTTAGGTTTGGATTATGGAAGTATAAATTCTCTGTTGTTTTTCTCAGTGGAAAGAATGCAATTCTAAATACTGTTATCATGAACTCGTAGCCTCTGGATCTTGATATACTCTCGTTGACTGGGGAAACCCTTGAGATTATTTTTTTATAATATAATTTTAATCGCTTTCGTAAAAAAAAAACATGTAAATGAAGATGGGTATACAAGGTTTGTGAATCCATGGTTTGCATAGTTTTAGTATAAAAGTATATAGATTGAATTAATTTTTTTAGAAGGCTGGAATATACATAATTATGTTTCCTTTGTTAAACAATCCATCTTCAAATTGGATTTAGTCCAGGACTCTAGTTTCACTTCCAATTATTTACCGATGTACATACTATGGCGTGCATTTCACTAAGCCATTTTAGCAAATTTACACTTGTCCTTTTACACAACACCAGTGTAAATCAACCGACGCACCTGGCTTTGATTTTACATGTTATACCTTATATATGTTGGTGAGACTAAATATCATCAATATGGTGCTCACTGATATGTTCTGTCTATAATCATTAGTAATATTCTATATGAGTCAATGATGTTGTGTACTTCAATATGATATGTGTAATGGGTTTTCTCCTCCCACTTAAATAGAATTTCTTGGTCTATAACACTTAATATTATACAAGATATTCGAGTTCCAACCGTTATAAAAAATATATATATTCCTTCTGAAAACATGAACCTAGATCCAATTGGATTTGCAAAAAAGTAGATCCCTCTTAATTTGGCATGACAAGTGTTAAAAGGTTTGAGTGTCAATCATTAGTAATATTTCGTATGAGCTAATGATGATATGTACTTCGATATGTTTTCTCCTCCTGCTTAAATAGAATTTCTTGGTCTACACTATATAACACTTAAGATTATACAAGATATTTGAGTTCCAAACTTCCAGCAATTATAATATATATATATATACCTTCTGAAAAGAAGAACCTGGATCCAATTGGATTTGCAAAAAAATAGATCCCTCTTAATTTGACATGACATGTGTTAAAAAGTTTGAGCGTCATCACTGATGCATCCGGTTGATTGGTATCGTCCATTTCTAGGAAAGTTCGAGCATGTAGTTCGAGATCGTTTAAATGGTGCAAAGACTGAAGTTTACGTGCCCTCATCTCTTCTCCAAAGCATGTGGGATTCTGTGAAATATGGCATCACAAGATGTTGGAGAACATTTCATAATTCTTATCTGGGGGACTTTCAGCAACTTACCCCCCAGACAAACTATCATAGCACACATGCATGCTTGCTAGGTGGGATTGGGATCACTTTACCAAGGATATTCACCTACCTTTTTATTGATTTCGAAGGTTATCCCTATAGGTTATACGAAACAAGGAGCAAGAATTCCACTGCATGTAGACATCAATCTATTCTCTTCACACTGTCAAAGAAGAGGTGCATTAAGCTTGATCGACCAACAGGAGAGGATTCAATATCCAGAAAAACAGAGGATCAAGAGAGGTGGAGCAGAGGAGATCAAATTTAGGGTAAATTACAACATAAGCCCGGATTGGTGTTCGAAGTCAGGGTCCAATAAACTAGTAAGTTAGAAGAAGTAGATTATACATTGGGAAGACTATTATTGGCCCTGGTTTTTTATCATGTTTGGCTGCATTTTCTGTTAAAAAAATAAATTGAATCATAGTTTATGAAATCATTCGCCACTGTAAACAAACCAAATGCCTCAAATTTGGACCATCGACTTAACAACATCTAAAAATGAATCGAATTTGAACCCTACGAATTGGAGAATTTCCTACAATAAATCTATCATGGCATACCTTCTTATCACAATCTGGAATCTGGATCAGTGCGCTTCAAACTTGACTTGGCGGCTGGTATGTGAATCTGGATCAATAGACTTAAAAACTGACTTGGCTGGTATGTGATGAAAGCCAAAGGTAATAACTAATAAGGAATACTGAATATTTGGCTGGTGTGACATGCCATTATCCTACTGAATTTCACAGGCATCCAAAAACAGGAAAAAAACATATTAAAAAACATTCTCCCTTTTAATTCAATCCATGATATTTTTTTATAAATTACCCTCTACAAAAACGTGAGTCCATTTTTTTTAAGTTTCCCTCCAGATTATTGGATGTCTCAATTATTGTTTTCTAACTATACTATTTTTCGTTTGTTGACTCACCCACCTACTTTATAATAAAAAATAATATTTCCAAAACAACCTCACCAACTCTAGCCAATAAAAAAAAACATCTTTTAAAGCATGTTTTTAGCAATTTTAATCAAATAGGATGCATGCTAGAGTTGGATAAAATGTTATGATCTCAAATCACACCTATGAACAACTTCAAACTTGTTTCACCTAAGGGATCGCCAAAAGGAACAAACTACGCGAAGGCACTACTAGAAAATTGGTTCTAGTTTCTAAAGACCAATTGAAACCAATGGAGGGTACCCCAACGCATCGGTCACAACCTACCTCGGATGGCCCATATCCATCTTGAACTCAACTAAACCAATGTTTGGTATTTAAAAAGTGTAGGAGGAGATCCCCATCAACTAGATCATTACCCAAAAGTACAAGAGTTATTTAATGATCTCTCTCAATAGTTGAATATCGTGCCAACAATACCAACTTTGGATTACGCATCTCAGTTGCAACTGATAGAACCCTTTTAGATGGAGAATTCAAAGGTTAGTACAAAAATTCGTTATACATCATTAGATTTGCAATAGATGATGAACTACTAGAGAACAATTTTGCAATTATCCCTTCATCTAGCCAAAGGAAAGAACCAGTCATTGAGCCAACTAGAGAAATAACTAAATACAATGAAGAGGATCCTATCATCAAAGGAGTCAAGCTAGACATAATTGAGCCACGTTTAAAAGATAAGCTCTACCCATTCATCGAGAAAATGCTCACCTTCTGACAAAATTTCAAAGGAAAAACCACTCGACAATAGTTGAAGAAGAGGAAACATTTGTTGACGATGACATCCAAAGAAGACTTAGTCAATATGCAAGAGCAGGATAAAATCTTCTTGATTGAAGCTACTAGAAATAAAGTAACAACAGAGCAGCAAATTCAGAATTTTTTTACAAAGTAGAGGAACCAATGGTGACACTAGATTCGAAAGTAACAATTGCATCCCTATCGTCCCCTCCGAAGAAATTAAAGTTAACATAAAAGTTTCATGAAGAAGACCCTGTAAATTTGTTGGGTGATTCTCCCCCCATCTTCTCCAACTCATCTAGAGGAAGAGAAGCTCCGGAACACAGTACAAAATCATGTACTCATAACCATGACCCTAAATCTTACTCAACTAATCGGCTCTCTTACACACATATTCCCCAAATTAAGTCAATTAACGACCATCCAACTGATTCTTGAAACCACAATTACACCAGATATGTTATCCATGCTACCTCCACCTCATCCAACAATTTACACATCTCCACTTAAGATTTCTTCCATCAAATCCTTTTTACCAATTTCATCTCCTTCTACCCCCCTTATACCATCAACTATCCCCCTGCCATTTTTTTGATTGCATCACCCATTACAACAACTCACCGCCAAACCAATCTCCTGGCACAACGCAGTAAAAACGTTTATTCACTCATATGATTAGCATATTACCCCATCCATCCCCCCTTTGACTAGTTCTATATCAACACCATCGACCACCATAGTCCTCACTACTTCACCGACCACAACTTATTCTACTAATACAACTCCTATCCTGGTCGTCATCTGTATTTCCCCATCTAGTATAGTCCAAATACCTATCTCTCTACCAATCGCATCTACAACAACATCAACCTTACCAACAAACATCCCAACCCCAACCTCTTTATCCACCCTGCAAACTATCCCGACCCCGACCACATCAGTAGCTAAGCGAAGAATCCTGACCAACAGATTAAGCCAGTAGAAGAGCTCCAAGAAAACAAGGAAAAATAAACAGAATAAATCAGCGACCGACAAAACACTTTCTCTACCATTGCAATAGATAGCCAACAGTTCGACATCAACAATAGGAATTTTCGTACCCACCAAATCTATAGACCAATGTCTTGATGTATTCATCAAATTAGCCACTAAGGAACAAAATAAAATATGGTACGATGACAGTAGAAAGCTTAGAGGTAACAGAACATAGTAGGATGAAACCTGGAAAGTTTTCTCTTCATAAGTTGTACAGTTTCTTGGACTAATTCAGGGACCCCATCCTGAGTGAAGGCTTAATAAATTTCAAAGTATAATTGGGTCTGTATTAACCTATTTTCAACAAGTACTTGATCAGGAGGCGCAACAATAGTAGTATGAAAACAATTTACTTTTGGCCAACGAGTTAAAAAAGTTTAAAGAATCAATTAAAAGAATGTGAAGATCAAGCGACAAGATCATACTTAGTTCTAAATAATTAGTACTCTTATTATGGAAAACTCTGTGTTGAAATTCATACCCTCCAATCCACCATTTTGGACTTATATAGAAGAAAGATTACATCCCACCCATATACCGCTAAAATATTAGAAGACCAAGTCTAAATGGAACAACAATGCGTGGTCGAACTACAGAAGAAAGAACATCAATGGTTGCATGAAGCAAAAAATGCACAAGGAAAAGTTATTCGATTGAGTACCAGTATATACAGACTTATGCGGGCTGCAAAACTACAACATCAATATTTTGGCCCTAACCTCTAAAACCTACAAAATATACCATTGCCAGAAAAGATGTTGCAATTGTTAGAACTCATTTCTATCGGTACACATATCCAATCTGTCTTGATTTTCTAGTAATACTTTCAATGATGCCTCACTCTCTATCTGTCAATGCCATAGTCCAAGTGTGTGTTGAATAAACTCCACCTACTGCAACGTCTAGTTCTCAACATCCCTGAACACTCTCCATTCTTTTGTAATTTTGTATTTTTTGGTCAAAATTCACATCTCCCTATAATTTTGGGTGGGGGAGATGTTGGAGGATCTTAGCCTACAAGTCGACTAGGTCCTCTCGATCGACCACCGACTAGTAATCCCACTCTAGTTGAGTGGATTATGTTGACTGAGCAGACAATTAGACGATTACAACGTTTTAACTAATTATATGATTCGTATATATAGGCTCTCTATCCAGATGTTATAAAAATATTTACCCACCTTTTGTACATTATGGTCTAATAATCATGGAAAATGTTAGGGGCTAATCTTAGCCCATGGGATAAATTTAGGGGTTTCAAATTTTTAATGGGCTATTTTTTTATTAAGCACTCATTAGGCATGATTATCCCACATTTTATTTATTTAATTTTAATGAATAGGAGGGTATCCCCATCAAATTTAGAAAGGGGAGCCAAGATAAAACAATTTTTCCCCTCTAAAAATTTATTTAAACCTCAGTTCACCCAAAAAAATCACTAGGAAGCTCCCATTCACCCCCGATTTCTAGAAATGTCAATTGCTAGGGGATCCATCACCCTCCATCGATCATGGAAATTGAAGTCGGAGTTACATTCATCTAGATTTTATGGATTGAATCCTATTTTGAATGTTGCTTAATGTCCAGATGAGAAGGACAATTGATATTTACTATAAAGTCTTATAGCAAACCATTTGCATCTAGGATAGTTTGGAATCACACCACCTCATATCCAAAACTTCCCCAAGAAACATGGGGATTGTGAAGCACCCGATCGACGATGCGACAATAACATTTTTGTGGGTGTTTGGGGCATCATGTCTAGGGCTGGGACTTCATTCATAATCGTGTATTTGGGCATGTTGTGGGCCTTGGTGCTACTTATAACCATTGCCATTTTGTTTCTACTTGTGTTTATGTTCTCCTTTCTGGGATAGGGCATGGGTGGAGCAACCTGGAATCCCATTGTCTTTGTTTCCTCTTTTGCTTTGGGAATTGTTAGGTATTTTGACATGTTGCTTGTTTTGTTTATTGAATTTTATGGTTCTCAGAGTATTTTTGTAGTAGTTTGTAGAAACTTGATTTCAACTTGCATGTTTTTTTTTTGTAAATAAAAAGAACTATATTACTTCTTCAAAACTGAGTACATAAAACGGTTACAAAAAGAATTTTTTATTGCTGGAGAATCCCATTTCATGGCGTTCAAATAGATAGGAGGGGGATAATAGATAGGATTGTTTCCTAACGGGTTATCGGACAACCTCTCTGACCTAGCAAATGTTGGATCCTAGTGCCCTCCCCAGACATCTTCCTCTTACCACTAGTTTTAATTCCTCTTAGTCAGATCATTCTTTAATCCTCTATGTTTCTACTATTGAATATGCCATAGTTGTCGATCTCATGCAGTTAGATTATAGCATTCCTCCTAAAGAGAGATCCATGGCAACCATCGATTTACAGTTCACTGTCATTCTTAGAAAAAACCCTTAGCAGAACAACCAAGGCGCCATAAAAAAACTGTCCCCAATTCCAACCCCAAAATTCTAGATACAGTCTACCCAAAATAACAACCCTTAACATACTATAAAGCCGATAAAGGAAGAAAGAGAAACCAGTAGCTTCCAAGGCATCCAGGACCAACAAAACAAGATCAAGGAGCAGTTCTGTCGCCATTGCCCTCCTCCACCTTTTGTTTTCCTTTCTCATTTGTCCCCTCTGTCTTGTTCGCCTATGGCTTCTGTGCAGTGGCTTGCTTAAGATGAGTGCTGGGACCAGCAAGCTCAGTGTCCTCCATCCAGGGATAGAAAAAAGTTAGGCCAATCTTTTTGGAAATCACGTCAATCTTGAGGTGCATCAATCGACCATCGGCATTGTGCACCTTCCAGGCACGAACCAGCACCTCATCTCCCTGGTGTTTATGATAGTTAGACATAGTGACATGAGCTAGGAGATTCTTAATAACCCAATAAACCATAAGCATATGGTCGTAGGGAGAAGCTCTTGTTGCAGTAGTTACCGGGTCGACCACCCAATCCTCCACCTCTCGACACAGATTGTCAACAGGAATGGTCCTCGCAGTGTCCCACAGTCGTTGCTCTATCTGTTATAACTCATCCCGGACCAGAGATGGAATACGTTGTCGAAAGAACAAAGCAGCCTCCTAGGCTCTAGATTGAGCCCTAGTAACCCAACCCTGATCATTTCCCATCTCAACAGAACGCTTTTCTTTACCCCGCAGCTTACTAGAACCAAAACCCAGAATAGTCTCAGAATAGGCATTATGCTTGGGAGCCATCACCCTAGCCCTGGAATTATCAGGCGAACTAACTAAAGAAAATATGTCACACACTCTCCCCCAAGAATCCTTACCACTCACATAAGGAGGGATGACCCTGAGACATAACAAAACTCTACCATTCCGGCTCTCCTCTGCGCATCTATAAATAACCAGAGAGATCATTAATGGCCCTCCCGCAATTCTTTGGTCATTCTTCATCTTGTACCAATTATCAATCATGAAACCTCCTTCCCCATAAAAGATCATTAAACAGAAACTAATGGCCAGATAAGGAGAAAGATACGGAGCATTCCTTTCACTCGATTCTTGCCTGGACTTGTACCTCTTGTACTTATTTCAGTATTTAAACTATAGGTGTATGTCATTCCTCGCGTGGCAACCCACGTTGATGTGACTCTCCATTACACCTCCACAACCACCCTCTATCGAATTAGTGAGGTGGTGAGGCTCCATCTGCCTACTAGCGGTATTTTTCGAGGACAGAGCTGGCCAGGTGGCAGCAGTTCATGGTCCAAGTGTCTTGCCAATAGTCTTCTAGGATACCGACCGAGAAGGCCCCACCTCAAGTAATACCCTGGGTGGCCAAAACGTCTGCCACTTTATTGGCTTCCCATCGGACATGGTTAAAATCGATGGAACTGTCACTAGAGAGAAGGGTTTTCAAATGATCCAATCTGTGAAAAAGACGCCAACTGGAAGAAATTTTGGTTGGGGATTGGCCATTAGCCAACCTCTTGGCCATGTGGATAATTAAGTGGGAATCCCCCTCCAAGATTGCCGGAAACTAGCCTTCGTTGACCACCAGGTGGATGCCCTGAATGAGACCTTCCAACTCAGCCGAGTTGTTGGATTCGATGCCGAGGTGACCAAAGAAAACTTTCAGGATAATTCCAACAACATTCCTGCAAACACCACCAAAACTTGCCACTCCCGAATTACCACGAGAAGCCTCATCAAAATTAAATTTGAAGACCTGCGTCATAGGAGGGGACCAGAAATTCAGATTGGAAGGATGGTAGAACATAAATGTAATGCGTAGACCCTCTAGGTCAGCTCTACATAACCCCCAACCCAAAGCAATGCGAATTTCCCCATCTGAAAGGTCTCCATCCTTATCCCCCCATGTAATGCTTCTTATAGTTTCTTTCATATTATTGACCAGTGTCTTCCATATTTCTTCTAAGTTGTGATTTTTATCCTTGAAGATACGATGATTTCTTTCCTTCCAAACATTCCATATGACCATCCCTGGGAACATTTTTCACAGAGTCAAAATGATCGGATTTGGGAAGGCTTTAGATTTTCATTCCTTAATGGTCTGATCACTTCTTCTAAAGATCATGGCTCCCAGATTCCATAGCGTGGAAGAGAAGGTGCAACTGTCCAACAAGTGCCCCAAGGATTCTTCAGAGAGGTGACATAAGGGGCAACGATATGGGCCATGAATCCCTCTTTTCCTAAGATTTTCGCTGGTCAAAATTCTTCCCCAAACAACCAGTCAGCAGAAGACTGCAATTTTCATCCAGGGGTTCATCCCCCAAATATTCTTCTAGAAACTTTCACCCCCTTCTTCCTTGTTAATTCTGATATCATAAGCTTCCTTTATGCTAAAAAATCCTTTCTGATTGTATCCCCAACGAAGCTTGTCAGGACCATCTTTGACGTGGATGAATCGCTCCCGGAGCATGGTCTCGAAGGCCCTAATATCCTCATTGTTAATTAGCCCTTCGATCCACCTACGATCCAACCACTTCCTATGACCATCAACCGGGATCTCCTCCCAATAGTCACAGAGTTTGAGTTTACTGACCGCCATCCCCCTAGCCCTAATATCCTGCCACCTTGGATCGTCTCCCACTTTAGGGAACTGATTCCACAAATCATCCCAAAATTTTGTTGATTCACCGTTGTAGACTTCCCAAAAGCTATGGTTTTGCACTAATTTCCAACCTGTTAAGGCTTTTAACCAAATATGGGAGCCATTCCTTACTTCATTGAAACAGATCAAATTCCCCTGCGGTTTGTCTCTGGCATATTTCACATGCCATAGACGCGCCCATGGTTCCAAATTTTGATTGAACCATCTCCACCAAATTTTGGAGCCATAGACCTCGCTTACAATCTCAGGATCTCTAATTCCCAGATCACCTTTGTCCTTGGTTCTGCAGATCTTCTCTCATCCCACCAAGGAAAACTTGGACTTTTCCTCCCTACCACCCCACAGAAAATTTCCCTGAATACTCCTTATTTCTTCAAGAACCGACTTTGGGGCAGAGAGCATTGAAAAGAGGTAAACTAGCATAGCTTGGAGAATTGACTTTACCAGAATCATACGGCTGGGGAGATTTAAAGGTCTGAGAATCCAACTAGCCAGCCTTCTCTAAATCCTATCAATCAAGTCTTTCCAGGAAATCTTATGAATGGTGCCTTCCAATAGAGGAACTCCTAGATACTTGGATGGGAGAGATCCTTTAGCAAATCCAAGAATCCTCATAATATTACGTTGGGTGATTTCAACAGTATTAAAGAAGAACACTTGAGACTTAGTAGGATTGAATTCAAGCCCCGATGCCTTCTCAAAAATATTTAAGAAATATTTTAAGATACAAGCTTCTTGGAATGAAGGGTGCCCCATTCAACATGATGTCGTCAACAAATTGTTGGTGCGTCTGCTTGTCCAACCCGGGATGGAGTTGACAACCTCTGATACTACCATCACTTGCTAACTCTACAGGAGTCTACTCAGCCCCTCAGCCATTAAAATGAATAGGAAAGGCGAGAGGGGGTCACCTTGGAGAATACCCCGAGAGGCCTACAAGAGTCTAGAGGGGGAGCCATTTAGTAAGATGGAGAAGAAAGGAGTGGAAATCAGATTCATAATCTATTTCACCCAGTTCCTCTCAAACCCAAAGGCTACCAAGATGCTACGCATGTACTGCCAACTGAGCTTATCATAGGCTTTCGCTATATCCAACTTGATTAACATGCCAGGTTTCTTTGTGCACTTCAAGGGATGAATAGTTTCGTGAACCAAAATTATTCCATCCACAATTTGTCTTCCTTCAACAAAACCCGACTGCTCTGGGCTGATAAGGATAAGGATAGGGAACAGAGGTTGGAGCCTGTTTACAATCACTTTAGTGATAATCTTGTAAATAAAATTACAAAGGGCTATAGGTCTGAACTTACCAGGGGAGTCAGTTCCTTCCTACTTCAGAAAAAGAGAAAGAAAGGTTGCGTTAAAAGATTTTAAAACCCCACCACAGCTACGGGATTCCTCTACAATTCCTAGAACCTCTTCCTTGATCATATCCCAGATGAAATGGAAGAATTTAGTAGTAAAACCATCTGTCCTAGGGGCCTTCCCTAGAGCCATCTGATTCATGGCTTCCTCAACTTCTTGCATGGAAACATGTTTGTTCAGCAACTCGTTATGGTCCCTAGTGACAAGTCGGGGATGAGGGGAGTGATGTGGGAAATAGCAATGCTCCAATCGACCGTGTCTTCCTTCAAGACCGAGGCAAAGTGGTTAACTAATTCGACTTCAATCTCTCCTCTAGTTTCCACTTAACTACCATCACTTCTTTAGAGTTTGAAAATATTCGATTTGTGGCGATTTTGAATTACCGTATTGTGAAAGAATTTCGTGTTTTTATCCCAATCTTGGAGCCATTGGTTCCTATATTTTTGCTTCCAGTAAAATTCCTCCTTCCTTTCCCTAGCTTCAAGTTGCTCCAACAGATGTTGCTCCTGCTCCCTTAAAGCTTCATCCCAACCTTATACCATACCTCTACGATGGGTATGCTCCAGATCCTTAATAAACTTTTTTCTTGTCCTGGAAGATGTTACCAAAGTCTTCTTTGTTCCATATCCTCATCCATGGCCAAACTCGAAGGTCCCGAGGATGGAGTCGGCATGATTATCCTTTGCATCAATAGGGTGACCGAACCCTCTGCAAAACTTTCTGCTGCCTACCAGCGCCATATGCGGGACTCACTTTCAACCAAACCCTTCAAACCCTTTCCTTCACCGATCTCCCATCCGCCACTTCCACTGATTTCAACTTGCATGTTGCCAATAGTTTGTAGAAACCTTAGAATAGAATGCAATCTTTGCTTGAAGCATGGAACTTTGTTTACTCTGTTTATTATATTTGTAAAAGAAGTCCCACATTCAGTCCAATCTTCCTCATTACTCTTCTACTAGCTCTTTCATAGTTTTGCAACCTTCCTTTCATGGATTTAAAGACTTGAATCGATGTCTTGACATCACCACATTCTCAACAACCTACATTTTTTTATTTTTGCATGGAAATATATCATGCATAGTGGGGTTGGTTTTTAATTAGGTTTGGAAGCATGCGGATAGTATTTGGTTGAATAAACATTTGTTGACTAACTTGGAACACACATTTTATTTCCATGTAGAGTGGTAATTACTTTTTAGAATAGTTCCAAGTGTATTGAAATAAACACACATTTAGAGTTTTTAACCCTCTAATTTGGTAAGGTGTGTGCATCATTAGGTGTTGATAGGGCCTTGTAATATCATGGAGGTCTAAATGAAGATCGATGTATTGGTGGTACCTCGTATTAATATTGATTCTATTTGTCGTGGTGATGAAAAAAATCGTTGTTGTTTTCCAACAATATTCCTAGAGTATAGTGAGTTTCTATAAACTGTGATAGCTAGAGTGAGGTACCAAACTACCACTAAAAGAGGGCTTGTTATGTGATGACTTATTAAGATTTATCTCTTAGTTGGTATTTTTTGTATATGTTTTCCTATTACTATATATGGTTTTATACTTTATCAAAAAAATCGCCAAGACTTCATAGTATTTTATAATTTAGTAAAAATTTTGCGAGGACTTTACAAGTTTATAATTTATTGAAAGATTTGCCAACATTTTACAAGGTTTTATAATTTAGTGAAAGATTTTCCAATATTTTACAAGATTATATAATTCAATGAGATATTTTCCAAAAAATTATATATACATAATATAGAATTGATAAAATAGTCTCCATATTTTCCTATATATCATGGGGATTCATCCATTTATTATACATAGAAATTTGGGGGGGGGGTTCTTAAAATTTTCCCTACTAATAATAATAGAGACATGTCGCTAGTGTAATCATTACTCTTTATCTTATTTGTTCCTTTCTATATGTTTGTTCTCATTATATATGATATAATGTGTTACTCGTAACGTAATGCAATCCCATAGATTACAACAACCATGAAAATATAAAGAAACTTTTAGATGAAGAATATAAGCAAATATTATTTTGACTGATTGTCTCATGGCACTAAAAAGGATAGAAAAAGCACTAGGGTTTACTTTCATTCAAAGACTTCCTTTTATAGGCTCATGGATGTTTTTAGCAGGAAATGTTCATTATTTCTATAAATCCTAGTAGCAAGCACAACTTCATCAATGTTAACTTCGCTAAAAGCTTGCAAGTCTCCGCAAAGCAAATTCAAAGCACCCATGTTGAAGGTGAGAAGGTTGATTTTTTTTAATATTTGAATATTACTATGAATAAATATGTGTTGCATTCAAATTTTCATGCTATAGATATGGATCATGTGAATATTGTTTTTGGATATACTTGGATGGACTTGGTTGGTGCAATTAATATTAATGTGCAAAATAAGTTTTTGAGGTTTTGGTACAAGAAAAAAATCTTATTACATTATATTTATGTTGCTAAATGGCCTAAGGTGGTACATGAAGAGTTTTTTTGTGATACCTACTAATACATCCAATGAATATTCCAAGGTTGAATGAAAAGAAGAAAAATCCACAAAAGAACCTAAAGAAAATCCTTAGGAAGGGCCTAAGAGTGAAGAAGGATATAAAGATTTACATGACTCAAAGGAACCACAATCTAAAGAGGTAGTGCAAGAACCCATTAGGTAGTAGGTACTCATTAATTATTGACCAAATCAAGTAATCATGTTTTAGGACATTGACAACCTATTTAAAGAGGTAAGAGGCTATGGATTATCGGAGGCCCAACCTTGGGAGGAGCACTAACATTGCTTCCTAAAGTGATTATCATAATACAATAACTATTTCTATTGCAATTCTATTTATCTATTTACTTTGATTAGTTATTTCACATGCATTATTTATCTCTGTATATATTTATGTTTATAAAAATCCAAAGGAAATTTGTGGTTGGTGCTTAAAAAGCATTTATCATTTTAGGAAAACCTGGCAACAAAATTTATGTGGACATTAAGTTTTGGAAGGAGAGTAGTCACGGCCTCATTACAGGAAAATGTTGTCACTTTTTCTTTTTTTTACTGGGGTTATCGGCAACTGAAGGCTCGATAGTACTTGCATGACACGGGGTCCAAGGATCCAATCCCGCTACCACTATACCCCTCGATGCCCCACACCGCCCGCAAGCATGGGACACAGGTAAGCCCAGGTGTGATTTGAACTCGTGATCTCCGTTTACAACATGTGACTTCATTTCAAGCTAATCGCCAATGAGCCACACCCCCGCGGGCAGAAAATGTTGTCACTTAACATCCATAACAATAACAAAATAAAATTGGATACCATATGTCTATTCAATTTTAAATTTTACAAAAAATATAAAATTTAAAGCCAATATTGATATATTTTAAATCTGAATCTATTAAACACATGAGATCAAATTTACATTGAGATGTGAAATTTTTTATCTTGAAAAACAAAAATGACAATTCCTTGTAAATTGGATCAACAAGACAAACAAATATATCCACTATGGTTTGGCTTCTCTTTGTTGGCTTGCTCGGAAGGTGAGAATGGTGAGTGTGAGGATAAAAGTAGACTGCACATTGGCTCCTACCATGATTATGCCAATAGGCGTTTATTTCTTAGAATTTTGGGGTGGACTATCGTCTATGCTTTTCATAGATTGCAATAGGATGAGACAAGTGTACTGTCCAAATTGATTCTATGGCGTCTTTTAAAATTTAAAATGAACAATTATAAAAAAAATAATTGAAAAAGGAATTCGAAAGACAAGTTCAAGGATGAATTCATTTAATAGTTGGAGGGAAAATTCTTTCAATTATTTAATAATTGAAAGCATAGTTCTAGAACCTCGTATTTGTTTCCTAGTTGAAAGGTGGCCAAGTTCTACAGCTTTATAACCTCAACATGAATGCTAATAATGAGTGGAGCTAACTGGATGGTTGCCAAGTATTAATTGTCCCAACATTATACATCGGCAGCGTAGTTGGGCAGTTAGCCTCAACAGGCGGTGGGCTAGCAGTGGCGAGGCAAAGAGACTTTCTCTTCCGCAGATCGTTCTCCCTTAACAACCATTTCTTCTTTAAGATATATACATACACGGTCCATTAATTCAGCGTTATCGATACTTTCGCATGCATTAACATATGTCTACATAGAATTTGATTTTATGGGTAAATCCAGGACTATTGTTTATATATATATATATATCTTTTGTCATGCCTTTAAATTATGAAATCATTGTATAATATGTATATCTCTTTTGTCATGCCTTTAAATCATTCTATACTAGCATTAATCCAGAACTTGGTTTGGACCTTTTTTTTACAGGTTATGTGGGAGAAGATTATGTCTTATAACCTTTTTGGCGTTGACCAACGATTAGATATAATTCTCTTTTGATTGCATTAATATTTCTAAGATAATATTTATTTACTTTACTTCATATAGTCATTAACTCTGATCTATGCCAATCTATGCTTGAATTGGTTGGTGCCCATGATGCCCAGGGTGCAATGGAGCTCACGCAGCAATAATGGTGTTTCTTTCTCACTGAAGTTCTCGAGTGCATCTGCATAAATCCAATCTATCCCTAGTGTTCTCAGCAGCTCTCTTCTCCTCACGAATATGCACACCTTCCAGCAAATGACGGGTTCTTACATTCAACAGTCATCTCTAATTACATGCAGTAGCTCCTCCAATCTTCAACGGATTGCAGCTTTTTTGTAACATACCCTTCCACTACGGTTGCTCCTCTAGGCTCCAATATATAGCACATTATTGATCACACGATTTCTCTGACAGAATTGATCTATGTGAAAACTCAGAACGTCTTTAACAATGCAGGTGAGCAACTTCTTTGTCACGCAGACCTACTCAGGTCCAGTACACAGGTTGCAGCACTTATTTTCACAATGGCAGCTCACATCAACACGACAATCAGAACAACAAATGTCCACGACAACAAATCCTCCTTCGCTAAGAAGCTCCCTCTCGTGGAAAATCCCTTGCAACTTTCTATGGTGGCTCTCTTGTTCACTCGACTCCCTCACTCACCCGCTGGCATAAGAACCAAATCTGCTGAGGACATGAATCCGCAGAGAAAAAAGCCATGGTGGAGATCTGTTTCTGTTGTATATTTCGACTGTCATTGTTTGGAGTAGCCACGCTGGAGTCAAACCCTTGCTCAGAAGGAGAAGGGAGAAGCCGCACTGTCCAGTGAATTAAGGAGGATCTGCTACCTGGAGTAAGAAAGGAGAACGTCGAATGCGGTGGAGAGAAAGACCTAGAAAATATATCTGAGTGACTCAATCAGATCCGCTCATAGAATTCATTGCCATGAGAAAGCCCCAATTGTTATTCATATACCCAGCAGTAAGCAAGGGACCATTGTTCATTGTTTGGAGGCTGTGAACAAGTCTGTTTTGACAAGTTAAAAGTAATACTTGTGCTAGTCAAAAGTCCACTATGAAAAACCGTGAAGGTAAGTTTTACATACATCATTTAAATAAAAAGAGATCATAAGTGAGAAGTATTTTAAATGTTGTTCACGTCACTTAAAAGGTAAAGGTTACTTTTAACGAATGAAATGTTTAATATATGTGGACATGATTATTTAGTATGGAGGTGGCTTATTATTGGAGAATACATCACGTTTTGCTTAATTTTGTCTCCCCCGGTTTTGCTTAGCTCGTACCTTACCGAATTTTGTCTCCCCCGGTATATGGTTGACTTTTAAGAAAGGCATTATCGAGTGGCGGGAGGGTGGGGTGAGATATATGTGAAAAAAAATTACAAAATATTCCCGTCTAGTTCAATGCAACCAACAATGACATTATTGTGTTGATTTTGGCAAATTGTTTGTCCTTTTTATTGTGGTTGCAGACTTTGTAGTTACCAGGGTGAAATTTGACCTCATGCGATTATTTCTTCCCTTTAAGTGGAGGAGAAGGAAAGAAATAGCGAAGAACACACGAATGCTGAGACGGAAGGACGCTTGCAAGAACATTTATTGGAAAAAGACTTTAATGTGGAAGATATTGCATTTGAATTAGGAAGAAATGGTATCTGGATTTGGTGTTCTTGGTTTCTTGGGTGGTGTTAATTCAGTCCATTAAAACATTTTGGCAACTGTGAAATCTCAGGTTCTCTTAGATTTCTTCTTCTTCTTGTTCTGCATCTTGTGCATGCCCTGGTTGACCTTGATATTTGTTTCAAAGGAAGCCTTTGACATAGAAGAAGTATATGAAAGGGACGGGGCGACGACACCTCCTATGGTAATAGAAGTTGTAGTTAAGAAGGGAGGTAATGACACGTTCGTTGTTAAGTGGGGGTTGGATCAATTTATGTCTCCAGGCCAAACTCTTATTCTCTTACATGTTAAGTTGTTCCTTCTCACGATTCCAATGCCAAGTATGAATTCTCACTTATGCTTTTTTGTACTTATCATGTTTGATTGGTAGGATGCTAAGCACAGTTCAATTTTTTTGGTTATTTTTTTCATTCGGAACCAATGTTTTGAACAAACATACATCTCAGCTATTCTCATTTTTCTGCGATGGAATATGTTTCCTGTGCATGCCTGTTTTCTCATCCTTCATCGTTAGTTGTATATACATATATAATTTAATATTTCATAATTAAATTTAGGGGTTGTATCTCAGATATTACCCAAATGTATACTTCCACCATGTATCTTGGCTTGTCAATGTTGGCTTTCATACTTTGAAATATAACTTATATTTCTCAATCTGAATATTTCGGACGACAAAGAACCTTCCTAGATACCTTTTATTCTTTACACAACGGAATCGATATACAGTATTCTTACCGATACTTCATTCATAACTTAACAAACCAATATAACTGATCCATGTATTTTTCCAAACAAACAACTATCGAATATGAAATTTTGATTGCCTATTTTTGTTACCAAAAAATATGCATAGTAAATTATATGTTCTCTAAGAAAATCAAATATAATGCATATAATTTGTTATACAGAATAAAAACTTTTTCCAATTATATTATTTTTCTATAACATATTCCATTTTCTACTTAGTTCCGCTTATTTCAGAGGAAGCGAATTTAAAGTGTTTCATCCATCTGCCAAATAGTTCTGAAATGATTGCTCAATAACGATCAATCTTGATCTAGAAATAGTGGAAAAGTCACGCCATCTTCCATCTTCCATTCCTATTTGAATAATTTATAACCTTTTATTTATGTAATGGGTTTGCTTTGGATCAAGGTTCATTTATCAATAAGTTCTCCAACATTCTTGCTTTAATGGATTGTATTATTTATGTCATGAGTTTGCATAGAACTGCAATCTTCTTTAGCAATGGGTTTTATTTTATCAATCTTACTTCATTTTATCCTTTTCACTTGATAGTCCAATTGCACATTGAACTTTACAAGCATCCGTCCTCCGAGGTCATAGTTTGTAGAATTGATTGCTTACATATCTGAAATTTATCCAGGTAGTTAAACAAATAAGGTAGCTTTTGTGTTTTAGAGGTTGAGCTCGGGTTTAAACTTTCCTTTTTAACATCTATTTCTCATAGTTATTAGCAAAGTGCCGCCCATAATGGATCATTTTCTTGCAAAAAATAATCAGTTTATCATTATTTAATTTTCATTTTCTTTTTGCAGTGGGAAACCATGTACCAATTTTAATTTTGTTCAGCTTGGTACCTTACAGAATTTTGTCTTCCCTGGTTTTGCTCAGCTCGGTACCTTACAGAATATTGTCTCCCCCGGTTTTGCTTGCCATTTGCTTTGTATTTTGGACTTTTCTATGGACGGCTCACGGTATAGTCTTCTTGTTTCTGGCTGGAAAAGAGATGAGCTTCGCTCTATTTTGAGAAATAAGAGAAATTCTTGCACTCGTATATAAACTCATTGACTATTTGTGTACTCGTATATAAATGCAGCATTGATTGCTCCCGTTCATATTTGAGGAGTCCTCTCTTACTGATCCTGTTCGTTGTGTATTTGTAGAATATTCTTGATAAACTATAGAGGAAGATGAGTGTATTGTGCCGTCAGAGAAACTCTCTGTAGTGAGATTCACAGAATACATGATACATCTTTAGAGACATTCAAAACTTGGGAGGCTCGAGAGGAGATATATCGTACAGAGGTGTGGAGTTAAAAGGCTCATTTAAAAGATCAATTTAAGGGCCGCTAGATTATTCGATTTAATGTCAAGAGTTGTGAGTGATTAAGAGATTCATACGATTTGAAGCTAAGAGATTAGTTTCAAGTTCAACTTCTCAGGTCTCAAGTTCGAAACTTGACAGGTTTGCTTAAAGTTTTTCAAAGCTGTGAGATATTTGTGTTAAAATGTGTCAGGCTCCCGACTGTTCCAAGACGGCCCGAATCACGCCAAAACAGAGAAACAATGGCTCGACATGAAAATATTCTTCATAAGATTGAATGCTTCGGGAGTTAGCAAAAGCATACCAATTCCCGAATCTTTAACCCTCCATTTCTTACCTCTAAGCAATCCGACTGCTTTGGAGATCAACGGGTGTCGATTCCATCTGTATTCAAGTGCATTCCTCACGCTCCAATGGAATCGAGTTGGATAAATATCAGAAGGAGAAATCACATACATTCGCGCCGATACCATTCAATTAAGTGACAACTTCTTTTTTGAAGTCACTTGAGGGACGAGCCTCTTATCTTTGGAACGTTGGAGAAAAAGGAAGGAAATAAGTGAAGATTTATTTAATATATATTTATTTATGTGAAAAGTTAAGCCAACATTATATATAATATATTTTAGGATATATAAATGGATTCATCTTAGATAAATGTGATTAGATACATGGGATGAAATAATATATATTTTAAGATATGCTATAATTAATATAACACAAAAGTTTTAGGTGTTTAGCTTTTTATATTTAAAAGTGTTTAGTTTTTTATATTTAAAAGTAGTTAATTTTTTATTATTTTATTTTTTATTTAGTTTAAATGTTTATATTTATTTATTGTTTTTATAATCATAATTGTGAATCTACGTGATGTATTATGTTATGTTTAAGGCATGAAGATTAAAAATAAATTTATTTTATAGTAATAATTGTGAATCTCTAAAGGAGATGCAATTATGTTATGTCATATGCATGGAAATTAAAAAATTAATTATATCAAATTAATTAATTAACATGATTCAATTTAATTAATATCTATCTATATAAATATGTGTTTTCATGTTATATAAAATTAAAATGTTTATTATATTTTAATATTAATTAAGTATATAAATATGTGTTTTCATGTTATATAAAATTAAAATGTTTATTATATTTTAATATTAATTAAGTAGTTAATTTAATTATATTGTATATTAAGATCAATTTTATATTTAAATAAATTAATATCAATTTTTAATTGCTAATTCATTAACTCATTAACCTCTAACTCTTAAGGCAGTAATCTTCTAATTCATTCTTCATATATACTAAGCCCTTCACCATTAACCCTATTAGCCAACACATCCCTTCATGATTGATCCACTCACTCACAAACTCTTTAACCATGACCAACCAACACATCATGAAAAGGGTCAAAAAAACATATCACTTTGCATGCAATGATGCTCAGCTAAACATCCATAATCCTATCATACTTCAAACATGGCGAACAAATGTGGATTTCCAATGATTGCTCTCATGATATGTTGTCTTGAAATACATAGCCAAATATGCTTCCAAAGTAGAAGGAAAATCAAATACCTACCATCATATGTTGACTAAAATCACCGCTACATCATCTCCACGGGACCCAGCCTCATATGCCTACTGTCACTTGCACTCCGAAGCAATTGTTGACCGAGACATCAATGCTCAAGAAACTTGCCATATGTTGCAAAAATTGCCCCTTGTCACATGCAGTCATCCCTTCACCAAGCTAAATATTGGTCTCCAAGTATTCTGTTGTGTATCTCTTGACTCGGGTGATTGCTTATCTGGATCACGTTTCATAGATGTGTGCTTGCAATGCCCTCCAACATTGGACCTCTTCTTTCCTTATAGACCTTGCACAACAATGGTCATATAACCAGGGACGCAAAACTAGAAAGTGGAAGAAGAAAATTGTCAACCATTGACATTGGTAACACTGAACGTCAAGGCTTGACCTTCATGACAAAGTCACGCACTACAACATTAAAAGGAATGTGAATTGCAATCATCAATCCATGCACTCCCCCTACCAAATGAAAATACCAATATTGGTTTCCAATATATTTAGAGGGGAACTTGATCACTACCTAGTTCTTTATTGTTTTAGTCACATATGTATACTTTTTCATATGACAAATAATGTACAATTCATTTTACTTGTCATCCATTAAATGAGTTTTTATTTAATGCTTATTAGTACTTGTAATAGAGTTTTCTTTGAACAATTTCAGAATACTATCTCTACAATAAATTAGCTAGACTTGTTTTCAAACACATAAATTTTATTGTCTATGTATACACAAATTTCTTTCATTTTACAACATATTGAAGTTCTTCTCAGCATTCCATTTACCCTGCTTCGGGGTATGCTAGTGTTACATTAAACCTACCTAAGTGAGAAGGAAGCTAGATATTGAGATTCGAATCTGAGCTTGTCGTCAGACAGAAATGAGAACGCACATCTGACTCCCACCCTCAACCGCATTGAGAGCGTTAAGACTTTTATGTATTTGATAACTGACTAGACTGTGCAACTTTTTTAATTGTGGATCGAAATGCAGTTCTCTAAAGAAGCTGATAGTAAATATCGTCGAATCCACCCGGAAATTGTGGAAAATTTACATTTGCGCCTTCATGGATCAAGATTTCCTCATGGCACAGCTGGTTGCAACCTACCAGGCTTTGAATTCAAACAAATTATCACCTAACAACTGTAAATGGATCAAGATTTCCATATCACACAACTGTTTGATACCTATCCCAGCTCTCCAGTCTTTGCATTCAAAGAAAATATCACCTAACAACTGTAAAATTGCACACCTAGAGACAAATCTCACTTTCTTAGTGTTTTATTAATACTTTCCTGCATTTTTTCTCCATTGCGTTCCACTTACTCTCCGTGTCTCAGTACCATGGAAGACTACAAATTAGTAACGTCGCAAACAAGTAATCCGCGTTGATTAATGTACTGCGCACCAACCAATGACCATTGACCTTTTCAATTACTCCAAACGACTAAGGTAATTATAAATTTACACACCCGATTCTCAAGCAAAGCAGTGCAACGTGATAAAATTCCGAACTGATATTCAAGTTAGAACGAGAAGATTTTGAAGAAATAACAATTAGATATATCGAAAGGGTGAAAAGCTACAAGAATTTGAGCATAGATTTAATTGCAAGAAGCCATGCAGTAGATTAGATGCGCTGCTCACAGGCCTTATTCAAATCTTTCAGCAGATCTATCTGTTGGATATACAAAAGCCTGAAAGTGAGCGAAATCCCGAATACGAGCACTTCCTGAACATTCTAATGAAGGGCGTTGAATTGGTGAACAAGTGTGAGAAGACCAGCGTTTTTAATATTTTTCATTACGTAAGATATGCTTCTCAAATCCACCAGCTGGAGAAGGAGATTTCTGATTACAGAGCTGAAGAGTTTTCGAGATCTTTACTATCTGCGGTCAATGGATGAGAGCAAGATGAATGAAACAATCGCCAAACTCACCAATGATCCCCGTGAGAATGCTGTGATGCTTCAGCAAATGGGTGCAGATGATATGTTTGATGGAGTTTTTTTATGCGACTCCTTGTGGTTATGATGGATTATTAAAGTCTGATTTTGAAGTGGGGATAGAAAAAAATATCTGGAATTTGAAGAGGATTCTGCTCCAGAAAGTCCATTGTCGGGGTGCAAGGTATGGGAGGTATCGGCAAAACAACTATGGCATTGTCTCAATGCAATTATCAAGAAATTAAAGGTGATACTTTACATCGCTTAAGATGGATTTAAGATGGATCTGCGTTAGTATTTAGTATTTTATAAAGCCCAAATTTTCTTGTACATATCTTATATGTAGTTAAGCAATATATATTCATATTTATAGTTAATAATTATTTTTATTAAAATCATATTTATATTTGTATTTGGTTTTAAATTTAAATTAGATTTTACATTGTATTTTGACGTAGTAAAAAAATTATATAAGATTTTATTATTATACAAATTATGGAATTTCAATCTAAATATATGTTTCTTTATGCATGCCAGGTGTTTTCGGAAACAATATCATTTTCCTCAGTGTCACACAATCTCCAAATCTAAAGGGAATTTTAGAGACAATGTGGGAAAAGATTGTTTATAGAAAGTACCCTAAATTTCAAATTGTGGACGATGCACATAGACAACTCAACAAGAAAAGTAAGCGAAGACTTGTGTTGTTGGATGATGTTTGGTGTAGGGTAAATTTGGAAACATTGTTATTTGAAGGGGAAGGATATAAGACTCTTGTGACAACTCGAGATCGTTCTACTATCCCAAGGACAACCTCCACTCAACTTTATGAATTACCACTATTGGATGATGTTGATGCACTATCCCTTTTCTGCTTTTGGGCTTTTGGGAAAAGATCAATTCCAAGTATTGTACATGAACAACTAGTCAAGTAGGTATACCTCTTATGATACCAAAATGTTGTTTTTTATATAATATATCATTGTATTGAGTTTTGCATGAGTTTGGTTGGTTTTACTAATTGCAATATACACCATCACTTTGGATGCCCTCAAGTACAAGGTATTACTATAGTGGTAAATCCCTATGATGAGATTGGATTCCACATTAATAAAAGTTACTCTAATCAATATTCTAATAGAATCTCTTTTGCCCAAAAATATTTATATTGATTTTCATATAAATCCATAAATCAATACTCGTGAATGGGATTTTACCTTATAATTAAGCTAGGGATTCATTATTTCAACATCAAAACCTATTTGATTGGTTTTCCACCTAAATAATTTCCACTTCATGATATTGATGTGTGACTTGCAGGTGCAAGTAGAATGTAAAGGCCTCCCACTTGCTCTGAAGGTGATTGGAAGCTCTTTGCATGGTGAGCCTCGACTGGTGTGGGAGAGTGCCAAGAACAAGATTTCAAATGGGGAATCAATATCATATTATCACAAAGAAGGGCTTCTTAAATGTTTACAAAGTAGCATTGATGTCTTGGATGAGGAAGCACAAGAGTGCTTCTTAGACTTGGGGTCATTTCCAGGGGATAGAAAAATATCTATCACTGTATTATTTGACATTTGGGTGTATGTGCAAAAGATGGATTGGAATTATGCTTTTGTCATCTTGTTAGAACTTGCAAGTAAAAATTTGTTGAATTTAACGAATAATCTCAAGTAAGTGCCTTGCGGTATGTTTGTTATGCTCAATCTCTTTTAACTTTGATTCATATGTCTTATGTATTGTGTTTTTTTGGTAATTAGACCTAGTAGGAGTCAAGAAATCAAATATGGAGGTGCTGAGTTGTATTTTTCTCAACATGATGTAATACGAGACTTGGCCCTATATTTGTCATCTCAAGGCAATATAGTTAATAGGAAGAGGTTGTTTATGCCTAGCAAGGAGCATAATTTTCATGGAAAATGGGAACTTCTCAAAGATCAAGCATTTGATGCTCAAATAGTTTCCATTCACATAGGTGGGTGATTTTATGAACTTGCTTGAAGTGTGCACAATTATTTGCTTCAAAAACATTGAAATTAAAAGTACCATATTGAGAATTATTGTTTCTTTTATTTTTTCAATTTTGTTTTATGCTAACATGTACAAGTTCAATCAATACAATATAAGTCATGGATAAGGGTAAGAAACGAAAAAGCTTGGCCAAAGAATGGAATGGGAATATTTTTACCAACTGGTTATTTTGAAAATATTTACTCAATATTGCTATATCCAAGAACAATATTATTTTAAAAAATATTCTCATGTCAATATGCAATTTACAATCAACATCATAAAAAAAACTATAAAATTGTATTGAATATTCCTCATATTCACCATTTTAATATACACATAATATTAAGTTTGTTCTCGATTTTTTTGGTTCATGTTAGAAGTGAATTTTATCCTATATAAAACTAACATATTATCATATGTAATTTGTATGAACTAGTCACATACCCATTTCTAGATACTTTCCCTTGATAGATATCGTGAAAGATATGTATTAATTTCATAGTCTGTCTTACACGTTAATATTCTAATTAAACATTTCATTTTTGGTTTGTATGTAGGTGCTATGGAAGTGTGGCATGAATCTTTATTCTGCGGAGGCTCTCGTTGTACAATCTTCTACAAGGAATTATTTTCTTCCATTGTTTTTGAGTTTCATGAGAAAATTGAAAGTCCTCATAGGGCATGTGCAAGCTAATGAGGGTCACTTTTGGCGCATTAGATGCAATAGAAAACTGAAAAATCAGGCATCCCTCAACTTACTTGGATTTTTTGAGATACTTACGCAAAATATCTTGCATTGAGTAAAAAAGATGAAATGTAGTAAATTGAATCACGTTTCCGAATATATAACTTTTATGTATTCAAAATTTGCATAGCTATGTCAAGTTTCATGTTTTCTAACAGTCACTTTTTATTTTTTTGGCAAATGATAAGATATATGTTTTTGTGGGTGCAGCCTTTCAATGCCTAAATGATGGTTTCGGGATATAAAAATTGGTAGACATGTATAGAACCCGTAGCACTAGTGTAGCGCTATTTTTCCAAAATTAAATGTTTAATTTTTAATTTTTTTTAATTATGTAAGTGATCAAACCTCGAGAATGGTACGTCAAATGTGGGTGTAGCCTTTGAAGGTCTTAATAGAGTTATTTTGACTTGGATTTTTTACAGCATGTAGAGGTCGGTGTCCTCTAGTGCAGCATACAAGCTTTTTTTTAAATGGTTGTGAAATGAAAAAGTTATAGAATAAACACTAACAGTATGTTTTTTGACCAATGGAGTGATGACACAAGAAAATTAGGAAATAAATAGAAAATATCAATATTGTTTTAAAAAAATTACATATTTGGAATCTGCATAAAAAATTCTATCTATGCCTAAAATTTCCTCAATAATGGTCAGGTATGTCATGCTGTAGAGAGCGGTGAAAAACAGGCATACTCATAAAAATGTTGAAAATGTGAAATTAGCTATGGTCTGAAAATTCCCTAGCACAGGTTTGGTAAGACTGAACTAGCCATATAGGACAGTGGCTGACACGCGGGTGCGGGAGGAGTAGGTGATTAGGCGCCCCAGAACGTGCGCACGTTATGTTTAAATTCAAATAATGCGTGCGGGTTGTATTTAAATTCAAATTTTAGTGTTTTGGCACTCAATGTTATAAGCAACACGCGAGCGTTATGTGGATACATAACGCGCTCTCGTTATGTGATTACATAATGCGCGTGCGTTATAATCTTCACAAATTTATGTTTTGAAGTGTTAGATTGGGTGAGAGAAAGATAATGATAATGAGGATGATGAAGATGAAGATGATGATGGAGATGAAGATTGAGATGAAGATTATGATGGTGATGAAGATGATGACGGTGATGACGGTGATGAAGATGATGAAGATGATGATGGTGATGATGATGATGATGATGATGATGATAAAGACAATGATGACAATGATGATGAAGATGGAGACGACGACGACGATGATGATGAAGATGATGATGAAGATGGAGATGAAAATGGCAATGATGATGCTGCTGATGATGATGATGAAGATGTCATCATTGTCATATTAATCATGATATTCACCACCATCATCATCAACATCATCATCGTCATCATCTTCATCATCGTCATCATCATCATCATCATCATCGTCATCACTCTCTCTTCTATGGTTTTACACCTCTCTCTCTCTCTCTCTCTCTCTCTCTCTCTCTGTAAACCCCCTCTCCCTCTCCCTAACCTCTCCCCCATCCCTAACCATCTTACTATTTCTATCTCCCTACTACTCCACCTAGCCCAACACCCCCTCCTCTCCCTAGCCCTTACTAACCCGGGCTCTCTCAGTCTCTCTCTCTTCCCTACACCTCCACCTACCTCTAACCACACCTTCCATCTCTCTTTCGCAGTCCCTACAACCAACACCCTCTCCTCTCTCGATCTCTCTCTCCCTCCCCCCCAACCATTAATAATGCCCTCTCTCTCTCTCTCTCTCTCTCTCTCTCTCCCTCCCCCTCGCTAACCTCCCTCCTAGCCCCTTACCCCTAACTAACCCCCCCTCTCTCACTCTCTCTTCCTTGCTTCTGCACCTCTCTCTCTCTCCCTCTCTCTCTGTCTCTCTCTCTCTCTCCTAATCCCCCTTCCCTTACCAATACATGATGATGATTATCATCATCATCATCGTCCTCATCATCTCCATCATCATCGTCATCTCCATCATCATCTTTATCCTCATCATCATCCTCACCACCATCTGCATCATGATTGATTATTGGTCATCATCATCATCCTCTTCTTTCTGATCACCATCATCATCATCATCATCATCATCGTCATCATCATCATCATCATCGTCATCATCATCATCTTCATCACCATCATCTTCATCTTCATCATCCTCATAGTCATATCCATCATCATCTTCATTATCATCATCATCCTCATCACCGTCTTCAACATCATCATCATCATCATCATCTTCATCAGCAACATTTTCATCCTCATCATCCTCGTCTTCATATTCATCATCATCATCAGCATCATCATCATCATCATCCTCATCACCATCTTCATCTTCATCATGATTAATGATTGATCATCATCATCATCATCATCATTCTCTTGTTTATCATCACCATATTCATCATGATTGGTGATTGATCATCATCAGCAGCAGCAGCAGCAACATCAACATCATCATCCTCTTCTTCATCATCACCATCATCATCATTATCATCATCATCATCCTCATCATCCTCGTCGTCATATTCATCATCTTCATCATCATCATCATCATCATCATCATCATCCTCATCACCATCTTCATATTCATCATGATTGATCATCATCGTCATCATCATCATCATCATCGCCATCCTCTTCTTTATCAGCACCATCATCATCCTTATCAGCATCTTCATCTTCATTGGGTATTGATCATCATCGTCATCATAATCATCCTCTTCTTTATCATCACCATCATCATCATCATCATCATCATCATCACCATCATCATCATCACCATCATCTTCATCATCCTCATCATCATATTCATCATCATCTTCATCATCACCATCCTCTTCTTTATCATCACCATCATCATCATCATCGTCATCATCATCATCATCATCATCGTCATCATCATCATTATCATCATCGGCATCGTCATCGTCGTCATCTCCATCATCATCTTCATCATCATGATCATCCTCACCACCATCTTCATCATGATTGATGATCGATCATCATCATCATCATCCTCTTCTTTATGATTGCCATCATCATCATCATCATCATCATCATCATCATCATCCTCATCATCATCCTCGTCGTCATATTCATCATCATCTTCACCGTCATCATCATCTTCACCATCATCATCATCATCGTCATTGTCGTCGTCGTCATCTCCATCATCATCTTCATCATCATCATCATCCTCACCACCATCTTCATCATGATTGATGATTGATCTGTTGATGTATATGTAACTTCGGAATGTATTTCATCTATGTATTTCATATGTATTTATTGTACCCTTATAAGAGATGTGTTATTCCTCTATAAGGAAGTGTCGTCATGTGGATTGACAAGTGTCGCAAGTGTGTGTACTTGCCAATGGGTTATTAGACCACCATGTGGGGTCGGCCCTGAAAGATATATATTATAATGTGGATGCACCTAGCTAGACAAGTCGGCCCCATAAGGTCACTGGGCAAACAGATTAGTACAAATAGAGATTAGGTGATCTCTATTTAGATCATTCAGAAAAGTACATCTCTCTCACTCAGAAAGTGGCGCACTAGTGAGGAGGAGGATCATCTGCTACTAGGAGACTATCTTAGTGTATTTTGGTTGTACTTTGGTTGAGCCATTGCTCTCTCTATCTCTGAGGAAGTTATGGGGTTTTTCACCTTAGGGTTTTCCCCACGGAAACTCTGTGTCTCTTGTCTCTTATGCTTTTGATTCTTGTGATGCTTGTCATGCTTATTGTGATTGTCATGCATTGATATACTGTATATGTTATTCTCTTAGTAAAGATCCTAGAGTATTGTGAATTAATGCTCAAAATTTAACATGGTATCAGAGCTAACCTGAGAATAAGACATTTTGTAGTGACGGAAACTTGAGTTTCTTGTTTATTGGGTTTCTCTCCACAGTTTTTGGGAAAGCAGTATAGTAGATTGACTCTACTCATCAAGGTGCATCTATCTGTCCAATCAGAATTCAATTTTGAGCATTTTAAGATTTGGCCCTAAAAATTAGGGTTTCCACAAAAATAGGAATTAATGGAATCTGAAGACACAGCGGGAAGCTCCTTGAAAAAATCGAAGTTTAGAGCTTTGGATCGAGATTTTTGGCTTGGTAGATCTTCGAGAAACTCAAACCCTAATTCAGGGCTCTCCCTGGTGAACCCGGGAGGACAAAAAGGAAAATCTGAAGGGTAAAGCTTTGCTGATCTCAAATTCTAAATACACTAGGATGATCAGATCATCAAGGCGCATCTTTCTATCCTTTCAAAAAATTGAAATTCCCATTTTGAATTTTTAGGGATTTTTCAACAAACCCTAATCCGGGACCAGATCCAGTTTTCAGCATTTCAAGTGGTAAGACCTAAATATTTTCTATTTCCATTTGAAGTACTCTTTAAAATGTCTCACCACACCAAGCTTGAGGATAAGCTTGAAGGGGCTGATAACTTCCGAGCTTGGAAGTATAGGATTGGGTTAATCCTCGAAGAGAATGAGTTGGACTCATATATAAAAGAAGAAATCCCTATCCCAGAGGATGAAGAGGCTAAAGTATTGCATAAGAAGAGCTTGGTCAAGGCAAAGAGAATCATTGTTGATTCTATCAAAGACCATCTCATACCCCATGTGTCTTCTCTAAAGACACCCAAAGAGATGTTTGAGTCTTTGACCAAGCTATTTGAAGGGAAGAACATAAATCAGAAGATGACCCTGCGGAACCAATTAAAAGGAGTAAAATTTCAGAATGGAGAAACCATTCTATCTTATTTTTCAAGGGTCTCCCAGATCAAGGACCACTCTGAATGGCTTACCTAGGTCATGGGACTCCTTCATTCAAGGAATCTGTGCAATAAAGAAGTTGATTTCCTTCACTAGACTACGGGAAGAATGCTCACAAGAAGAAGCAAGGCTTGTGGCACGAGAAGAAAAGATGGGGAATGAAGATCAAGCTCTCATAGCTCACACCAAGAAAGGGAAGTCCAAGAGAGAGCCATCTCACTCCAAGAAATCTTCACCTCACTTCAAAGAAAGAAGAATATGCTTCACCTGTAATGAGAAAGGACATATTGCCATAAACTGTCCCAAGAACAAGAAGGACAACAACAACTTCAACAAGAAGAAGAAGGGAATCAAAAGAAGGTTTCATGCTCATGCTGCCGAGGATGATGAACCACCCAAGAAGAAGGCTAGGGAAGAAAGTGATGATAGTAATGATAAGTCATCAAGTGAAGAAGAGTATGTTCTGTTCTCGGCTCTCACAGGTACCATCTCCCATGGTTGCAATGCTTGGTTGATTGATAGTGGGGCTTCCAAACACATGACTGGGCTTAAGAAATATTTTGTGAATCTATCTGAACATGAATCACCCCATAAGGTGAAACTTGGGGATGATTATCAATACCCAATCAAAGGAAGTGGTGAAGCCTCCTACAACCTAGATTCTGGAAAATCTTTGAAGATGAAAGAAGTCCTTTATGTACCTGGGCTCAAGAAGAACTTACTCTCCATCTCTGCATTAGATGCAAAAGGTATGAGGGTTGCATTTGTGGATGGCCAAGTCCTAATGTGGCCAAAGGGAAAGAACATAGATGATGCAATAGTGATTGGAGAGCAAGAGGGAGGTTTGTATAAATTGAAGGGACAACCTGAACATGCCATGGTACATGAATTCATGGAGCCAAGTGAAATTTGGCATAGAAGACTTGCTCATATGCACTATAGGGCACTTCCAATTGCAAGCAAGGCTATAGAGGGTCTTCCTGAAATCAAGACCAAACATGAAGGTGTTTGCAAAGGATGTGCAAAAGGTAAGAACATTAAGAAGGCTTTCCCAAGCTGTGAAAGCAAGGAAAAAGACATCCTGAAAATCATCCACTCAGATGTATGTGGTCCTATGTCATCTAGTTCTCTAAGTGGTTATGTTTACTATGTCTCATTTATTGATGACTTCTCCAGGAAGACTTAGGTATACTTCTTGAAGAACAAAGATGAGGTGTTTGATAAGTTTAAGGAATTCAAAACCTTGATGGAGAATCAAACTGACAAGAAGATCAAAACATTCAGATCCGACAATGGTGGAGAATTCACCTTAGGTGACATCAAGAAGATTTGCAGTAATTCAGGGATTAAGAGGGAGTTGACTGCTCCTTACAATCCACAACAAAATGGAGTTGCAGAAAGGAAGAACAGAACAATCATGGAAGCAGCAAGAGCAATGCTACATGACTAGGATCTACCTATGCATCTATGGGTAGAAGCAGCTAGAACAACTGTATATGTGCAGAACAGAACACCCCACAATATATTGGATAACAAGACACCAAAAGAGGTCTTTTCTGGTAAGAAACCTGAAGTCAACCATCTCAGAATATTTGGTTGTCCAGTATACACTCATGTCCCAAAGGAAAAGAGGACTAAACTAGATCCTTCAGGAAAGAAGGGTATCTTTGTGGGTTACAGTGAAAGCTCGAAGGCTTACAGAATATACTTTCCAGGGTTCAAGAAGATTGATGTCAACAGGGATGTAACATTTGATGAAAACTTAGCATTCATCAAATCAAGGAAGGCACCTATCGGAGTTTATGAAGAACCTAAGGAAACTAGATTTCAAGACACTATCATGACTGAAGCAGTTCCAGAAGTTGTTTGTGAGTTTGAAGATCCGCAAGAACCTGTAGATCCACCTCGTGAGGATAACTCTCACAAGAGGAAACCTACATGGACTAGAGAGCTCATCCAAGATGCAGAAAGATTTGGCATTCCAGAAGAAGAACACAGAGCAAAGAAGAGAACCAGATCACATACCAGTTATGTTGCTTTACTCTGTGACATTATGAACAAAGAGCCTTCCAGTTATGAAGAGGCAGCGGAAAAGAAAGAATGGAAAGATGCCATGGTTGAGGAATACCAATCAATAATGAAGAATGATGTTTGGGATGTTGTCCCAAGACCTAAAGAGAAGTCTGTTGTGACTTCCAAATGGATCTACAAAATCAAGCATGCTGTAGATGGCAGTGTAGAGAAATACAAGGCAAGGTTCATAGCTCGTGGCTTCTCTCAGAAAGAGGGAATAGATTATGAAGAAAATTTTGCACTTGTAGCTAGGTATACTTCCATCAGAACATTACTTGCCCTGGCTACAGCAATGAAATGGAAAATACACCAGATGGATGTCAAGACTGCTTTCTTGAATGGTGTAGTTGAAGAAGAAGTATATGTGGAGAAGCCACTCGGTTTCGAAATACATGACCGAGAGTCATATGTGTGCAGATTGAAGAAAGCCTTGTATGGCTTGAAGCAAACTCCCAGAACTTGGTATGGTAGGATGAACAGTTTCCTATCCAGTTTGGGCTTTACTAAGAGTAAAGCAGATTCCAACCTTTACTACAAGGTTGAAGAAGGGAATCCTGTGATTCTACTCCTATATGTGGATGACTTATTTGTAACAGGAGATGATAGATTGATTGTAGATACGAAGAGGAAGCTTGCTGCTGAGTTCGATATGAAAGATTTGGGAATGATGCAGTATTTCCTAGGTATGGAGGTGTGGCAGAGTGCAGGTGGGATCTTCCTTGGTCAAGGGAAGTACACAGTAGATATCCTGAAGAGATTCGGGATGATTGATTGCAAGGCCATGGCCACACCTATGGCATCAAATATGAAGCTTCTATGTGATGCTTCATATGAGCCTGTTGATGTCTCTATGTATCGTCAGATGATTGGGTCCTTGATGTACCTGACGAACGCGAGACCGGATATTTGCTTTGCTGTGAACACATTGAGCCAGTTCCTGACGGATCCAAGGAGTGTTCACCTGGTTGCTGTAAAGCATGTTCTGAGGTACCTGAAGGGTACAATGGATTATGGGCTCAAGTATGAGGTGAATCAAAAGTTTAACCTGTAGGGTTATGTTGATTCAAATTGGATTGGCAGTGCTGCAGATAGGAAGAGCACATCTGGATGCTACTTCAGTATGGGATTAGGTGTGATCTCTTGGTTTAGCAGGAAGCAGTCCTATGTAGCACTGAGTACAGCTAAGGAAGAGTATGTTGCAGCCTGTTCAGCTAGTTGTGAGGTAGTATGGCTACGGAAGCTACTGTCTGAGTTATTTGATCTCCCATTGGATGCTACTGGTATCTTCTGCGATAACTAGAGTTGTGTGAAGCTGTCTGAGAACCCAGTGTTTCATGACAGGTCGAAACACATAGAGATCAAATATCGCTATATCAGGGATATGGTGCAAAGAGAAGCTGTGAAGCTCCTGTATGTTGCGACGGATGAGCAGATTGCAGATGTGCTGACGAAGCCACTAGCCAGGGTGAAGTTCGAGTACTTCAGAGAGAGGCTTGGCGTTCTTCAGATTGATGACACTTCGAGGAAGAAGTGATGGACACATTTGCTGAAGCCATTCCAAGCATGTTGGAAGGAGGATCCTTCACATGGCTGTGGATGTAAGCGCTGGATGATGAGCATCAGGATGATGTTTTGGTTTCTGCTTTGTATGATCAGTTGGATCATTTTTATGTATGTATGTGCGCATCATGTTGGATATTGGATATGATCAGTTGGATCATTTATATGTATATGTATGTGTGCATCATGTTGGATGTTGGATATGATCAATTGGATCATTTATATGTATGTACGCATCATGTTGGATGCTAGATATGATCGGTTGGATCATTTGTATATATTTTGTATATGCATCATGTTGGATGCTTGGACCATGTATCTGTATATGTATCAGGTGGATACATTGTATGATCAGGTAGATCATGTATATTGATATGTATCAGGTATGATCAGGTAGATCATGTATATTGATGGATACATTGTGTGGATCATGTATCTATGTATCAGATGGATACACTATATATGATGATATGTATCAGGTAGATACTTGGTGAGCATCAGATGGATGCATTGTATGATCAGGGTGATCATGGATGACGAGCTTCTCCAGATGACATGCAGCAGGATGTTGCAGTGATGATGATCAGGATGATCATGTGCACATCAGGATGATGTATGGTGAGTATCAGGATGATACTTTGTGGCCGTGGATCAAGTTGTGCAGATGAGCATGTCTGGGAGATCCTATAGGTCGGAGTTACATACCCATAACAGCTTGGGATGCTCTTTCGACACATTACTCTGGGAGGACATGTAATTTGTGCCCTAGGAGATCTTCAGGTCGGAGTTGTGTACCCGCAACATCCTGAGATGCTCTTGCGAGGTTTTGTCCTATGGCATGTAATTTGCTCCTGCGAAGATCTGGATAGGATGAAAAAGGCCTCAGATGCTTCAGCCAGGTTTTGCCATGACCACATGTAATTTGCTCCTGGGAGATCTGGACAGGATGAAAAAGGCCTCAGATGCTTCAGCCAGGTTTTGTGGTGGACCACATGTAATGTGCTCCTGGGAGATCCGACAGGTAGAGCTGTGTGCTTGTAACAGCCTAGGATGCTTCAGCCAGGTTTTGTGGTGATATCACATGTAATGTGCTCTTGGGAGATCCGACAGGTAGAGCTGTGTGCTCGTAACAGCCTTGGATGCTTCAGCCAGGTTTTGTGATGGGTCACATGTAACGTGCTCCTGGGAGATCCAACAGGTAGAGCTGTGTGCTCGTAACAGCCTGGGATGCTGCAGCCAGGTTTGTGATGCACGTAATAAGTCCTGAGGATTCCACAGTATGGCCAGTGATGATGAAGACCTGCAGGTGGTGGGCCTACATCCAGTATGAAAAAGGACTGGCTCTGTAGAACTTCCTATGACGAGTAGAGTCGGATATTGGTTGAGATAGCAACAGCAGTGACGATGATGATGACGATGCATCGATGACAATGATCCCGAGAAGAAGACTTGTCTAGCAGAACTGTGTCAAGAAATACCTTCCTAGTTAAGAGGGATTGTTGATGTATATGTAACTTCGGAATGTATTTCATCTATGTATTTCATATATATTTATTGTACCCTTATAAGAGATGTGTTATTCCTCTATAAGGAAGTGTCGTCATGTGGATTGACAAGTGTCGCAAGTGTGTGTACTTGCCGATGGGTTATTAGACCACCATGTGGGGTCGGCCCTGAAAGATATATATTATAATGTGGATGTACCTAGCTAGACAAGTCGGCCCCATAAGGTCGCTGGGAAAACACGTTAGTATAAATAGAGATCAGGTGATCTCTATTTAGATCATTCAGAAAAGTACATCTCTCTCACTCAGAAAGTGGCGCACTAGTGAGGAGGAGGATCATCTGCTACTAGGAGACTATCTTAGTGTATTTTGGTTGTACTTTGGTTGAGCCATTGCTCTCTCTATCTCTAAGGAAGTTGTGGGGTTTTTCACCTTAGGGTTTTCCCCATGGAAACTCTGTGTCTCTTGTCTCTTATGCTTTTGATTCTTGTGATGCTTGTCATGCTTATTGTGATTGTCATGCATTGATATACTGTATATGTTATTCTCTTAGTAAAGATCCTAGAGTATTGTGAATTAATGCTCAAAATTTAACATTATCATCATCATCATTATCATAATCCTCTTCTTTATGATCACCATCATCATCATCATCATCCTCATCATCCTTGTCGTCATATTCATCATCATCATCCTCATAACCATCTTCATCTTCATCATGATTGATGATTAATCATCATCATCATCATCGCCATCCTCTTCTTTATCATCACCATCATGATCATCATCACCATCTTCATCATGATTGGGTATTGATCATCATCATCATCATCGTCATCATCATCATCATCCTCTTCTTTATCATCATCATCATCATCATCATCATCATCACCATCTTCATCATAATATTCATCATCATCTTCATCATCATCATTCTCTTCTTTATCATCACCATCATCATCATCATCATCATCGTCGTCGTCGTCGTCATCATCATCGTTGTCATCTCCATCATCATCATCATCCTCACCACCATCTTCATCATGATTGACGATTGATCATCATCATCATCATCATCATCATCATCCTCTTCTTTATGATCACCATCATCGTCATCATTGTCATCATCCTCATCACCAAATCCCTATTTAACTTCCTAACCCATAGAAACTATTAAATAAACTATTGAATAAGGTTTTTTTATTATTTCAATAACGCTAGCGCGTTTATGAATACTGAAACGCGCACGCGTTTTTGAATAAAGAAACGTGGGCACGTTTTGTTAACTAGATGTTATTTAACCGTGCACCAAACGTATTAAATACCTGCAAATTTTTTTAATATACAAGAAACGTGCGTGCGTTTTATGTGTGAATAAATATTAGCAAAATGCTTTTATCCTCCCACGTTCTGCATTTTCTTCTCCCGCCTTCCCGTCTCCCATACAGCACGACACTTCACAAGACATCCTCAATCCAACGGAGTCGACAGTTTTTCGTTCCGAGCCACGGTCGGCATTCTATGGCTCGTTCTGTCTCGCATCCAAAAGGCCTTCAGGGACACCTTTCGGGCCAGACGTAGTTATTTGCAGATGAATAGTGCAAAAAATGTGCAGTGGTGATAACATGTTTAGTGTCCATTGAGTTTGATACTACATCTAGGAGCCACTAAACAAACTTTGAGATAGAAATCTCTGTAATTTTAGGATACTGATTCAACCACTCAACAAAGGAGCGTTTTGCAGGTGACTTGGAAATCCCTTCCAATTTTCAGCAATAAAACAAAGAAGTTCAATGTATAGATTTTCAGGAAAGCTTGTCAACCAATCAGACAACCAAATACAGGGAGATAACCACGCCCAAAAAATTCAAGCTATTGTAAAACTCTTGTTTATCAAGATAAGGATGGACTATGTGTACATTACGAGAATATAGATGAATGAAGTCGCTTTGATGAGCTTGTCCTCTTGCTTTCTCTAGAATGCGTTTAAAAGCAGGGAGTATTGTTCGAGATTCTATTGGTTTACATAAATGTTTCGATGATAGAGGTGAATTACCACTTATCCGAGCATGAAATGTTGAACAAAAGGCTAATGGAACACAACGAAGGATTCCCTGGTTCCACTTGTTATTGAAAATGATACTTTCTCTTGATGAAACCAATAAAAAATCTACCTGTATTATAAATGGAAATCCTGTTACAATTTTCGTCGGAAGAAAAGCATAGATACATACAACCACCATATTTCCTTCTGTAAGCCGCTCGCCCATCAGAAAAGCTAATGTAATAGCCCATTTCCCAACATCTTTCCTCTACTCAACCGTACACTCGTTTACCACGGGAAACCGTTGCCTCCACATGTAATAACTACATTTTTTTGTCGAAAATTGATCTTCTTCAGCTAACAAGTGCAAAATGAAGGATTCATTGTCATTGCTATGAGAAGTTCTAAGGTTAGTTTCTCGTAAAACAGAGATTGTATAAATCCTGTTAAGATCGATAAGTTCCAGCTCACGAACTGAGAGCTTCTTTATCTTAGACATAAACAAAAGAGCTTCAGGATGAATACTAGAGCGCTGTTGCTTTACAGCTTCAACCTTTTCAGGACGTAGGGGCATAGAATGAACCATAGAAAGACGATTGTGGCTCAGATCGACCAATTAAAATTCAATTGGACCCATTAAAATTCAATTGGACGTGACATGAATAATTAAAATTTAACTCTAGATGCATATGCAAGCCACTTGGACGATGGCTGAACATCCGGTACGTTGATGCTTTAAATGATGAACTCTTTCCTTTATGGCATTATAGGGATGCTTACCCTACATTTAACGTCGGCATTAATTAGTTAATGGCTTCCATGTTCGGAGCATAGAGAAAAACCTTGTCACATTACAAAATCCTTGCAATATCATACAAATACAACATTTATTGCCCTCAACCTAGCTCATTTTACCTCTTCCTAGTTCAAAGGCGCTCATGATCCCCTGTTTAAAATCACATAAATTTTGGACTGAGATATCGATGATATGCAAGTAGGCTCGACCAATTGGCTGGCCATGGGACTGACGGAGAGGAGCACCCATAGCACTATCCCGATGTCCTGAATCCAACGGAGTTGACGGTTTGTCGATCCGAGCCATGGTCGTCATTCCATGGCTCATTCCGTCTGTTTTTTTTTAATTTGTTATACTAAACAAAACGTGTGAGCGTTATGGTGATACATAATGCGCGCGCGTTATGTATCACCATAACACTCACGCGTTTTGTAATCCTAACCTACATGTTAAATGCCATCGCAGGTTCGAACCCGCCATTCCTAGTTTTACATAACGCATGAGCGTTGTGAATTTACACAATTCTTGCGCATTTTGCATTTACCCAATTGCATCTAAAAGGTCCCTCAACTTCATGCGAGGGCCCCATAGTATTCAATTATGGGTCGAAGAGAGCTACTGTGAATGGTCTACCAATTTTATCTTCACTCGCACAACTCAAGCCTATTCACTTGGAGAGATTGATTGTGCCTCCACTTCAAGAGCACAATAAAGTATTACATAATTTAGAGCAACTGTCTTTGAGCTTATGTGAAGGGATCGGAAATATGACAAGGTTTAACAACACCCAGTTGAACCTAAAGCTTCCCACAATGCTAGATTTTAACTTAAATTATTGTTGTGATTTAGAAGAGTTGCCTCCAGGAATATGTGATATGACTTCAGTTCAAAAGTGGTCGATCACTAACTGCCACCTTCTTCAAAAGTTACCTAATGACTTAGGGAAGCTCATCTCATTAACAATGTTAAGATTATATGCATGTTTAGGTTTAAAAGAGCTTCCAACATCTATTGGAAAACTTGGGAAGTTGGAATATCTAGACATTTCATTATGTCAAAGCTTAAAAGAACTTCCGGATGAAATAGGACAACTAAGGAAACTTGAGGAGATTGACATGAGAAAGTGTTCTCACTTAAGGAAGCTTCCTAAATCAATTGGAGGGATGATACCCCTAAAGCATGTTATATGTGATGAGAATATGGGGAAAGAATAGATGCATGTCAAGAGCTCTACTATCATGGATCTTAGAGTTGATGTCGTATAAGCACAATTTAGTTTGGATTGGTTGGATGGTTGACATCCTATCTAGAACCAATACAAGTGTAAAGACAAAGTATAATAAGTTATACCACACTTATTGGTCAATGGCTTAGAAGTTAAGGAGTTATGGGTTAGTGGTTAGAAGTTAGGGAGTTAGAACTTAATGTGTTAAAATTGTAATCTCCATTATTATTTGTTTTTTCATTATTATTAATAAATAATAAATTTTATTAAAAAAATCTATGTTTATAAGATATATATTTGTTTTCAATATTTTGTAAATATAATCATCGTTAAAATCAAAATCAGTTATTACATACTATAGTAAAAAAGATCAACGTGATACATTTAATTTAATTAATATTAAAAAATAAGATCAACGTGATACATTTAATTTAATTAATATTAAAAATAATTTATGGATATTTGAAATTAGATATGTTTTTGTTATTTTCCAATCATTAGAAGTTTGAGAGTAAATTGATGGTGTAAGGAGGTAATAAAATCACCACAATTACACCAACTTCCAAACCACTTTTTATAAAGTATCAAATTCCACACGCACATTAGAGTCTTATATGATCATCTCAAAATGCCATCATCTACAAGTAAGCGTATGGAGTACAAAGGTGGTGATTGCAATCTGTACCCTGCAAGTTATTATTCTTCCGGGAAACATAGACGACACAAATATTTTGTAACGAAGATATGAAAAACATAGTTTTTTATGCATAATATTTCACATTCATGAAATCAAAATAAAATTGAATAATACAATCACAATATATATATATATAAAGAAGTATTAAAAGTACTTTTTAAATTACTAGGAATAAGAGATATTTATAGATCTGAAATAGACCCAAAGATAGCTGTCATAGTTGGGCAAATGAGAGTTCTTATGTAAGCTTAACTCACACAAGCTGGCTCACAATAGCTGGCAGTGTTGGAAATACCAACGCCAACACCCCCCATAAGCGAAACATAAGGAGGAAATAAAAAAGAAACAAAGATGGGTCCCGGCAACTAGGCCTGATGAGGTACCCATGTACAACCTACTCTCATAAATGGAGAAAAGGAGAAAACCTCATGGAAAAAACTCTTCCCCAAAAGAGAGAAAATCACACATGTCGAAAAAAGGCAATGGAGCTGAAACCAATGAAGATCCAAGTGTCAAGTTTCGAACTCCTAAATGTATAATCCAAACTGCTGATGCACACCACCGCAAGGAATCATTGGATACCACCCCCCCACAAGGTTGAACTGAGTGGAAAAGATGGTGGTAGTGAATGTCACAACTGATGGCAAAATGATGAAGGTGCTAGTTGAAGCTGGTGATAATGTCCAACAAAACACTCCATTGTGGAAAGCTCCAAGACACTACAAAACAAAGCAGTACAGGGAGACGAAAGCCTGATGACACTCCAACAAACTATCTGCACAAGTGGCCCGAAATCCACTACTCAAAAGTGCAGAATGAGAGGTACAATCAAAATATACCATCATGGACAACAATCCTCATTATGGGTTATGGAAAACAAAGCCATTTTAGATAAGTGAGGAATCAATACAGTTCATTGACAAATGTAGTGTGCAACCATTCTTTAGAAAGAGAGCAGATATCTCAGCGCAATGCTTTAAAACAAAGGAAATAAAATGAAGGCTGCAAGAGTAGTGATGGCAAAGATAAGGCCAAAAACCCTCGAATACAATAGGAAAAAGTGATGCCAAAAAACCTCCAAGTCTCCAATTCTCCCCCATTAAACACAACTAAGGGATGCAACAATAGATATCGATCAAATATCAATCGACAAAGCAAACCAATCGAAGCTTTAGTTGACTACCATCACTGGTCAAACATTAATGGACCACCAAAGCAAATCAATGGTAAGAGGAAAATTGTACAATCGAAGACACACATCGATATGAATTCCTCAAACATCCATTTAAATGATTCCATGACCATTCATCAATCTATCCACAATGAATAGTCGACACTGGTCCAAGGTTTTGACTTTCACATCTTTTCTGAAAATTTTGAAAAGTAGAATTGCCAGTCTTCCAAGATTTTTGTTTCCTGGGCACATTCCTCCAATTCTTATGAGGATGTCTGTATGGCACATAGTTTTGTTCTGGCTGAACAGAAGAAACAGGATGAGGTTCTAGTTCACTCATAGAAGCAACAAAAACATTCTCAAGTTTTGGTTTGTTATGGGCAACCAGCTGAGCAACACATTCATCAACAGGTTGCTCTTCATTCTGAATTCCACCAATAACAAATACAACATTCCTTGACTCAACAAGGCTAGGTGAAGACAAAGAGGGAGTAGTAGTAGCATATCCAAGACCCATTCTTGAGGTCTGCAACTCAGGGGCAATAGGAACAACAATTCCCTGGCCATTCTTCCCAAGTCCTCCCCCAGTATATCCCATTTTGCTCAGCAGGCGAGACCCAATACCTGTAGTGTGTTTTTCAAAGCTAGGACAAAGACAACCATTAGTAGCCAATAAAGAATGTGATGAAATAGAGAAATCAACACTCTTACAAACAGGTGGGTTGCAATCAACAATAGGTGAGCTAGGCAGCTCAATAGTATTCATCTCAGTATTCTGCAGTCGAGAGACTTTTTCCTCAAGGTCTTTTCTGCAAACCAGTAATCCTTGAATTGCCTCATCCTTCTCCATGAGCTGCAGCAACAAGGAGTCATGAGCTTCCTTCAAAGCTTGATACTCATCAAACATCCTGTCATCGTTTTCTTGAAGAGAAGTTGTTGTTGCACGAAGCTGATCAATAGAAACCTGTAAGTGAGCAGCCTCATTAGTTAGCTGTGCATTAGTCTCTTCCATCCTCCAAACATGTTCCTTTAAGGCATCATGTTCTGTTGTTGAGAGAGATTTTACTTCGTCTTCCAGATTATTGAGAAGATCGACCTTTGCTAGAAATTTGTCTTCAAGGTCTCCAAGGGAAATTTCCATGTTTCTTTGCAGTATATCAACTTTTTGAGATTTTTCAGTCAAAGTAATTTTCAACTGATTCTTTATTTCAACATTCTCTGCCTCCAACAAGGCAACGGTGGACTGCAAGGAAAGGAACTCATGACTAAGCTGATCAGAGGCCTTCTTCTCAAGTAATTTCTGCAATCTTCTACCCATTTTCAATAAATGCAACAAGCACCAGATTTGAGGTCTCAACCACAGAGGCCCAACTACAACTGACTAATCCGAGATCCGGAAATGGAGTGTTCAGGCCGACAATTTTCAGAGCAAACACAACCAATGCTCTTCAAATTGCCTCAAGCGGAATAAAAATGGAGTCTTTAGTGAAAGGTTATGGCCAAAATTACCATCAACAAATTCATTATAATAAATTTGGCCTCCAAAATAACAATCTCATCCATATGCCAAACTCGGAAGCCATATGAAGCTACGATCAAATGCTGAGCCAAAAGAAATAAATCACAACAGAATCAATGCAATATCCACAATGACGTCCACTCGAAAATCGTAGATGAGGCATGTAGCTGTCAAATCCGTCAATCGATCCAGAGAAAACAAGAAGCTGAGGAACATCCGAGTGAAGAGCACCCACATCTGGGCCACAAGATACAAAATGCGATGGCATCCAACGCTACACCTGCTCACAAACAATAGATCCGAGTTTTGAAATTGTAGATTCAGGTCTATGCAACCAGATTTGATTGTTGGCCGCCACAACCAAGATACATAAAGGCAGATCACTCCGATCTATGAGAAAGGTAGCTGTTGTACAAGATCTGATGCCACAACGCCCACTAATCACAATATCTAAGGTTACTGATGCCCACAGTTCAAAAAATCAGCAAGGATAGCCGGTGGCCAAGCTACAATCAGCCAAAAAAACTGAGGAACATCAACGTAGGTCTCTCCTACGTACCACGATTTGAGCAGGAGAGGGCGATGTGCACAATAAAGATCCAAAAAATCTAGCAACCAAACAAAGCTCTAAAATGAAAGGCCTCGCATCCCACAGATAATATTTCTAAAAACAATTAGAATCGATCTGGATCCCACCAAGAAGTAAGACAACTGGAATTTTTGTTTTTTGTCTCACTCACAAAACTACAGGTAGCGCAGTCGAAAATCGTGGTGGTCATGTGATGGGCCAGAACCTTCCCTTTACGGGCTTCTATGATGCCAAAGAGATCAGTGCCCCCTTGAAGGATCACCAGCTGGAGACAAAAGGGAGTGCGAACCCCACTGTCTCCAAGAACACCCTCGCAAACAAGCTCTATGAGGCATGGGAACCAGAATATCTGAGCAAGCTTTGGCTGGAGGAAATCCTTGCTCACAACCTCAATCTTCAATCTCTGATATCCATAGCACACGTCCAAAAACAAGGATGCAAAATATGCATAAACCCAACTGCCAACTGGAATGTCACGATGCGTAGGTGACTGGCCAAAGTCGCTATCAATAAAATCAAGTTTTCACAACAGCATTGTTGACAAGGGAAGCTGAAATAGCTTACCCAATTAAAATTTCAAGGCTCCAGATCAATTGATATGAGAAAGCAAGGTAGGATCACTGTCCCTCTCTATGCTACCAGTGGCGTGACTGCTCCACTAAGCTAGTTAAGAACTACAACTCTGCAAAACCACTTCCACACAAAAGAGAAGAGGTTTGCAGAGCTGGCTCTGATACTATGAAGAAGTATCAAAAATACTTTTTAAATTACTAAGAATAAGAGATATTTATACATCCGAAATAGGCCCAAAAATAGTTGTCACAACTGGACAAATGAGAGTTCCTATGTAAACTTAACTTACACAAGTTAGCTCACAATAATTGACAGTATTGGAAATACCAACGCCAACAAAATATATATATATATATATATATATATATATATATTATTTAATAATCTCAATGTTTTACCAAAACCAAAACATTTAGCCATCTTAATGTTTTCATAAACACAATTGCTTAGCAAATGGGTAAAACTACAAATCATTCCTTTTAAAAGTAGTGAGTACAGAATTTGTTAGAACAACTCCAAACAAGTGGTTTCGATAATTAAAAAAAAAACTTAATTAAGTTATAGCTTGGATTTGTTTAAAGAGAGGGATATCTTTACTAGGGGTCATGTTTTTCGTAGAGATTTTGAAATGGTAAGAGTCTTGAGGAGTATTAACTCCTTGTGTAAAATTAAGGGCTTAACTATCGAAAGTCCGATATGATTGAATAGAGGCTGAAGTCACCTCATTGACGAGTAGATGGGACTATTTATGGAATCTTTAGTGATGTGGTACCTTCATAGGGTGATAGGACTAATAGCTATTCCAACATTTATGCATCATAAGATATGGAGTCTTTCTCATCGTCTCCCCCTTCAATAAGGTTATATGCATACTTGTTAAGGGCATTGAGGTAAAGGAGAACCATGTCTTCCAAAATATAAGATGTAGGTTTATCAATCTACTATAAAAAGTTTCAAAGTGTTGTGTACTTTAATTGTATAATTGCTAATTTGGGACATAAATAAAAAATAAAGTAAGCTTTGAGAAAAGATAAATTATCACAACAATAAATACTTGTAAATAATAATAAAATATCACAATAATAATATCTGTGTTGATAAAAACAATGTTCACTTTTCTCTTTAAGGGGTCAAATTTTAAATGAAGCCAAGCTCCAATTACAAAATACTTCATAAAGCATCTTGTTTCATTGCTTCTACTCATATATAGTTTCTAGTGAAGGAACTTTCTAGTAGGCAAAACCTTCTAGTAAGCCTTCTCACTGAAAGAGCTTTCTAGTAGTTGGAACATTCTAGAAATTATTTTTATAGAAAATATTTCTTTCACACTATAAAGACTTTTTAATAGGTGGAACTTTCTTGCAAGTATTTTTACAAATATTGCTTTCACACTATATTGACTTTATTGGCCTTATTTAATATAGATGGCTTCAAAACATAAAAATCTATCTATTAAGGGGTTAGGGTAGGACCTTAGCATAGAGACCAACCATGATGCTCCAAGGTGAAGAAAACATAGATAGGGTTAAAAATGTGCATTTGTCTTTTCCTCGGTTTGAAGACTTGGGAAAAAGAAAGGGTGAGGTGAAGTCTAGGAAACAAGGTTGTAGTCAAAAGTGTATATGACAAAGAAATCAAAGAGTAAAATTTGTATTATGGGAATATGTAAGGATGCACCAAGTGGTCAAGTTAGCTCATCAAGACCTCATAGGTAGGTTTTTAGGTGCAAGGAATCAAAGGCCTCCATAAAAGTTTGGATGGAATCAAAGTGAGTGTCGGTCATAGGTTATGTTCTAGTCTTTCATGCATTGGTTCCAGAGTTGCATTTTATTTTAAGGAGAGGGATGCTAAAAAATGAGCATAAGATAGAGATAGAGGAACCTGGAAACACTACATAAAAGATGAAGTCGTCTCTTTGACCCTAGGCTTGAAAAATTGCCACCTCTAGCAATTTAGGTCAAACTCCCCCATCTCCCATTGAAATTTTAATTTAAAGGTGTTTTTAGTGCTATTAGGAATTCCATTGGATTTTATGTATAGGTGAATGATAGTTTTCAAATATCTATTATGTTCTCTATTGCCCAAATTTTGGATGAAGCATATATCTTAGAGAGGGCCTAATAGCATAAATGGTGATTGATATCAATGATAAACAAGATCAGCAAGTGTTTGACTACGTAAAGATACCTTCCATTATGTAAGGTGACATGCTTTTGGGCCCGTGATTACAAACTATGTTATGAAATTGACTAAGAAAGTATGGAGGAAGAAGGAGGTAAAAAAATACTTGAATCAATGTGGAGAGATCATAAACTATAACTTTCATGTTTCATAGATGGGGAAGGAAGTTGAAAGAATCTCAAAGAAAACATCTCATTTGCATGTATATGAGAGGGTTTTGGTCTAAGAAGGGAAAGATGTGATTGCTTGTGAGGAATCTTATGTTGAGGATGGGCCTAAGGCACTTGAGAAGAAGGTACTAGACCGTGAAGGATTTCTAGAGGACATGGTTGGATTCCCTCCATTCATGGATCCAATACCATTGGGTATGTCTATTTAGATTCCTCCTAATCTTGTATTTGTTACAGATTCCATAAGGGATATGGAGGGTGAACTAAGGGAAAATATACTCGATCTGTAAAATCTTCCCCTTTGACTCTGAAATTTGGGGATTTTGCTAATATTGAAGGGCCTTCCTCCAAACCTATTGGGGGGATGTATTAGATACAGAGAATGAAAATATTAATCTTGTCAGCATATCTTAAGGAAATTGGGGTGTTTGTTGTCAAAGCTTTTTTTTCTGTCAACATCTTCCGAGCTCTTTTGTATTCTTGAAATATTATTTGAGACTTAGGGAATCAAGGTTTAAAAAGTTAGATTCTAAGACTCAAGAGAGACTTAGCTTGGATGAATCAAAAGGGAAATTAAATCAAAGGATGAGATAAAAGCCGCATGTGTCCTTAGCTCAGAGAAAGAAAAGGAAGGAAATAAAGAAGGGGAAGAAGAAAACTATCTAGGGAGGGTTTTAGAGTCCATTCCCTAGAGGAGGGTTTACCTTGATTATTATGACTTTAAATGTTATATTTTTTGGAAACCCTACATAAAATATGTACTCCAAATACTTATCGAATCAATAACCTAATGTGATATTAATATAGAAAATTATGGGAGATGGGGACAAGATTGTTAGGGAGATTTCAAAATTCTTGAAGGATTGGGATTTTCTTTCAATCAAATTTGTTAGCAAGTTAGGGGGATTGATTATGGTATTGAGGAAATATATTATGAGGCTAAATGGCTCTATTTTTTACATTTAGGAACTGCAATGAAACTCACCTCATTGGAGCTCGAGGAAGGATTTTTGTGGTGAACTATTTTATAGGCCTTATGACAATAGGGTAGATTTCTATAAGGGCCAACTTGCAAGTGATAATTTGAGAAGACAAAATATTATTTTAAGAGGTGATTTAAATTTTACCCTTAGTAGATATGAAATTTGGGGAAGTGTTTTAAGGGCATATCCTCTAATAGATTGTTTTTGTAATCAAGCTAGAGTAAATGGGTTGGGTTGATGTTGAGCCCATCAAAATTTCTCTAACATCAAGGAATCTAAGGGTTGGGAAATATGTATATTCTAAAAGAATTCAATGATTTCTTATTTTAGAAGCATTGGTTCAAGACCAATCTATAATTAGGTCTTGGATTGAACCTAGAGGGGACTCAAATCATATGCATGTGCTCTTACAAAATGAAAAGGAGGATTTTAATCCTCCAAACCATTTTAAATTTAATCCTTCAACTTGGATGGAGGATGGGGATTTCATAAATTTAATCAAAAAGTAGTGGAAACTCTATCATGCTTTTTAGAGAGAATCAACATGTGTTTTCTCAAAACCTTAAATCTGTCAAGAAGGTTGTGTCTTCCTGAGCTCATCAAAAAAGGGTGAAGGATTAAAATGATCTAATTCCTATATAACTTCAAATTGTTGAAGCTTATGGTTGGGAAACTAAATTAGAAGGCCTCATTGAGTTCTTATAATAAATCTTGGAGGTGGTGAAGTAGAAGAATTTGAATCTCCTTGTAGAAAAAGATGAAATATGGAGAACGAAAATCAAAACTCCATGGCTCTCTAAAATATACAAGAACACAGTTTTTTCATAATTTTGCAAATTACAGTAACAATAAAAATACTATAGGCTAAATCAATAGGAATGATAGGTGTCACATCCCCATCCATCAATCTGACCAACAGAGGGGGACATGAATGAATTACAATATTCTAAATTTCACCCCATATCCATATTACGAATTCATAACATTTGAAATGTGTTTGCATATGCATAGTAAAAATACGTAGTGAAAATAAACCCTATCCACACACACATAGCATGCATATACCACCATAATCATCACATGCATCAAATAAAAACATTGCATATTCAAACACAAAAAAATACTTATCTTTAAACAAAGAAGATCCAAGCAACTAGCAATGTAAGAATGAATTTCCACCCGAACATAGGCACTATGTCCAGCATATACTCCCTTTTTTTTAAAGGTCACCCCAAATCTGGGCTATGAGGCCACTAGGGCGAAGGAAACACCTACAAGATTCTCTATCTATCTGCCCAAAACCCATTTTTCCCTCTATGCTTAGCTAAATGCTCATCCAGATCTCTACAAGGATCTCACTCAACCATCACAACCATGGAACTCCTTCCAACTTCCCCACACAACACAAGGAAGGAATTCTCCTTCATTGATCTATATTTCCCTCAATAAATCCAACCCTTACAGTGCTTACTAGTGTGTGCAGTAAGAGTCCAATCTATTGTATGTTATTGGAGAACCTCCTGTAATGTTAATTCATGGCTTCTCAAGCATATGTGAGTATACAAACTCAATGGGTAAAGGTTCGTAGCTTGCCTAACCTATATGCTCACCTACAACCAGCTTGTTTTCCTTGAAATATGCAGCCTTGTCTCTAAATTCAAATGTTTGGCTTATACACGGTCTAAAAATGGTCATGAACAACAATAGGGAGCTCTACATAGTGTATATATACATGAGGGAATGAGTGAGTGAGTATTGAATCCAAAGGGTATGAGATGATGGTGAAAATACAACTAAGAAAACTTCTGACCATAGAAGAAAATGACTTCTTACAACTATAGAGTTGACTTCTGACATTTGACAGAACTATAGCAAAAGTCCATTCACCCCCATGCTTCAATAACTACATGAGGTGACTTTTCCCACCAACCTCACACCTGCATTCAATGCTTGGATTTAATAGTCAAAAGGGAGTAATTGGCTCATTCAAAGCACATGTAAGAATTTGGATTAGTTCTAAGGTTGAGACTTGGAAATAAAGAATTTAGTCTCCCATAGGCTCCCTTTCCAGTTCCCCTCTAATGGAATCATAGCCCCTTTAGTCCTCTTACACAACCATCTTGGACAATTTTATTATTTTCCAACATAATATTTACCTAGCATTTTTGCGTCATCATGACAAGCCAACCACATGGTCCATATAGATATATTCACATCACATATGCCTAGCCATTAACTAGTCAAGCCTTGGCCTTGAGCACCACACTAGGAATCCAGACTAGCACATTTACATCATTTGTACAGTGTCTAATTCAATACATTACAAGGGTCGACTAGGGGTATTAGAATAGGTCTGAGGCTCGATCCTTTCAAGACATTATTGACTTAGGACTGAAGCACTTTGGTCATATTTTTAAAGAGGATGATAGTGTTAGTACTGCTAAGGTTGTGAAGACGACACCCTTCTTTCATAATTTCATTAATGAGCTAGGGAATGATGCACTTATGGAGGAAATTTCAAAAGAATATTTTCAATTCTCTTCACAACTTCCTAAAGGACAAGAGTCCTAGTCTTGGTAGATGGACATTGGAGTTTTTATTGTGGTTATATCAATTGATAGAAGAAGATATTTTAAGTGTGGTAGAGGAATCAAGCATCACTAGGAGAATGTTGGAGGATCTTATCCCTAAAAATGAACATCTTGGTTCCTTTGATGATTTTAGGCCCATCCCTCTATCCAACTACATATATAACATCATAGCAAAAATTATTGCTACGAGGGTCAAAACATAGTTTTCGAATTCAATCTAAAAGAACAAATTATTTGTCTTTTTACATGGCAGAGAGATTCATGATGCTATTGCTCCGGCTCAAGAGTGATAAACACCATCAAAACCAAAATACTATCTACTATGGTCTTAAAGTCAGATCTACCCAAAGCATATGACAAGTCAAATTGGTTGTATCTCAAGCTAATCAGCATGTTTCATCTTGAGTTTGGTACATATTTTGTTAATTAGCTCATAGGCTATGTGACATTAGTTTCCCTTATTGATTTGATTAATGGATTAGACTCTAAGTTCTTCAAGCCCTCCCAAGACCTTAAATAGGGATTCCCTTTGACCCCTTTTATGTTTTTAATAATTACAGAGGGACACAATAGGGACATTTTGAATGCAAGAAGATTCGATGCTCTTAATGGTATAAAAATATGGGAGATCTCTAAGTTTGTTTCACTTGTTTTTTTTAGATGATGATTTGATGTTTTGTGATGGTTCTAGAAGAGATGCTAGGTAGGTTATATAAATATTTTTTCAAAGAAGAAACTTGCATGAATATTTTCCAAGCCAATGTTTGGAACTGCTTATAATTGAGTCCAACACTAGGGCAATATCTCAATCCAAGAGATTTGGATGAGGGAAAATAAAGATTTCCATGAAGAATAAATATGATTAGGGAACCAATAGTTAAGAAAGTAAGGTCACCTCTCTTACAAAGGCACCTAGAATCTAGCCCATCATGAACTGAAATTTATTTTGATTAGGTTTATCTGGTATCAACATGTCGATTAGTTTGATACCATCATATTTGTTTAGGGTGTTATTTTTGTTTTTTTATTTCTGGAGCTTCTCTTATTCTTATTTTATTATAGTATTCTTCTCTAGTAATTAGCATATCATTCTCCATGCAAATGCGATTAGAGGTGTCATGCAAGTGTTCGGATAGGGCTAACTTATTTTTACAATCATGACCTATGTCATTGGAATGTTCTTTGAGATGAGTTTGCAATGAGCGACTTGTTTCCCCAATGTAGATCCTCCCACAGGAATAAGGAATTCCATACACCCCTTTTAATTTTCTATGTTCATGGGAGAGAAGGAGATAATTATGTTTCTATTTTTTAAGACCTTGGAAATTGAATCTATTGTTTCCTTTATATATGGGATATCAATAATCTTGGGAATAATTTCCTATCTTCTCTATTTTTTCTATGCTTTCTTAATTGTCATAATCCTTTCCTCCTAATATCCATTCTTCGTGAAGACCTTTTTGAGGTGATCCAATTCCATCTCAAGGTGATCTACATATGAGATTCTTGTTTCTCTGACTGCAAGTGTTTGCAAAAAGAAATATTATTAAAAAATCGTGTCTCTTTTTATGGGGTGGAAGATGATCTTATTAGGGAATTTTCTCATATTTTTCCTTGTCAACTTATTGAATTTGGAGAAAGATTCAAGTACTTGTATTTTTTTATGAAGGAAAATAACTATGGTATTATTGACTAAAGAAGGATTATTGCTAAAGTTGAAAAAAAAATTTATGGTGTAATAAGTACATGGCATTTATTCCAGAAGGACTATTGGAGAAAATTAGGAGCATTATCTTCACATTCATGTGAGTTGGTAAAAATGAGAGTGAGGGAATTCCTTTAATTAAAGAGGTTGCCCAACTCTTTCACTCACATGCATTTGCAGCTCCATGGATTTTTATTCTTGATGTAGATAATAAACATTGTATATCAATGGTTGAGAAACATTGGGTGTGATGGAAAGAGATATGAAGTTAGAGGGATCATATTTAAGGGGAATTAGTGCGGGATTGGATTTCATTGTGTTGTTTTTACAATGGGTGGGTAGATGAATTATAAAAGAACTGCCTCCTTGAAGCATGGGATGGAGAGACTTTTAAATATGCAAACCAACTTGAGGGAATTTGGTAGATTATACTAAACTTTACCAAAGGAGTGTATAAGTGTGTAAAAGGAAAGGGATTGGACAATGGACAATATTATGGAACCTCAAAAGATGGAGATTATGCTTCAACATGGGCTTGACAAGAAGAGGGCAAAGCAAAAAATATGGAAATTTCTTCGATATGTTTTGCAAGTTTAAAGGTAGAAATCACAACCTAAACCTCATCTTATGTTGTGGTATTTGTTATATTTAACCCTCTATTGCATCCATTTTTATAATGTTTTTAACTTGAAATGATATGCATCTACTAATCCTATTGCCAGTTGTCTATTGTGGCATTATTGCTTTCCATTCTTCTTTTATTGAATTTTTATTCTAGCTCACAACCTATCTTTAAAATTTTCCTCGGTACCAATATATTTCATGTTATATTTACCAAGTTTGAATTCGAATATAGATTTGAATTCGATACAATTCACAAATAATATGTATTAGAAATTTTCAATTTGATCAAAATTCATGAGTATATTGAGACAAACATATAAAAATGTAATTATTCAATAACTGGTAATAAGCTAAAATAGTTTATAGACTTCGGATATTGACATAATCGATGTAGGATGAAGACAAATGATTAAAAGGTATGGAAACTACTTCATTTAAATTAGAAATGGATTATGATGTAAGAATAATGTAGCTACGTTTCATTGAGCATAGTGACACTTCTATGAGCACTTCACCAACCCTTGTCTCCGCTTCTAAACAACGATTCGGTGAGAATGAAGCTCTCCCCACCTAACAGTACCCAACCTTTCGATATGAGGACACATATGTTTATCCCATTGAATGGCCAATAAGATCATCATGGGAAATTATAAGGATCCATAATTTTCTTGAAGTGTAGAAACCTTGGCGAATCTTACTAATTCTTAAATTTCCAACTATAAAATGCAGGGCAAAATTTTTCAAAAAATATTCAAATTTCTAAGGGTTTTATATTGTTGGCAATGAAAGCAGTGAAAAAGGTGTTGTCATTGATGTCAACCAGCAAAGAAGTTCAAACCATATGGGTAAGTTGTAAAAAAACAAAGTCACCACCGTTGCTGTAGAAGTTCAAATCGATATGGGAAAACATTGTAAAATTCGTTGCTGTAGAAGTTCAAATCGATATGGGTAAACATTGTAAAATTTGTTGCTGTAGAAGCTCGAATGCATATTCCTCACTAAATGATCTGGCAAGTTGAGAATCAACGCCTGGCAGTCACATTATGCATATTCCTCACTAAACGACCTGGCAAGTTGAGAATCGAGTTTAGCAACGTGGCAGCATTTTGCTCACACTTGGTAGAAAAGTCAGTTTGGCACCTGAATGACCTGGCAAGGTAGTTGAGGATCGAATTAAGCAACGCAGTCATGACCTGGCAAAGTAGTTGAGAAGTCAGTTTGGCACATATGGAGAATTTGTTATTTCATTGAGGATGTTTCCCTACAGTTTTTTTTTATCACAATCGTTGGATAAACAATAGATCAAGAGTCCATATTGAGCTAGGGTTTGTGCTTAAAAAAACAAGATTGAGTTTACTAAACTAAGCATAAAAGTGCTGCCAAAAGTGGTGATTCAGTTATATTAAAAAATATCCTATTCACATCGATGAAAATTGACAAAGGTCGATGTATGTAAGTGCAGAAAATGGTTTCAGTTTTTTATTTGAGTAGTTGAGTAATGATGAAAAAAAGCGTGATGAATGTGACTCAAAAAAACAAGAGAAATATTGAAGGATATACAATATGGACTACATGAGGTTCGTGAGTTTACATCCTTGATTAAAAAATTCATTAAAAAAAAACAAGCAGCTACAGAAACATAGCAGAGATACAGTTGAAGTTCAAAGGCAGAAGCAGAGGTGTAGTTGATGTTTAAAGGTAGAGCAGAGATATAGTTGAAGTTTAAAGGAAAAACAGAGATACAGTTATGGTTAAAGTCATAGCAGAGATACAGTTGAAGTTTAAAGGTAAAATTCTCTAAATGAAGACAAGATTATCATTGGATCACACTGCAAAACAAGTATTGTAAAGCGTAAGTAGTGTTGCACCAGTTCAGCAAATAATTGTTCCAACGCATACAACTAGTATCAACAAATGCAGAGTCAAAACAAGAAAGAAAAGAAACATATAGATGTTTTAAATCTGCTTTGTAATTATGTTAAAATTGCTTGTCAGGGTGGTTGGGAGGTGCTAGGAGAAGATAAAAATTTCTCTGTGCAAGTAGATGCTTGTACAGTTTATGAGGTAGAGGCTTTCATCTAGTAGAAGCTAGAGAAATATGGGAGTGGTAGCTTCCCATCAGTAGGGGCTGATAAACTGAAGAGTAGTTGCTCTTCATGACCTTGAATTAATATATGAGGTCGTGTAGTTTTTTCCCTGTATGGGTTTCCACGTTGAAATTACTATGTCCAAATGTATCTAAATGTTTTGCATAAGTAAGTTTCATAGCAAGTTAATACGTTCAAGTTGAAAATAAGTAAAAACTTACCTACACTGATTCACCCCCCCCCCCCTCCTCAGTGTCTTAGAGATTACAACAATTGGTATCAAAGCAAGGTTGCTTCAAAGTCAGTTTAACCACTGGAATTTTGATAATTTATTATGGATACAAAATATGAGTTTACTAAACATGGATTGCCTCTGTTTGATGGACAAAACTATGCTTTTTGGATTATTAGAATGAAACTATTTTTACCATCTCAAGGAGTAGAAGTTTGGCAAGCAATATTAAATAAATATAAGGTTCCAACAAGTATTCCAATGGATATTGTAGGTAAGAAACTTTATGAAAGTAATTCTAAAGCAATGTATGCTATTCTTGGAGGTCTAGCTGGTTCTGAATTTGTAAAACTTATGCACGGTGAGTCTGCAAAAGAGTTGTGGGACAAACTTAAGAGTGTTTATGAAGGAGATGTCAAAGTCAAGAGTGCTAAGCTTCAAACATATAGGAGTCAATTTGAAGATCTGAAAATGGAAGAAAATGAAGAGATAGCAGCATATTTCTTACGTATTGATGAAATAGTTAACACCATGAGAGGCGGGGTATTTTTTAAGGATTCTAATAGTATACTTAAGTGTAGTATTATATCCGATTATTTTGGACTGGGAAAAAAATACATATAGATAGGTAGGTGAATATTAAACATGAAACATACAATTTACCCCTGAAACTTGTAAATTTTGGTGAATATTATGATAAAAAAACATATTTTATGTAAATATAGGCGATATTAGAGACTAAAAGTGACCAAATAGCAAATTAATTTAAAAAGAAAAAAACCCTAAAAATAGCCAATTGGCGAAATTTCGCCCCTAAAAATTTCCCTGATGAGAGGTTTAGGAGAAAAAACTTAAAACATTGTTATCGTTCAGAAGGTTTTAAGATTGTTACCTATGAGATTTAATGCAAAAATTTCTGCCTTAGAAGAAAGGACTGATCTTGCTACTCTAGGAATGGATGAACTACAGGGAATACTAACTACTTATGAAATGAGAACTGTAAATGAGAATACTCCGAGGAAAGAGGCAGCTTTTAAAGCATCCAAAAATAAGGACAAAAAGAAGATGGTGGTTGAGGACAGTAATCAAGAAGACACTGAAGAAGATGAAGAAGAAGCAAACTTTGTTAGGAAATTAAAAAGGGGTACTGGTAGATATAAAGGTAAGCTTCCTCTTAAATGTTTTGAATGTGGTAGGATAGGACATTTTGCATCTATGTGTCCATTCAATAAAAAATCAGATGGTGAAGAGGAATGCAATAGAAAAGCCAATAAATATATGAAGAAAACAGACAAACCAATCTTATAGTAATTCATACAAGAAAAAGAATCTGTATTCCAAGGAAGATAGCAATACATCTGATAATGAAGAAAGAAGTGATGATGGTATAGATTATAGACTTTTCATGGATTTCAAAAATCAAAATGAAGAAAATATGGAGGAAGAAGAAGCTATAGTTGACTTGGAAGCTGAATTGGTTAGTGCTCTAACTGAACTTAGAAAAACTAGAAAGAAATATAAAACACTTAAAAAGGAAATGGAAAGTTTAGGAGCTGACACACTGAAGTCAAATAAGACAACTAAGGAAAAGGAAATATTAATTGTAGATCTGAAAATAAAGTTGGAGGAAGCTAAACTAGCTGAGGAAGTTTTGAATAGCATGATTGTTGAAAAAGACAAAGAAACTGAAAGTTTGAAATGTGAGATCACTCTTTTAAGAAAGAAACTAAAGGATAGAGAGACTTTATATTCGTTTGAAAGCAGTTCCAAATTATTGGATCAGATTATTGATTGTCAAAAACCTACTATTGACAAATCTGGATTGGGCTACAAGCAAAATGTTATAGATACAGATACTAGTATCACAAAGTTGAAGAAGTAAACAAAGCAAAAATATGTGAAAAAGATAGATAAGCAGCCTGAAGTTTCAATGCAACACAGCTTGTTAAAGAAAAGTCAAGAGAGAAAGAACAAATTTAGAAATTAACTGACTAAGAGAAGACCATATACCAGGTATTATTCTAGTTTCTATGGATACTGTTATTCCTATAATGGTTTTGGGCATAAAGCTATTTTCTGCACGGGGGGTTCACTCAGTGAACTTGTTACATAGCACGATCGTTCGCAAGATATTAAAGAATATCCCTAGTTTCACTAAATATTGGAAAATTCCTCCTAAAATTGTATTGTTGAACCCCCCTCCCAATATACCTTTCCAATTAAGAAAACTCCTAGTTTCACCATATATTGTAGGTATCCATTTTTATCAACCCATTTTTAATACCACCTTTAGATCATATTATCAAGTTGTAACAAACAAGAGCCCTAACACATCTTATTTTAAGCAAAATGATGATACATAAAATAACAATATAATGCTAATAATGATCCCACTAAAATTGTAGGCATGACTGATCAATTTGTAGCGTTGGATAGTGGAGACCCAAAGAAACAGTAATGGAGAAGGAAAAAAGCGTAAAAGCAAACCCATTTAAGTGATCAATGTAACAAAGAATGTAAAAGACCGATAGTCCAATAGTTAGTGTAGTGCTTAGAAAAGATGAGAATTGTATATGTTTCACACCACAGCCCGATCCCACTGAAATTGCAGGGGCGACTAATCAATTTGTAGCATTGGATAGTGGAAGACCCAACGAAATAGTAATGGGGAAGGATACATGTGTAAAATACAACTCATTTAAGCGATCAATGTAACAACGAATGTAAAAGACTGATAATCCAATAGTTAGTGCAGTGATTAGAAAATATGAGAATTGTAGATGTTTCACACCAGACCCCGATCCCACTGAAATTGCAGGGGTGACTGGTCAATTTGTAGCGTTCGATAGTGGAAGACCCAACGGAATAGTAATGGGGAAGGAAAAATGAGTAAAAGGAAACCCATTGAAGCGATCAATGTAACAAAGAATGTAAAATACTGATAGTCCAATAGTTAGTGCAGTGCCTAGAAAAGACGAGAATTGCATATGTTTCACACCACAGTCTGCCAACCTACCAATTTTATATCGTGTAAATACAAGTATATCCATAGAGAGATCATGTTTTCTATAATCTTAATAAATTAAACTCCATAAATTAAACTGTATTTAAAAGGAAATGGAGGTTTTTCTATCCTCCTTTTGTAGTTGTATAAGAAGAAGTAGATGATCATATAAGCCATTGTTTCCTACCCAAGAGTTGTATCTTTCAAACTCCTCCACCATTTTTTATACCATTAATAATATGTCCATCATCTTAGAGATGCGTGTTCTTCCATGTTAGAACACAAACTAGCATCTTAAGATTAAATTCCTAAAATCAATCTTATGGACAACTAAGAGGGAGAATGTTGTCACCACACCTAACCTTTTTTGTCTCTTTAGGATATCTCTGTACATGGTGAAAATGAAGGGTAACTTTAGAAAAACAAAGTGTTTTGTTTTTTGTAAAATATAAGTGTCATGAAGTAATTAGAGACTAATGTTTTATACAATGGGAAAATGGGTACAACCAAGGATTGCATGAGGTTTCCTTTAGGAATATTAGAAAGGGACAAGGTCGCAATGCTAAAACCTAGATGCTCTCTAGTGAATGGGATGATTTTAGAGATCACACAAAAGGAAATTTATAGAACAAAAAAAATTCAAATGGACTTAAGGATAAAAGCTACATTGAAAGGCATAAAAAAACACATGATTTCTAGAAGCGAAATATGCACCTATACTACACTTCCAATTGATAACAATCACACAGAAGATAGAAATCCTAATCCTTCATTACCTCAATTCTAATAATAATTTGAAGATCCATTAACCAACCAAGCACATGAGCAACATGAAAACCCTTCAATAGGGCATTAGCATCAACCATCCTACATGCCGATTGAGTATCTCTTGTTCGTCAAACTCAATACCCCGTGCCCTTGTCCCCTGATCTTCCCTCTGCATCCCCTCCACTACTTCTAAATGAAATGTAATAAAATATACCGTAAATATTTGTATTCCCATATAACATAATTAATCCCCCTTGGCTACTTAATATAGAGTAATATATTTTCTCATTTCAATATCATAGTTTATTCCCCAATATGAATGGATGTGATAAGATAGTTCTTACCAACTGACCCCCCCATGGTTTTTTGTAGAACCATTCCAAGAGACAATTCTTCAAGACTTACCTACGAAAAGGCCAGATCAATTTTTGATAAAAGATTTGAATTGCAAACTCAGAAAAAGGAAAACAATAGGTTGTACAACAACTTTGATATCTTGAATTTTGATTTGGAGTTATATAAATGCAGCAATTTTGGACATATAGCAAGGAACTTCCCTTTAAATCTTATAGAATTTTCAAAACCAGTAATAGGCAAGCACACACAAATTCAAACAAAAACTTGGAAAAGGAAACCTCAAAATCTGAATATAGAAGAATGCAACTTTGCCCTACAAGCTGAACACAAAGTGAGTTGGTATGTTGATAGTAGCTGCTCCAAACATATGACAAGAAACATAAATCATTTTTTCACCTTAGATGAAGGAAAAGATGGGACTGTGACTTTTGGAAATGAGAATTCAGCAAGAATAATTGGTAAAGGCACAGTTAATCTAAATAACAAGAAATTAAGGGGTGGAAATGCGCTATTAGTAGAAGGTATGAAGCATAATCTGTTGAGTGTGAGTCAAACTTGTGACAAAGGACATATCATGATTTTTTATTCTAAACAATGTCAAATAAAGGATAAAAAGACAAACAAATTGTTGGGTACAACCACTAGAACACCAAACAATATCTACATTTTAGATGAAGCAATTGATGAATTTCATTTTGGAAAAGAAGATGAAAGTTGGTTATGGCATAAGAGACTAGGACACATAAATTTTGACAACCTAGTTAAGTTGAATCAGAAAGATGCTGTTAGAGGTCTACCTGAGATAAAAAAATATTTCAAGTTCAATTTGCAAACAGTGTCAACATGGTAAGCAAACCAGAGTTAAGTTCAAAACTAAGGAGTACTCAACATTAAAACCCTTAGAGCTTGTACATACTGACATTTGTGGACCTATGAGAACAACAGGGCTGAATGGTGAAATGTATTTCTTGATGTTCATAAATGATTTTATTCGCATGACATGGATGTACCTACTTAAAAAGAAGTCTGGAGCATTTAATTGTTTTCACAATTTTAAAGAAGCAACAGAAAATGAAATAGAGCAGAGAATAAAATGTCTCAGGTCTGATAATGGAGGTGAATTCACCTCAAATGAGTTCAATGACTATTGTGATAAAAATGGGATTAAAAGACATTTCAAGGTGACAGAAACTCCTCAACAAAATGGAGTAGTAGAAAGGAAAAACAAAACTGTTATGGAAATGGCCAGAACAATGCTGAATGAATAAAAAATAAGTGATATATTTTGGCCTCAAGATGTACACACAATTGTACATGTTTTGAATAGATGACTACTCAGGAGTAATGCTGAAAAAACACCTTATGAACGGTGGAATGGAAAATCAGCAAACATAAAGCACTTTAGAATCTTTGGCAGTAAATGTTACATTAAAAGAAATAATTCTTTTTGGGGAAAATTAGACTCTAGAACTGATGAAGGAATCCTAGTTGGTTACTCATGTACCAGAAGAGCCTATAAATTCTATAATATAAGACTTAACAAAGTAGTGGAAGCCATAGATGTCAAAATCGATGAATCCTACTTAATGAAGTCAAAAAGGGAAAAGAAAGATTATATTTTTTATGAGAACAAAATTGAAGAAAAACCTAGTGAAACACAAAATACTCAGTCAACAAGCAAAGACAAACAAATCTATTCTGAAATACATAGTCCTACATCTCCAGCTCCTTCTATTGCGCAAAGTCCAAAGTTCTCAAAAACACCAAGTAAAAGAAAACAGAAAAACCATCTTGCAGATCAGATTATTGGTGATATGAAACCAAAAGAAAAACCCAAGAATACACAGCAAATCAAGAACATGTAGCATTATTATCCTTGATTGAACCAAAAAGTATTGAAGAAGCCCTCCAAGATGAGCATTGGCTTAAAGCAATGGAAGAATAACTTATCCAAATTGAAAAGAATAACCGCATGGGAGTTAATTCCAAGACCTGAAAACAAAAATATTATAGGATCAAAATGGGCCTTTAGAAATAAAATGGATGAAGCAGGAAATGTGACAAGAAACAAAGCCAAGTTAGTATGTAAAGGTTATTCACAAGTTGAAGGTATAGATTATGATGAAACATTTGCACCTGTTGCAAGAATGGAAGCAATTGGACTAATGTTAGCTTATGCATGTTCTAAGAAGATTAAAGTTTACCAAATGGATGTCAAATCAACATTTCTAAATGGTGAGCTGGAAGAGGAAGTTTATATGGAACAACCAGAAGGATTTTAGTATTCCAAAGATAAGAATTTTGTGTGCAAGTTGAAGAAATCTCCATATGGGATGAAACAAGCTCCAAGAGCTTGGTATTCCATGATTGATAAGTATTCATAACAACAAGGTTACCTAAAGGGTAATGCCGATAGTACTTTGTATATTAAGGAATAACAAGATTGTTTGATCACAGTTGAAATTTATGTTGATGATATTATTTTTGGAAGCAATAATGAACAACTCAGTAAACTGTTTGCACAAGCTATGCAGAATGAATTCGAGATGTCTATGCTTGGTGAGTTGAACTTATTTTTAGGTCTTCAAGTTTCACAATATAATGAAGGCATGTTTATATCTCAGACAAAATATACTAATGAAATATTGAAGAAGTTTAAGATGCAGGATTGCAAGCTTGTAGGAACTCCAGTGGTGACAGGTTGCAAACTCAGCAAAGAAGATGATTCTCCTTCAGTTGAACAAAAATTATATAGATCCATGATTGGAAGCCTACTGTATGTCACTGAAACTAAACCAGATGTAATGCAAGCAGTTTGTCAAGTTGCAAGATTTCAAGCTGCACCTAAAGAAACACATTTATTAGCAGTTAAAAGAATATTCAAATATCTCAAAGGTACTGTTGATTTTGGTCTATGGTATCCAAAGGGAAATAAGCTAGATCTATTTGCATATACTGATGCTGATTGGGTAGGCTATATAGATGATAGAAAGAGTACCAATGGAGCTGCAGTCTACTTAGGAGGTTGTCTAGTGAGTTGGTCCAGCAAGAAACAGTCTACTGTGTCACTATCTATAGCGGAAGCAAAATACATTGCAGCAGCAAACTGTTGCACTCAAGTGTTATGGATGACACAAACTCTTACTGACATTCATGTGACTTATTCAAATCCTATTCCAATCTATTATGATAACACTAGTGCAATAAGTATCTCCAAGAACCCCGTTATGCACTCTAAAACTAAACACATTCCAATAAAATTTCATTTCTTAAGAGATCCAATTCTGAATAAGCTAATCAAATTGGAATATGAGGGTACAAAGGATCAAATTGCTGATGTCTTTACAAAACCATTGCCTACAATGCAATTTGAAAATCTCAGAAAACAACTACATGTATGTTCTAATCCACTTTGTAAATGATGAATTTACACTGCTGGAAAAGAAAGAAACTAGCAAAAACAGAGATTTTGCAGAGAAATGGATCCCGAATGCTGTGAAACTAAACAATCAAGAAGAAGAGCATATACTTAAGTTGTACTTTGATTAATCTGACAGGGGGAGAGACAAGAACCAGATACAAAGCATCTTCGTAGGGGGATAAAATGCAATGGTGGATTACAGGAGAATGAATAAATGGAGACAGAAACCTTTGTCATTGTTGTCAAAAGGGGAGCAGTTGGTGGTGGTTTCCATCAATGCCAAAGGGGGAGCTTGTTGGCAGTGAAAGCAGTGAAAAATTTGTTGTCATTGATGTCAACCAGCAAAGAATTTCAAACCATATGGGTAAGTTGTAAAAAAACAAAGTCACCACCGTTGCTGTAGAAAAAGTCAACACCGTTGCTGTAGAAGTTCAAATCGATATGGGTAAACATTGTAAAATCTGTTGTTGTAGAATCTCAAATGCATATTCCTCACTAAATGATCTGGCAAGTTGAGAATAAAAGTCACCACCATTGCTGTAGAAGTTCAAATCGATATGGGTAAACATTGTAAAATCCGTTGTTGTAGAAGCTTGAATGCATATTCCTCACTAAATGATCTTGCAAGTTGAGAATCAACACCTAGCAGTCACATTATGCATATTCCTCACTAAATGACCTGGCAAGTTGAGAATCGAGTTCAAAAATGTGGCACCATTTTTCTCACACTTGGTAGAAAAGTCAGTTTGGCACCTGAATGACCTGGCAAGGCAGTTGAGGATCGAATTAAGCAACGCAGTCATGACCTGGCAAGGTAGTTGAGAAGTCAGTTTGGCACATATGGAGAATATATTATTTCATTGAGGATGTTTCCCTGCAGTTTTTTTTTATCACAACCGTTGGATAAACAATAGATCAAGAGTCCATATTGAGCTAGGGTTTGTGCTTAAAAAAAACAAGATTGAGTTTACTAAACTAAGCATAAAACTGCTGCCAGAAGTGGTGATTCAGTTATATTAAAAAATAGCCTAATCACATTGATGAAAATTGATATAGGTCGATATATGTAAGTGAAGAAAATGGTTTCAGTTTTTTATTTGAGTAGTTGAGTAATGATGAACAAAAGCGTGATGAATGTGACTCAGAAAAACAAGAGAAAGATTGAAGGATATACGATATGGACTACATGAGGTTCGTGAGTTTACATGCTTGATTAAAAAATTCATTAAAAAAAAAACAAACCACTACAGAAAGAGAGCAGAGATACAGTTGAAGTTCAAAGGTAGAAGTAGAGGTACAGTTGATGTTTAAAGGAAGAGCAAAGATACAATTGAATTTTGAAGGCAAAACAGAGATACAGTTATGGTTAAAGGAAGGGCAGAGATACAGTTGAAGTTTAAAGGTAACATTCTCTAAATGAAGACACGATTATCATTGGATCACACTGCAAAACAAGCATTGTAAAGTATAAGTAGTGTTTCACCATTCAGCAAATAATTGTTCCAATGCATACAACTAGTATCAACAAATGCAGAGTCAAAACAAGAAAGAAAAGAAACATATAGATGTTTTAAATCTGCTTTGTAATTATGTTAGAATTGCTTGTCAGGGTGGTTGGTAGGTGCTATGAAGGTAGAGGCTTTCATCTAGTGGCTTTCAACTAGTAGAAGCTAGAGAAATCTGGGAGTGGTAGCTTCTCATCAGTAAGGGTTGATATACTGAAGAGTATTTGCTCTTCATGACCTTGAATTAATATATGAGGTCTTGTGGTTTTTTCCCGATATGGGTTTCCACATTGAAATTAATGTGTTCAAATGTATCTAAATGGTTTGCATAAGTTAGTTTCATAGCAAGTTAACACGTTCAAGTTGAAAATAAGTTAAAACTTACCTACACTGATTCACCCCCCCCTCTCAGTGTCTTAGAGATTACAACATATATAGTTTATGGACAATTTTAGCCATTTTTAGAGTATAAAATTCTTCAATTATGATCTATGTGATGTATTATGTATTGAGTAGAAATTCAAAGGATCACACCAAGAAAACTTGTAAGCACATTTCGTGATTTGTAATATCTTTGTTAAAGGACCATAGTAATAATAATAACTTAAACAATTCAAGTACAATAGGTATCCAACTTAAACAATTCATGTACAATAGGTATCTAACTTAATTAGGTTTCCAACTTAAACAATTCAAGGATAGTAGGTATCAACATCTTTATAGAGAAAGGAATGTTGATGCAAACTCACTCTCAAAGGAAGCTCTTCAACTAGCGGGAACTACAGTCTTTTGAGGTTTCTTTCATGTTTTTTTTCATTAAGCATATTAGCATTTGATGGAAAATGTGCAATTTTTGCTCTTATTGAGGTTATTATGTATTTTCTTAAGAATGTATGTACTTAACTCCAGTCTTGGTTACATTGGGAGATGGTTTATATTTAGAACAAATAGTTTTTGTTTTCTTTTGGGACCTTTATGGTCATATGGTTTTTTGTGAGGTATCATGTATGAGGATAAATGTTATGTTTTCCTTTTATTACAGTATTGGAGGTATTTTTTATAATATATTATGTGTGCTTAACACACAGTCCTTGTAAACTTTTAGTTCTTATTTTGTTGTTTTCCTATTCAGATGCTTGATAAGCCACTACAAAATGTAATTTTATCAATATAAAATTGCGATTTTTTTTTCATGTGAGGAAAAAGATCAAGTACTCAGCCATATAGATATAAGTGACTCACTAATCAAGATTTGTTGCAGCTAATACTACATGGAAATAGAGTAAGCCAACCAAGATATCATATGGTCTACCACCTAGATTCATCTCAAGAAAAGAAATATAAAATAAAAGAGACACCCACTAACTTAACTAGGAGCTCTGATGCCTTGGGAAAAACAAGTTATCAAGCTAAGGCTTCACCTAGTTTTCTAGTTGTAGAGAAGCAAAAAAAAAAACTAGAATTAGAGGAGCAAACAAAAGCATCTAAGATATAAGGGGCGTGGCTATAGTTACAAATCCAAGTTCAATTGATTGAGTAGTTAACTTGAAAGGGAAAGTATGCAACAGATCTAGTGAATAGAATCAATCCGAACAATTTGTAAGATGAATTGAATTTTTGAATCTCCATACCAAATGGTCTCATTCAACTAAATTTGGTAACTCTGCTTGGACATACTATGAGAAAATCTTGGAACTAGAGAAAAGATATCTAAAAAAATACAAAGCGGGGAGGCAAAGGAGGTAATGGCGATGACAATATCCCTTTTCTTAGTGTCAAAATAAGTGATCATGGTGATGACAATACCGCTTTCATTGGCATAAAAATATGTGAGTATCAACCATGCCCAAGGAAAAACCACATAGACCACCATATGACAATACCACTTCCTTTAGCATAAAAATATGTCAATATCCACCATGCTTGAGGGAATAACATCACTAGTGAACTCTATTCTACTTCTACCCGATGATGAAACTGATGTCTTTCAAGTTCTCAAAGGAACAAGCTTGGTTTAGCGTAAAATCCATTCGACATGCAATTTTTATTGGGCCCATAGAAGATTACCCAGAGGAATTAGTTTTTCTTTTGTTTTAACTTGTATATGAAGAGGTTTGTGGGTGAATACCATGTAGTTTTAGGTAAACTTGACTCGGTTAAAGAGTCAAATGCATGTCTATAGTTCATAGTTTTTCAGTAGCTCATGTTATTCATCCATGGTATTTCATGTGAAGAAGCCTACTTAAAGGCTTGAGCAACTCCATTGTAAGGTGCCTAAGGTGGATGTCGCGACTGGATTGGTTAGGAAGAATAGATCTATTATTATGGCTTGTTTTCCAAAGATTGGGTTTCCAGGGTAATCCTCAATTGATTATTGAAAGAGGCACATGGTAAGCACAAGAAGCACATGGAAGTGGACGAAGAAGAAGTCACCTATGTAGATTTAGTTAGAGAAAAGAAGGGGGCATGTTGTAATTTGATTCTCGGTTTAAACTTTGATGGGGGTTGGTGATTACACCAAGTCAAGATTAAAGGGGTATTATTAGGTAAACTTGACTCAGTTAAAAAATCAAATGTACGTCTATAGTTCATGGTTTTTGGTCCCATGGTATTGTCCCATAGTATTGCATGTGAAGAAACCTAATTAAAGGAATGCACAACTCCATTGTAAGGTTCCCAAGGAGGTTGGTGTTCGTTATGCCTTAACCATATAATTGGTTAGGAAGAATGGATATTGAGAAATCTATTATGTTTCGTTTTATGGTTGGGTTTAAAGGTTAATCATTCGTTGTCATTATGTTTATATGCTCGATCTAATGATTATGTTTATTATGTGCTTCTAATAATAATATGTAGGTGGTAGTAATGGAAAATATTAGAGCATGTCCCATTGTGAACTTGTTAAAGAGATTAAAATAGAATGTTAGAGATGTTTTACATTACGATTATAGTATGACATATGACATAGATGTTGTTATCTATATATTTTGCAATATTTAAAAAAAAAAAACCAATATATATTTTACCTTTAAATAAAAATAAGTTTGTCTAAATTAATTTTTTGGATTTGGATTGATCAAACATCTAAATATAAAATTAATATATAATATTTTCATTTTAAGAAATTTGATCCTTTCTATATTTAATAAATCCAAATTTAAGATAAATTTGTGGTGATATAAACCTTTGAATATTGTGCAAGTGTATGCTTCCATCCACTAGCACCTCTTGAAGCATGTAGCCTCTACAACATTGATGTATCGGACATGCACACCAACAACATATAAAGATTGGTCTAGATATCAACAATCTCGAAGTTTGATCTCGATTGCAAACTAAAAATGGGCCTTTCACTTTTGGACATGGCCTTTCAAAGATGCCTACCACCACTTTTGCTCAGGAGATCCATGACAAAGTGTGCATGATATGTGGGACAATTAAGTACTTTATACCTACATTTTGGTTTATGCATCACTCTGAAATTGTGAACCCCATTCTTTGTTGCTACTAGTGGACCGAAATATATTATTGCAAAGTGACATTGGCCCACACACCCACAACATGTACACCATTTTTGTGCAAGCATTCTTAAAGATCACTAGGCCCCTTACCTTTGGCTTCAAATGGTGGTCCAATATTTTTCTTGATATGTGAAAGATCTCTCCTGATAACAACAGGCTCTTACAAGGGGTTAAATGTAGTTTGAGGAAGGCCCTGGTACTATATCACCTTGATATCACTAACCTTATCTCGACTGCATATTTTCTTTATCTATCTATGTGTCTTTGGGCCCCACCTCAAACCCTATTACCCCCCATATTTCGTCTTCTACTGGCATCATTAGTATTATCCTCTCTCGACACCCCTTCCCGATGAGACCCTATCACCAAGGAGATTGCCTTGGGTCCAACCCACTTGCCCCTTGGGACCACCATCCACCCTTCCCAAAATCGATTTGAAAACACACTCCCTCCCATGCTATCCACTCTTGTGCCTACCCTCTTGTCCCTTATTGTGCCGCCCCTAGAGATTCTATCCAAGGGTGGAATTTGATGAGCAAAATGCCCGTCACATACCATTTTTCCCATCAAATACTGCCAAATTTTTTAATAAACCATCTCATGTGATTGGAAAACAATTAGCCTGCATGTATTTTTGGCGTTTGATTATTTTTTAAAACCATCATAAATTTCTATTTATCTGTAATACATGTAATGAGGGGTTGGCCCATCAAGATATGTGTAATCTTGGACTATTATCAAATGGCTATGTGTAGTGTGTAATCACAGTTGAAATAGTTGGTTTTGTAATAACTTATACGATATACCATGGTTCTTCATTAACCAAGTGGCTTCGGTAGGTGTTAGTTATAGATACATATTTTAGATATCGATTTATGTTATGAACCTTAGAGGTTAGAACCACTTGTGGAATTTCAAACCCATTTTTTCCAGAATTCAATCCCAATTATGACTTGTAACTTAAGGAGCTATCCTCTTCCAATTGTCTCCTATCTCTGTAGATTCTTTTCTTTTTATAAATTCAATAGTAATATAAAAAAAGTGAAACTATTTTTTTTGTTTTTTAAAAATAATATTGTTCTTTATATATAAATAAGTGACCCAAAACACCTAGCTTAATGTGTGACCTAGCTTAGTGCACCAATACACAAGACTTAACTCATGAAAGTGAGTGGCCGAAAAGAAGAAAGTAGCAATAGGTTTTTCTCTCAAACAAAATCTCATGATTGCCAATTTGAATGGCAACTTGTCATTTCATCACATGGCCCTTTAACTCAACATTAATGAAATACATGTTCATTATGATGACCTAGTATTATGATATAAGTTTATTACTTAGATGCATAACACCACTCATGCCACTTTTAGTTGTTTGTGTCATTCTTGGTAGGCAACTTTGTTAGATTTCCAACTTTACTAGATTTCCATTTCTCAAAGTATATGATAAAAACCATAATAAATGTTTTAATTACTACTTTTGGAATAGTAGCTAATCTTTTTAAAAATATTTTTATTAATGAAAAATAATTTTAACTCTATTTTTGAAGGATAAAAAATAAAAATTCAAAACATCGAAAAAAAATTATAAAATGAAATTCTAGCACTGAATCCACCCCTATCATTTATAATTCAACTCATTTACATGGTCACACACCTATGAATGCTATCACAGGCTCACCTCTGCTCGCAATATCTTTCCTAGAGATCTAGACTCTTCTAGAGATATTTAAGTATTGGAATATTTCATATCATAATGATCATTTTCTTAAGTATTTTATTGTTCTTTCAGAAACCTTGAATAGAAAAATATTATAGAAACTTGATCTTAATAGCTGTGTTGCAGGTCTCTGTTATGGGTTCCAACATTCCTTATATATAAAATGCATTTTGCAATTCCCATGGCAGGTGCAACTCTCAACACGCGTCTCAATTAAACACTGCCACCTCAAGATTATGTTTGTGAATTACCAATTCTTTCCTCTCGTCACAGAATCTCTACAAAGAACTAACCATAAGCCCAACCAAGTGCTCGTCAATGGAAGAGAATTAGTTCTGACGAGTATAGCAACAACCACAGCATACAAAGGGATAATTCAAGAGGGAGATCCCAACGTAGTGTCATGTGAACAGATGGCAGAGTATCATTGTGAATTATATAGCGAGCACAACATTTTCTCCCAAAGGAGTAGTTCATAGCCCTAGGGGCATCTACACCATGGTTATGGATGTTCTTTTAACATGGGGGTTGACGTCACAATTGACTTATCTGTGGAATCTTCCAGCCATGTTTCACGCTGATAAATAGAGCTTTCCATGGGAATGACCCCCTCAGTGGCACAAATAGGTCCATGTTTTAGAGTCCTCCCTCTTCCATAAGTTCTTACTAGTTTGGGTAACTTTTACCATGAGTGTTTGCTTACCATAGAACATGTTATAATCAACAAGTGAAGTAATTTGTTGCAAAGTTGCCATTTAGGATGAACTTTGCCAAATTTAACTCCGATGTTCAAAATTGTACTATTACAATATATAACTGCCACATAATTAAAGTAAAGTGGTTGGTGTCATGCTTTCAATCAATTGTCGCGCTAAAATGACCTTCCTTTTATTTGTTCTAACTTCTAGGTCTCTATGCATGTGAAGAACAGAAGAAACATCTCTCTAGGTGTGATAAAATCATATATTTTTGGCTTTAATTTGTAAAACATATACCATTCTCTTCATAATCTTCAGAATTACAAAACATACCTATAAAATCATTGTTTATTTCCAAAAGTATATGTTGGAACCATCTAGAAATGCTCACGGAAATAAATGCCATATAATTCTAGTGTATCCTATTTCTATTTCAAGTATCTGATTCTTTGAGGCCCTAGTCGCCTATGATAGGAAATCACAGGGATTATGGTCGTGTTGATCATAAGCCTTTTGATTTTAGAGGAGTTGAGTTGTGATAACTAACTAAATTCAGTTTGTAATTTGTGTATCCAATGGTCAACCCTCCAATTTTATGGCAAAAAAATAGTTACGGGATTCAACTCCTACATAATTCAGGGAAGACCCATCACCCACCATTCTTTAATGTTTAGTATTCTCGATTTGACCTAATGTCATTGATATTAAGTTTGGTTGGATTATTTTAATGATTAATGAGACATGATTATTCCAAACCTTACTGATTAATGATTCGTGTTTATCGTATCCACGCCTATTAGGACGTGTCTCCAAGAATGAGTTTTCACACCAAAATTAGTTGATTTGATAAAGAATAAACGACACTAAAATGAGTTGGTTTGATAAAGAATAAATCCTCGAGAATCTAGAAGAAGTGAAGCAAATTCCAAAGGTAAAGAAGTCAACAAGGTTTTACTTGTAAAAATAAATGTTTCGGTGCATAAGGGATCGACTAAACAATGGTAAGCCATAATGAATGTTTAAGAGATGTCATATTCATCTAAATGTAATGATTGCACATGTTAGCACGTAGTTGACCAACTAAAATAAATTCCCAATGTATCATTGGTCTAGTCTACAAGATTCATTGACAAATATTGAAAAGCAATTAATAGAAAGACACATGGAATGGTGAGTTATAGGCACGCATCAGGTATTAAGGAAACGTTAGTATAAGTTTCAACATCCACTAAAAATATAACATATTATTAATAATATAAATAGTATCATCAAAGTACATCACAAGGGCACAAAACCCGCCCAACCAGAGAAATATAAACACTGAAACTTATCATCCGCCATAACATAAGCCATAGAATTGAGAAATCTACCAATAGATAGAAAAACCATTAACACCATCTCGACAATGAGATATCATACAAAATATGGTTGAACTAGAAGGAAGAAACCTGCCAAACATATGGCCACATAACAAAGCAGTATAATAGCTGAAAAAATAGACAGTGTCCACATCTGAAAAACCATTAATAACACCCCAAGCAACCTGCACTGGAGATATGTCACTGATACCAAGAGAACCAAAAAGATTGAAGCAACAAGTAAAAGAAGTTTTTATGAAAGTACTGATATGCAGATGGAGGAAGAAAGAGAAGCCAAAATATTAAAATCAAGCCAGCAAGATGAAGTAGTTGTATTTGACAAAGAAAAGGGAAAGAAGAAATAAAAATGCCAAGGGCCAGAAATTCAAGTATAGGAATACAAATTTGATGAGGCAAGAGCTGCAGGTGATTCTAGAAAATTTCAATCAAGAGCTGAAATATATGTAAAATATGGGCAAGACAAACAAACAATAGCGGAAACAATGCATAAGTTGTTTCCAAAAGACAAGAATGTTATTGATTCATAAATTACTCTGATGACCGGCAGAGATCCATCCAATCATACTTTGAATTTGTTTGTATCGTCTGATGATAAAGTCACAAAAATGAAATGAAATTTGTAGAAGATACCAGTCCCTGATAAAATTCAACTACATAAACAGACTATAGAGGTGATTTATACTGATTTGATGAAAGCTACTTTAAAATTGGAAAAACTACAGAATACAGTGAACAGGTTGGAAATCGAGTTGAGGAAAGAGAAAACAAAGAACAAAGCTCATCAACAGCAAAGAAAAAGATTGCAAGATGACCAGGTGGAGAGAAATGATGAACCAAATATAGGGGAGGCAAGTAAAAAGCATTTAGCTGATAAAGAAAACACTATCCAATTACTTAAGAAAATGCTTAAAATTCCAGCAAACTCAGTTAATTCAAGCCTATGAATTAATTGTGTTAGAACAAGAAAAATAAACTTTATCTGAAGAATTGGATGATTGTAGAGATAAATTGCTCAAGTTTGAGGAAAAAGAGGTAAGTTGGGAGAAACATAGATTGAGTCTTAAGACTCAAATTAAAGATCTAAAGACCAAATTGGAAAATATAGCACAAGAGAAGCAAGGAACAGATCAAGGAAACAAAGAAGCAAGCACAGATGATATAATTAAAGTTATGTCCCAAGTTAGCTTGAAAGAGGTGGAGATCAAAGAACTAAAAGAATAAAAACAAATACTAGAAGAGGAAAATCAGAAAAAAGGAAAATGAAATAAAAGAGTTGACAAATAACAATAAAGAATTGGTAGGAAGAAATCAGAGGTTCATAAGTCAAGTGACAGGACTACTAGCATTGCAAGGTGAAAAACATTTGATTTTGGATTCAATCATCAATGAGGCTGCAAAATTAAGGTCTTATTTAAATTTTATGAAGACAAAGGAAGCCATAGAAAATGATAGTTTACAAAAATGTACAGCAATGAGAGAAGTTTTAGATAAGAAATCAAAAGATACAACCCAAAATACCATAAGTTTATTAAATACTCTGATAGAAGATGATCTACAAACAATGACTATCAACAATAGGGTAACAATCATAACTTGGGCTAGGAGAGTCCTTGGAAAACATTCTCACATTGAAAATGTTCAGGCTAGAGAAGAACAGATGAAGAAACAGGTTGAAGCCTTCAAAAAGGGTATTGAAAAGCTAATACAAAAGGGGCTGCCTTATTTTTGGGATGAAAATAATGAGTTAATTTACCAGAAAAATCATAAGGATTTACTATTTAACATCAGGAGGAACCATGATAAATTTGAAGGTTTGACTCATGTTCTAATAGGGAAAATTCTACTGAAGAAACTCTCAGATGATTTTGAAATTATAAACTTGCTGGCCATGATAGGTGAAAAGATTCCTCCAACTTCCATTGTAGAGCACATAGAGATGAAAGCTTTGGCCGAGGAGATAACTAGTTATGAGGTACCTTCTACAGAATAATGGAAGACAGTGGAGAGATATGGGAAAATGAAGTACACCTTGCACACTTGAAGACTACTGTTCGAGAAAGAAGCCCTGTCAGCAGCTACAACAAATAGAAAGACATAAAATGTTATTTTCTGAGAAATTTTATAAATTTTGACAGAAATGGAATGTAATAGTTAGTTTATAATTTTCTATTTTTAGTTATGAAGCAGTTAGGGTTTTACCTCGAGAGGTTTTACAATGTATAAAAGACAAATTTTGGCAATGTAGTAAGTGTTGGAACCCTTGAAGAGATACTCATTTGTATTGAGCACTTCAATTTTGAATAAAGACGGCCGAGCAGAGTTGATGCATATTTTCAAGAGTAAAGATTCTTAAGTTATTTTATTCAAAGGATTATAGGTTTATTTTTGGCAATGTAGTAAGGGTTGGAACCCGTGAAGAGATACTCGTTTTGTATTGAGCTCTTCAATTTTGAATAAATATGGCCAAGTCGAGTTAATGCATATTTTCAAGAATAAATATACTTGTGTTATTTTATTGAAATGATTAAAAAGAATGTGATTGTCCTGTCAATGATAAGCTAATTAACAAATTAATTATGATAATAATGATTGCGCTATGATTGCATAATGTGAAAAAATATGAATCAAGTAAAGAAATTGACTGATGCATAACCTGCATATAAATCACATGAATGATAAATCGAGCACATAGATTTATATGTTTTATGATTTAACAATACAAAACATAGTTATTAGATGTATGTATGAAAAACCAAAATGAATCAAGGAAACTTGATACACATAACAAACGAAAGTAAAAGAGAAACTAACTGAAATTCTTTAAAGATTGTAAAACATTACAAGTCTCCAAGTACAGAGTGTCTCCAGTTCTCTCCTTTGATGGTCACCCCCCATTCATGCGATTTGCCAAGGGCAGATTTCCCCTTGGAAAATACATCCAAAAGATCATCAACAACTTGATACTTTGCATGCTCAAGCTATAATTGTGCCTTGAATGTGAAAGCCTTGATCTCCCTCTTCTTAGTAATTGACCATTATGGATCTCCACCCTTACAATCCTCAGTTAATATCTGGACCTCCTCTTCAGTGTATTGCTCACCACGCAGCCAACTGTAATTTTTTTATTAAAATAATAAACATGCTATGTACATACTTCATATAAAAAATGTTTAGAACCTGATTTTTCCCTTTTGGAAGGCTTCTTTTGACACTTCTAATACTTAATTTTGAAATTTTAAAACATATTTTAGCACTTTCAAACTCTGATTTTGCATTTTCGAAAACCAAACTCGACACTTTACAAGAATTATAATCACAGTGAAATTGAATATACTAGTACAGAAAACATAAGTGTATTATTTAACAAAATACTTTCATTTTCATTTTATTCACAATTGCACTCACATCACTCACGCTATTCAGGTGCAGCAAAAGCCATAATCGATCTAACAAGAATGTGGCATTGACATCTTGGCAAGTATACATTTTTGTTATAATACAGTTCCCTTCCTCGTTACAAACATGTTTTTTTTCTTTCGAGTCATCTACAATCACTGTATTTGTAGCATCCCAACCATGGATCAAAATGTCCCAAATTTTATTTAACATACTAGTACAAAAAACCATAAGTGTATTATTTAACAAAATACTTTCATTTTTATTTTATTCACAATTGGCAATGTGTCATTGACATCTTGGAAAGAATAAGTTTTTGTTATAATACAGTTCTCTTCCTCGTTACAAACATGTTTTTCTTTCGAGGCATCTATAATCATTGTATTTGTAGCATCCCAACCATGGATCAAAATGTCCCAAACTTTATTTAACATACTAGTACAAAAAACGATAAGTGTATTATTTAACAAAATACTTTCATTTTCATTTTATTCACAATTGGCCTCACATCACTCGCACCATTTAGGTGCATCAAGCAAGGCCATAATCGATCTAACAAGAATGTGTCATTGACATCTTGGAAAGTATAAGTTTTTGTTATAATACAGTTCCCTTCCTCGTTACAAACATGTTTTTCTTTCGAGTCATCTACAATCACTGTATTTGTAGCATCCCAACCATGGATCAAAATGTCCCAAACTTATTTAACATACTAGTACAAAAAACCATAAGTGTATTATTTAACAAAATACTTTCATTTTCATTTTATTCACAATTGGCAATGTGTCATTGACATCTTGGCAAGAATAAGTTTTTGTTATAATACAGTTCCCTTCCTCGTTACAAACATCTTTTTCTTTCGAGTCATCTACAATCATTGTATTTGTAGCATCTCAACCATGGATCAAGATGTACCAAACTTTATTTAACATACTAGTACAAAAAACCATAAGTGTATTATTTAACAAAATACTTTCATTTTCATTTTATTCATAATTGGTCTCACATCACTCGCGACATTCAGGTGCAGCAAGCAAGGCCATAATCGATCTAACAAGAATGTGTCATTGACATCTTGGAAAGTATACGTTTTTGTTATAATACAGTTCCCTTCCTCGTTACAAACATGTTTTTTTCTTTCGAGACATCAACAATCACTGTATTTGCAACATCTCAACCATGGATCAAAATGTTCCAAACTTTATTTAACATACCAGTACAAAAAACTATAAGTGTATTATTTAACAAAATACTTTCATTTTCATTTTATTCACAACTGGCAATGTGTCATTGGCATCTTGGCAAGTACAAGTTTTTGTTATGATACAGTTCTCTTTCTCGTTACAAACATGTTTTTCTTTCGAGTCATCTACAATCACTGTATTTATAGCATCCCAACCATGGATCAAAATGTCCCAAACTTTATTTAACATACTAGTACAAAAAACCATAAGTGTATTATTTAACAAAATACTTTCATTTTCATTTTATTCACAATTGGCCTCACATCACTCGCACCATTTAGGTGCAGCAAGCAAGGCCATAATTGATCTAACAAGAATGTGTCATTGACATCTTGGAAAGTATAAGTTTTTGTTATAATACAGTTCCCTTCCTTATTACAAACATGTTTTTCTTTCGAGTCATCTACAATCATTGTATTTGTATCATCCCAACCATGGACCAAAATGTCCCAAACTTTATTTAAAGGCTTGCGAAATACATAAGGATTTCCATCACCCTGGTAACCTCAGTTATGCAAGAACAATATTCTTGTGTTAAAATTACTCTAAATTGTTCCCTTTTCAATATCGTTCTTTGTAATAATTTTGGCAAAAACTCCTCAACATTTTTTTGTTGTGCAGATGTCCATACCCCAACTTCAAATATACTAAAGAATTTTTCAAAAAATTCCCTTAATCTTTGACGTATAAATAGTACTTTGTTGTTGATTCGATATCTAGTGCTCGTGGCAATCCGAATTTCTTTTTTTTATGAAATGTGTGTAACAAAACTCCATTGAAATCGAAAATAATCACTGGTTTACTAGAAACAAATCTTCTAGTACTATCTGTAAACAAAACAAAAACACACACAACCTAATCAATAAAATATTATGATTCAATGTTTCTAAGTATATTGCTTTCATGTTCAACAATATTTGAAACACATTACCAAATATATGGTACGATGTCCATAAATAATATGTGAATTGTGCAATAAAACTTGCATCAATTAAATGCAGAAGTTGTAAAAAATATACAAATCACTAAATGAATTTTTTTGTATAATATGACGGTCATTTGAAATTGAGTGTCTTTAACCAACGCCCCATTTTTTAACGAGGCCCGAAATAATTCAACAGAGAACACAACATTGTTTTTATAGTTATTTATCTCTCTTGTGAACCGTCGAATGTCCAACTAGTTAGCATTTTCAAGCAATTTTCCTTGCTAGTATTTGCTGATTCATATTGCCCTTCATCAATAAACAACATGTCCATTTTTTTATATATATCTCCATATTGGATAAGTACATCCTTGAACGACTTTTTGTATATGTTCGGTACTTCACCAACATTATAGTATGCAGACATTGGGTAATTATAAATAGTACTAAGTTTACATTGCTCTCGACCCAAAATAAATACAAATTCTTCACTCTTCAACCATTCAAATATACCAAGGAATTTTTTAATTTTTATGTTGTCGAGCGAGGAAAACCACACAGCAACGTCAAATGTTCTCTAGAAACACTGATAATATCGGGGATGAACATCCGTGCACAATAAAGATAGCAATTATGGATAAAATGAGGTTGTTTGGAAGAATCTTCAATGTTGGATAACATCCGAACTCCAAAGATCAATCCCTCTACTCCCAGGACCAATAGTTTCTTTTGCGGTGATATCCAGATTGCATACACAAACCATGACTATATATATAACAACAATAGCAACAACACTTTGTTCTTGAAGCTAATGATCACAAACATGTAACTGTAAATGAAGATGTTGATTTCCAAAGATTAATACAAAAATCACCCAAAATTTCACAGATTCAAATGATTTAAAAAAAGCATCACATCGAACTAATAATATGTTCGATTCTGACAAAAATAGAAATGTCACAAAAAAAACCAGAAAACACATTGAATTATTTAAAATGGGAAATGATAGGTGACATCTAAAAATAGGCAATGACAGGTTACATTTAATGGCTGTCACTCAATTAGGAGAAGGCATTGAAGGTTCTAATATCAATTGATTCAAGAATTTTACTAAAACCCTGCCAAAGTCAATGTACCAACTCACTATTTGTCCTAGCGGACGATGCAATAAAGGGCTTAATCAAAATACCGTTTTCAATTTTCACATGGATGTGTTTTCACACCATCACCCTCCAAAACAATGATTGATGTATTACTTTGCGATGATTGCACTGGAAACTCCTCCCACACACTCTCCAAATTGTTTTGTGTATTTCCTTCTTCATCATTGGTACATCTCTCTCAAAACCATAAAAATAAAATTTAGATCCATATCCCCATTATCTCTTGGCACCTTGTATCTCCATTTGACTCATTTGTGACATGGGGTCTCAATATCATTGGAAAGATTAACCTTGCATCATTGAAACAACATTTGTTTATTTTTTAATGCACTAATAATTGTTATATAGAAATTTCCAATTAAACACACATTGTAAATAAAGCACATATAATGATATATTTAATAATAGTGATATACTTTCCCCTTTTTCTACGGAATGTGCTTTCCCATTTTTCAACTGGATTTTCCTTCTTTATCCACATTTAGACTGAATCACATATTAAATGTTTATTTAAAGGAGCTTTTCACATGGAAATCACATCTTCACTTGTTAGTCAAGCAAACAATGTATTTGTATTCATCTTCTCTCCCAATATCATCATCTCATAATACAATGTTTCGAGGGAATATTCATTTGGATTAAGCATAATATACTCATAAATGAAAATAAATCCCTCTGAATTTAGTTGCAATAAGACTTAAATGTGGGAAATGGAGACAAATTTAAGCTTGGGGATATGATCATTTTTTAGAACATGATTTTTGTGTCACAAATTGCAACAATATTTATGCCTTACATGAACGATTCCAACTAGAGGAAAGAATCAAAGGGCCGAGGCAATTTAGAAGGCTCTCTAACTATTACGAAGCCATGTTCTCAACATAGATTGGGAGAGCCACACTACCTCTGCATGCTCTAAAGAAAGAGCAGACCCTACCCATATGGGAAACAACTATTTGTGAACTCAGTATGCTTGTCCGTACTTCTATGTATGGAAGTATTGTGATTGATCAAGAGTCAAACCCTACAATAATAGTTATAAAATTTGTCCTAATCTAAAAATCTAAAGACAAAAACGAGCTATGCAAGTTCTCCATGTTTGGATGGTGGTTTTATTGAATTTTTTAAAACTCATCCATGCCAAGTCAAGAATCCTAATGAGGGAAAAATGAGCACATAACGCAAAAGATGTGGTGGATATTGGAGGAAAACCACACTTGGTATGCAACAAAGGTTTTAACAAAAGATGGAGAGCTGATAGCATATAAATAATAACTTTAGGTTTCCTTTCCTTCACTTTATACAATATGATGCATCTTCATTCTAAGATATCATGCACTCCTCCATTTCCACCACCCGTTAATATTTAAAATCCTAACCAAATTGTTGCACCAATATGATATAACACCATAGTTTCCATATTTCATTGATCTTATATTATTGTGAAAGGGAAAGGTCAAGATAATCTATGGGTAATAAATTTGAAAGGTTCTGCTCCTTTATGGGAAGAGAAAGAGATCAAAATTGAATCATTGAGTACTTTCCAAGAGTGTTCTTCTTCATATTAGCATCCACCACTCTTCAGGATGGCTCCTCCGTCGGGATAGAAGGGAAAGAGGGTCAAGATGGAGAACCTTTACCCATACCATTGTAAAAAACCCTGAGATATATTTTCCTCCAAAAAAATTTCATAAAGGGTTTTACACAATCCTTAACAAAGTTCCCATATAGATGACATTGTACACATCTAAAACAGAAATTGACATAATAAAAAAGTTGCAAGTTGTTTGAGGATCCCATCTCTATTTACAATTATTGAAATAATCCCATACTAATATCAATTGCAACCAGTATTTTCGCAACATAGAGAACACTATTTAGTTTATAAGAGTCATTTATAAGTATATACTTATCTAGCGAGTTGCCAAGAGAAATCGTTCCAGAGATGCATAGGAAATCATGGAAATTTTACCCAAACTAACATAACTTTTACACATTCTTCTTGAGTATCAAACCCTAGGTTCCAAAGGCTTGAGTGTCACAATAGCCTTCTTGTAGAACCAAATACATTGAATTATCTTGTCTTCATCCTCTTGGGTTTTGAATATAAACCCTATCCAACCTTTCTCTAGCATATGAAAAACTGGGCCATAACCCATCACCAAGACCCATCACTGTTGAATCCATCTATTTATGCTATCATTGTTCATCTTCCTAGCAAAGAATTTACCCACAAGGTTTTTTCCAAGGAGGATCCCAATGTGTTCCACTTGCACTTCCTTTCCAACAAATAGGGTAACCCCACCCCCTCGAGATTTTATGGCCTTCTTCTTTTTGCGTGTGGCCTCCTTTGCAATAATGTTTTCATCATCTGCTAACTGGACCACTGTCCTCAAACCCTCGTTTCCAAAATGAAAACAGGTATCCCATAGGGGTTTGTTTGTGCATCCAATTCCTTTGTATGACCAAAATAAGTCCCACACTTTTCCTTAATGTTCCTCTTCGACATCCGAAGGCCAACCAACATAGGTTCCAAAATTTGGACAAAGAGCACTAGTAGGATTTGTACTTCCACCAAGAGGTTGTGTAAGACCCAAATCCCTATCCACTTTGAGATTCCCACTTTCTTGGTGGTCCACCAAGATGCTATCATTCCCTAGACTTTCCATCGACATTAGATCAACAAAAATGTCATTTTTTGTCAGAGTTTTCTACAAGTGGATTGAAATCTTCCATAATGACCCCACTACACGTCTGGTTAGAGCCACAATATCACCTTCTAGGGTTTCCATCTAAAGTTAGTAGAACAATTTCCATCATCCATCTCAAAAGGATTATCATTGGAAGTACAATGTTTTGTTAACTTTCTTTTTATGAAATGTGTAATTAATTTCCTCTTTTCAATTAAAGTACATTTTTTTTTTAAATTTTTCAACATTGAAGAGTTTAAATAATATATGTTAAAACCCACCCTTCAAATTTTATCACCATGACTCCCAAATACACACAGAGTGAAATTGAATTGGAGGGAAAACAACAAAAGGGGGGAGCTTTTTCTCCTAATAACACACAACGAAATTAAATTGGAGGGAAAACAACAAGAGGGGGGGATTTTTCTCACACGCTAAATCAATCTCACAAAACTCATGGGAATGAAATAAATTCGACATTTTCGAGTGTTACAAGAGATTTCCTCTTTTTCTACTCCTGTCAGGGCTTGTTTGGGCACATAAAAGCATGGGATTTCATATTTGCAACATTATTTTCCTTGACTTGCTTTCAGTTTCTGGCCTCAAGGTTTTCATGAAACTTTGAAGGAAACCATATTTACGCAGGATGAATAAAAACAACAAAAGGAATAACACACCTCTGAAGGAATGAGTCCAAACCCCCTTGTATTCAGCCCCAATGATTACTACTTTGAGCAAGCTTGAGTTTTCATTACCCTAGCTGCCGGGAGCAGAAGAAAGTCCCTCCGCTAGATCTTCAAGCTTCCAGAATCGAATCTGACAAGCTTCTCGCCAAGAATTATATTTTGGAGCTCTTCCAAAACTACATCAAGCTCATGAATGAAAATGTAAGAATTCCATTATAATTACATAAATTCATGCTTTCTTTTTTCTCCTTAAAGAACTACTATGTTTGAGGAATAATAACATTTGTTTTTTACAATGATAATAAATAAAGCAGGGAAAATACAATTTTTTAACTACTGCTTTGCAAACCATGATAGTAGCTCAATTGTAGCTGTAAATGTTGGAATTCAATAACTATGCTCAGCTTACACAGCACTAAATATGAGGTTCTAGTTTTCAAGCTCAATCCATCACTCAGAATTAGGGAATGAAAGAGCCTAGTCTAACTAAATGCACTTCATGCAAACTGTGTGCGCATCTTATTTTTGGAAGATTTTTTGCAATAAATCTATTCAACTAAATTCCTATAATTCATCTTCAACATAAAGATGTTTTGGATGTTAATGTGGCATTCTTGACAGAACAACCAATATAAAAGACAGACCTAAAGTTTGTGTCCAGGAGCATATCACCACATTCCCCCCTTCCCTTCTAGTTGCTCGTTGACCTTGGAAACTAGGTGAGCTTTTGTGTAGAGACCTCGACTACCTAACACTACCCAGGAGGCTCCTTGCTCCATAAGACATTATGGTGTAATTTCAGATTCATAATGATTGATGATGTAGGATCCTCCAATCCAAGTTATGGTTAGGGGTTGTTCAGTGGACTTGATCATTCAATTCATAATTCACTTGCTCTCCCTTACCTGGTTTATAGGGGCATTCTTTAGTACATATTGAGCTTGGATCAAATAGAAACATAACAGTAGTTACTTTTTCAAATCTGAAAGTAAGTCCATGTGCACTTGCAATTGCTCAATGGATGGTCTGAAATACAAATAGCTTTTAGGCTTTTTACATAAAATCCAATTTTATGTTTGTCTGAATTACATGTTTTTCGAAGGCATCGAGTTTGGATGCAATGTAAATTGATTGTGGCTTACCTTATATATAAATTTAGAATCTAGTTAAAAGGATTGATACACTTAATTTTTTAATAAGGTTATGGATGAAGGCGAAAAAGACACAACGTGAAGATTGAGTCAAAGAATTTATGCTACACCATTTCATATTGTATTAAAGTTGCACATTGTTAATCACAGCTTCCCATTACAGCTGCAGAAATATTTTCGTAGTTGTTAGTGATAATGAATCAAGGAATTGTGATGGCAGCCAATGATTTCTTTGGGCTTAGCCATGGAAATCATTTGTATGCATTCACCTTTTATCTGAATTTATATAGCAAATTGATTTGTTGGTGAATGGTCACATTGGTGTTTACCCAAATTTATACAGTAGATTGATTGTCCAAAGCATCGTTGTGTCTTTCCTGCTTAGACTCTCTCTTAATATCAATGACGTACATAGCTTTAATACCATATATAGGTCAACATCACTAGATATTTTGCTTATCTCCACATTTAGTTTAATGATTGAATAAGTGAAAAGAACATACAAACAATATAGCATGGATGAATGAGGTTGACTTGAAGAATGCAAACAAATCAAGAAGAGCTATTAGTTATAGGCATGCATTTCAGGACCTTCTCAAATTAAATGGCAAGTTGAATCCATACCAGCAAGATGGTCCTGCACTTAATGAATTACGGTTTGATAAAGATGAAGTTGATTTTGCATGTTAGATCCTTGACAAATCATAAAAATGCCATATGGCATCTCCAATAAGCACAATAATTTGTCTTATACTGGAGTCTACCTTCCTTTTGTAGCCTTTCAAAATTGAGTTTGATGTCAAATGCATGTAAATCAGGGTTTGAGATATAACCCACCATTGCATTTGGTTTTGTAATGTTAGGAGGTGTTGGTTTTGCATGTGAGAAAGTGTTTACTTGTTAAGACAATTTGTGGAGGTGAATTTAAATTTGCAACTACATTATTCAAACAACTAGCATTGGTAAAAGTATGATTGTTATTAGATTCCTTGGTATAAAACCTATCTCAACAACAGGGTGGGTAGAATGGATGCACTCTAATACTTCAATTTCTCATCTTTTTTTTTATAAAATGATTCTATTGTCAATAGAGAAATTTACAATTTGATTCGCTACTAGGGGTGGATTTCGGTTTAGGTTTCATCAAGCTAGAGAAATGGACAATGCTTGTTTAATCTTTTCAATTTGTTATATATAATCTTAGTAACATGAATAAAACAACAATATTACCGAACAACCATTCTCTAGACAACGAACAATATTAAGAAATTTCAAGCCTGCATGGAACAACTTTCAATTCAATTTTGTTTATTTTAAATTTCTTGCAAAGAACACGGTGAGATCAATTTTAAATGTTTCTTGAAATTCAGTCATTTCACCCCAAGAACTTATATGTACCCAAAATCAATACCATCTTGGCTTGGAACATCCACTCTCAATTAGTGAATTTCCACACTTCTAGACATTTCAAATTCCAGACACACCTGATGAAAATGCTCTTGTTTTTCAGTGAAAAAGATTTACATTTCCCACAGTCAATGTTTTCAGAAACAATGGAAGACACTATGTTTTATTTTATGAATATTTTTTTATCACAAGTATACAAATTGATGTTTGGATAAAACTTGCCTACAGTATTATTAGAGATGAAGACCCTGATGCAATTAATCCCAGAAAAAGCAATTGGAGACTAGTTTTTACTAAAGCATCATACATAAATAAGACTTTATGGATTTTTTAGGAGCCCTATAATCTACCAACCTTTTTGACTTGGATATTTTTTGCTTTGGAGTTTACCAGATAGAAGTTGACAGTAGAAAATGACCATTTTCTAGCTTTCAGGAAAGCTTCAGATATATATATTTCCCTTTAAAAATTGGTCCTTTTATCATCAAGAATAAGAATTCTCTCCCTTTTGTAGAAAAACATTTAGAAGCACTGAGTTTTAGGAAAGCGATAGCTATTAATTATGATCCTTGTCATGTTATTTCTGACAGAAGGAAACATAACAAAAATAGAGCCTTTGATCACCAAGAGGCTGAAGGATTGGCGAAGATGGCAAATTTACTACAATATGAATTAGACACAGAAGTTTCAGGAAGTTCACACGCTAATCCTCTACCTTGGATAAAGTTTCAGCTAAGTTGGTACCTGAGTTGGTACCTACCCCAGGAAAGATTGAAGCAACAAGTAAAAGATTTTTTTATGAAAGTATTGATATGCAGATGGAAGAAGAAAGAGAAGCCAAAATATTAAAATCAAGCCAGCAAGATGAAGTAGTTGTATTTGACAAAGAAAAGGGAAAGAAGAAAGAAAAACACCAAGGGCCAGAAATTCAAGTACATGAATACAAATTTGATGAGGCAAGAGGTGCGGGTGATTCTAGCAAATTTCAATCAAGAGCTGAAATATATGTAAAATATGGGCAAGAAAAACAAACAGCAGTAGAAGCAATGCATAAGTTGTTTCCAAAATTAAGGAATTTTGTTGATTCAGAAATTACTCTGATGACCAGCAGAGATCTAGCCAAACATACTTTGAATTTGGTCGTATCATCTGATGATAAGGTCACTTAAATGAAATTGAATTTGCAGAAGATACCAGTCCCTGATCAAATTCAACTACATAGACAGACTGGAGAGGTGATTTATACTGATTTGATGAAAGCTACTTTAAAAGTGGAAAAACTATAGAATACAGTGAACAGGATGGAAATCCAGTTGAGGAAAGAGAAAACAAAGAACAAATATCACCAGGAGCAAATAAAAAGATTGCAAGATGACTTGCTAGAGAGAAATGATGAACCAAATAAGGGGGAGGCAAGTAAAAAGCTTTTAGCTGATAAAGAAAACACTATCCAATTAATTAAGAAAAAGCTTAAAATTCTAGCAACTCAGTTAATTCAAGCCTCTGAATTAACTGTGTTAGAACAAGAAAAAGAAACATTATCTCAAGAATTGGATGACTGTAGAGCTAAATTGCTCAAGTTTGAGGAAAAAGAGGTAAGTTGGGAGAAACATAGATTGAGTCTTAAGACTCAAATTAAAGATCTAAATACCAAATTGGAAAATAAAGCACAAGAGGAGCAAGGAACAGATCAAGGCAACAAAGAAGCAAGCACAGATGATATAATTCAAGATATGTCCCAAGTTAGCTTGAAAGAGGTGGAGATCAAAGAACTAAAAGAAGAAAAACAAAGACTAGAAGAGGAAAATCAAAAAGAAGAAAATGAAATAAAAGAGTTGACAAATAACAATAAAGAATTGTTAGGAAGAAATCAGAGGTTTATAAGTCAAGTGACAGGACTACTAGCATTACAAGGTGCAAAGCATTTGATTTGGGATTCAATCATCAATGAGGCTGCAAAATTCAGGCCTTATTTAAATTTTATGAAGACAAAGGAAGCCATAGAAAATGATAGCTTACAAAGTTGTACAGCAATGAGAGAAGTTTTAGATAAGAAATCAAAAGATACAACCCATAATACCATAAGTTTCTTAAATACTCTAACAGAAGATGATATGCAAGCAATGACTATCAACAACAAAGTAACAGTCATAACTTGGGCTAGGAGAGTCCTTGGAAAACATTCTCACATTGAGAATGTTCAGGATAGATAAGAAAAGATGAAGAAACAGGTTGAAGCCTTCAAAAAGGGATTTGAAAAGCTAGAATACAAAAGGGACTACCTTCTTTTTGGGATGAAAATAATGAGTTAATTTACCAGAAAAATTATAAGGAATTACTATTTAACATCAAGAGGAACCATGAGAAATTTGAAGGTTTGACTCATGTTCTAATAGGGAAAATTCTACTTAAATTTGAAGGTTTGACTCATGTCCATTCTAGACTTTCCCTTCTCATTGCAATAGACCAACTCAGGGCTTGGTAGGACCAATTGAATCCCCAACCGCTATAATGGAAGGAATTGCACGAGAGAGATTGGATTCCTTTTTCTAATGTGGAGAGCCTCCATCATTTCACATGCCCCCCAAAATACAAAGAAAAGACTCAAAATAGATCCTCGTCTATGTGGAGCCATACAAAGCCAAATTTATAGAGGATCACAGAGAGAAATATGAATCCCCAAGCGAAACAATTTACCTATGAAGAAATGAAATGAGGAGATGCATATAGAGGAATTGATTGAGAAATTAAGGTTATAATTCAGAATTATTGCTTTAAAGGAGATAAACGACTATTGCTACCATGATGGAAATATCAGACCTGTTTTAGCCATGAAGAGGAAGTAATTTCTCAAGGACAACTTCATGCCTTCTAAAACCCCAAAGAAGGACATCGTCACTATATTTAAGTTAAAAGTTTATACTATCATTGTTTAAGAAGAAGAAAAACTACTATTTACATCAAGAACGAAGCATAATCACAGATGAAGGATAACAACACCACCATCATCGTGAAATGAATATGCCACCAATTTCATAACAAAGAGAGCTTCTCAATAGTTAACCGAAAATAAATTTTCCATTGTTAGAGACAATAAGGAGGAAGACCTATCAGTAGCCCTACGTCATCCTTGAGATATGAATGACAAAGAAGAAAATTCTAGGTAGTTACCAGTTAGACATACTCTATTTTCTTATGAGTACTTAGGAGAGTTTTATTTTTTACAAGCTATATCTACCCCAAACCTCATAAAGACATAATATTTGCATCATCATGAAACGTTTTGGAGAGACTTTTCATACACTCAATGATGAAGTAGCATATAGCTTGGAGAAAGGAATAGTATTCTCAAAGGGTATATTTCTCAACTTTAGATTTATAAGCAGCACACAGAGCTTTTTTTCTGTAATTAGATCAGCATCACAACAAGGCGGATGCATTGTTTTTGAGGTATTATATAGTTTTAATGGTGGTATATTTGAAGATAGTGAACGACCAATAGATAGATAAGGATGTTAATAAGGTATTTATGACTTTTTCATAGTTTTAAAAACTAGGATTTGTTTAAAAACATTTAAGCAGTTTTGTACAAGTGACATTGAATTCAACAATATTAAATGGTGACGTTAGTGACTTTCTCCTTATCTTTCATTTTCTATTCTTTTACTTAAATTTTTAACATTACTATTTTAATTGTTTCTGGATGTTTGAGAGTGGTTCCAACCTCATTTGACTTCATATGCAAAAAGTAGAATTTTAGATCCCATTTAGAATTCAACAGACTTAACAAGTTTGAGGATTTCAGGATTGCAATGTTTCCACTAGATTCTTTCATGTAAGAGAGTAAAGGATGGTTAATCAAGCAATTTGAATGGTCGTTCCAGTAATTTGCTTAAAGAATTAAGCTCTACTTAGTCACACTTATTTCCACTTTATAGACCGGAATGAGAAGATGAAGTTAAAAATACAATACCTCTTATGTATTTAGAGATCTAGAAAAAGAGATCTATGCTACATTAATACTTGAAAAATAAGCAATGTAACAAGAAATAGAAAAATCACAAGAAAATGATCATCATAATATTACATACATTAAAATGTGGAATAAGGAATAGGAATAAAAATAAAACAAAGAAAGCATTAAGAAGCGTCACAATGCAAGGAATGGAACTACTTCAATGTTCAACAATAATAAAAGGAAATAAAGAACAATGAAAGAGTAAATTGTTGGGGGCTCCGGCACACATAGGCTTGGATTGTACCTACATATTAGATCAACTAAGCAAATACGAACATTGAACATTGAAATTTATTTGGTTCGTGATATATCAGATGTCTTATGAGCAACCATTCATGGTGGGGGGTGATCATATGGAAGTGCATTCATATCTTTTATGTTAGATCAGGTTAATGACATTGAACTCAACTATAATCTCTTTATTAAATCTAGCTTCTTTGAAAGCCTTTAGATCTTCAATCAAGTTAATATTTTTAGAAGCAAATTTGAACATCAACAAATTCTTTTCAATGATATTTCTTGTTAATGTTTAACCTTATTTGTTGTTTCTACTTGTATAGTTTGTATGAATAACTTGGGAATTGATAGTTGTATCTAAATAATTTCCTTTTCCATGCATATAGTCTTGTGATTCTATTTGTAATTAGTGCACTTTATTAGTTTTAAGTCTTAGCATTGTGACATATCTTCAATGATAAAGTCGACTTTAAATGGAGAGGAATACATTGCTTAAAAAGAAATTGAAGCCACAATTAGACTATTTTTCTATTCTATTTATAGCATTCAATGATGATTTTGAACAATTGAGGGTGTTTAGAAAATTGATGAGTTCACATATTGTGGAGTTGGATGAGAAACATATGACAAAAATGGTTAGGTTTATAAAGATCTTGGTCTTGTAATCCTACTGTGTATGAAATTGTTACTCTGGATAATCTAATTTCTAGGTCAATTTCTATGAACTGATATTCTTATAATTATTTAGTGCTATAAATTTGTAGACGCTTGAATCAGTAATGATCAGATTGGTCAAGGGACTACAAACAATGAAAGCAAAATAATAGAAACAAAATGCGAATCATACCTAGAGAAAACAAAGGACAAGAGAGGAATAAGAAATACATTCTTTTTACAGAGAGTAAGAAACACATTCTTTTTATAGCCAATACGTGTGAGTTTCCATCGTCTTACCTGTGCCAAGAATAAAAGAAAAAGAACATAAACAAAATGTGAAGGAATAAGAAATATATTCTTTTGATTTCCATCTCAAATAACATATACAATCATTTTATCTATTTCTAATTTTGTGTTTTTCCTTATTTGAAGTTCATTTGAATATCTAAGTTCCTTTTATTGTACCAAGTGCTTTCAAATGTCAAAGCGCCAAAGAAGACTCAACTAAGATAGGAAATATTTCTTTCATATTGAAAGAAAGAGCCCCGAAGAAATTTATTATCGTTCTAGAGTGCTTTAATGGCTGAGAATTTATTGGCCAGTGTAAAGGAACTTCAATTGAAGATGAGCGAATGCAAAAAAGACTTTCCAAAGAATAATGGTCAGCTTATGGAATTGATTTTGAAGAATCTGAAGACATCGTATGATATATTTAGTTTGAATTTCCATGCAAGTTGGATCTCACGAAAGGAAGATGGTAAGGATTTTACCTTTGATTATTTTTGTGGTTTGTTGATTAAGGCATTAAAAATATTTATGAAGGGAAACTTGAGGTCAAGCATTAGGTCAATTTGATGAAGGGAAAGAATCGATAGTATGATAGATAAATGGGTTGACAGAAAAATGAACATATTAACTCGATTGAATGGAAGAAGCATTATAATCATACTTCCACGAAGAAATTTAATACTAATAAGACATCTTGCTAATGCGGGAAATTAGGACACCTAGAGAAGGTTTGCTGGAAGAGGACCAATGACCTAAAGGTTAAAGAGTATCACTTTCCTCCCTATATGACTATGTAGAACACCCAAATACTTGAGGATTACATCCACTTCTTTGGAGAGATCCCCAACATAATGGTTTCTTTTCCAAACTTGTAGGTGTACTCTTGCACATGTTGCCTTTGCTAACACCAGTAGTAGTTACAACTAATCCATTGGTCCTCTTTGTACCCAATAGGTAAAATCGGGACTTAAGGATAGTTTGAAACACCTCCCATTTAGTTATGGGTAGATAACCTTACATTTTAAGTGTCTTTGTATAGATTTTCCACCAATTTATGGCATGAACCTCTATCTTCGACCGAGAAAATGAGATCTCCTACTCTTATCCTATGTTTTGAACACTGAAGTCAAGTTCTCACTTTTGAACCTATTGATTCAGCTTCATATCATCCATCTCATCTTAATAGGACTTGATGTCTACTTTGACTTCCACTTTGAATAAAGACTCAGAAGATGTTCTATTGGAACTTGGTCTCTCTTTCTCTAGCTCCTTCTCTGGCTCTTATTTCTCTTAAGGCATACCATTAGATCCAACATTCAAGTTAGAGCTACAGAAAAGGTAACTAAATGTTGTTAATTCCCTTGATTGCAAGAATAAATGTAGAGGAAGTGGAGGCAATTCATTGCATCTTGTGAACGACCAAATTCCAAGCTATGCACATGATCATATGGTGTTATTGGAAAGTAAGAGGAATTTTTCTATGTTTATTTGGGTTCAAACATCAATGATGTTTGTTTTGATAGGATGGTAAGGAAGTCCATCCACAAAAGGGTTTCAATTTTACATTTTTATGGAGTTTAATTTATTAAGCTTATAGAAAACATGATCTCTCTATGGCTATACTTGTATTTACATGATATAAAATTGATAGATAAGCAGGCTATGGTGTGAAACATCTGCAATTTTCAACTTTTCCAAGCATTGCATTGACTATTGGACTATCAATCTTTTCACATTCTTTGTTACATTGATCTCTTGACTGGGTTTCCTTTTATGCATTTTCCTTCCCCATTACTATTTCGTTGGGTCTTCCACTATTCAATGCTACAAATTGATGAGTCACCCCTGCAATCTTGGTGGGATCATTATTAGCACTATACTATTATTTTATTTAGCATCTTGTTTGCTTATATTAAGATGCATTAGGGATACTATTTGTTACAACTTGATAATATGATATAAAGGGGGTATTAAAAATGGATTCACAAAAATGGATACCTACAATATCTGGTAAAACTAGGGGTTTTCTTAATTGGAAAGGTATAGTGGGAGGGGGGTTCAACAATACAATTTTAGGAGGCATTTTCCAATATTTATTGAAATTAGGGATATTCTTTAATATGCTGCGGACGGTCATACTATGTAGCAAGTTCACTGAGTGAACCCCGCGTGGGCCTTTTGCAGTAGATCATCAAACAGGAGATGGCACTGCTTTACCTCTTTTGAGATTTGAGTGTTTTTTTTATTGATGTTTGAAGTAGTTGTAGAAATCCCTCATTCTTCATATTCATTAATCAAGAACTTACACTCAATGAAAATAAAACCAATTTTTAAAAAATAGATAAAATATATTATACTTAATTTTAAGAATTTTTTTTAAAATATTAATTATAAAACATGTTTGCATTTTTCTCTTTTTTCTTCAAACCTTTTTTATAAAGAATCAAAACCCAAAGTTTACCAACACATAGAATCATTAAAATAATGAATATAATAAACAAACACTTATTTTAATTACAACACATATTATAATAAATTAATTAATTAATATTCTTCTATATTTTTACTTATTTTAATAATATATAATAATTTTAATTGTAACACATCTTATAATAAATAATAAATAAATATTCTTCTAATTTTTACTATATAAAAATGGTTAAAACAAACAACCTCAAACTTACCAACACATGAAATCATTAAAGTGAGAAATATAATGAACATTAATTTCTTTTTATTAATAAATAATAATTATAATTATAACATTTTTTAATAAATAAAATATAAATATTCTTATATTTTTTAAATATAAAAATGTTGAAAATGACACCTCTGAATCGTGTAGTTTAAATATTCTATGTTTTCAACAATTTTCTAAGCATATCTTCCGTTTTATTTTGTTGGAAATCCAGTTGGAAATCTTTTAAAAATCTTAGAATCATATATGTTAGCTATGGAAATTGCATAATTTGAGTGCCATGTGGGTATTCTAGGGTGCTAAATCTATTTATATATTTAAAAACACAATTTAAACACTTCTAGATTTGGATTTTACCAAACTAAACAATTGACACTTGTATTTATATGAGAAAATTACGATAGTTGTATAGTTGATTATGTGAGCAAATTACAATAGCTATATATTTACTATCAAATGAGATGGAAACGAGGACTAAAATGTTGACGAATTAATGCATGATTCTTTTCAAGTTTCCACAAGTCAATTCCTTGTTAGGTACATGCTAAGAACATAATCTAGGGAAAGGTTCTATGCCGAGATGTGATCTTCCTATATTTCACACATTCATATAGCAAATGACATTTTTGGGTAGTGTGGCAAGGTGAAAACAATTATATGGTTCATCATCAATTCTCAAAGTAGGAGGTGGTTTTTCATTGTCGTTAAGCAAAGATATATCGTAGAGTCCGAGAATTGAACCATGTTCTGTATAAAACCCCAACTATGAACCTTATTTGCATGCCCATTGAGACAAGGAATTAGATATACATACATCCCTTGTCATAGCTAACACATCTTTTTTATAACTCTACATAATTATTCTTCTTAACAAAATACTTATTTGGTTTGTTTCTTGGAATTAAATATATAGATATACATACCTCCCTTATCATAACAAACACATCTTTTTGATAACTCTACATAATTATTCCTTCTAAACAAAATACCTTTAATACCTATTTGATTTGTTTTTTTTTTTTCATCAACTTCGCCCTCCAACATCAACCTATCGGGGCAATTGCTAGTTTAACAAATTGGTATTTGATTTGTTTCTTTTTTTTCATCAACTTCGCCCTCCAACATCAACCTATCGGGGGCAATTGCTAGTTTAACAAATTGGTAGTGAGACTCTTCGCCAATAAATGTGTTTCTGTCAAACATTAGTTATAAACGTGTATAGTATGATGTTTCGTGATTCCCTTTTCTTTGGACCCACCTTTCTGATCATAAAAGCATATGTGATAAGACAATGACGCATGGCATCTGGATTCCAAACCATCCGTTTTTTAATTATCAGTGTGAAGGATTCAATGCGTTGTTTTCTTTTTTTTTTTGGATTTTTATTTGCAATCCATATTTAGAGTGGAAGTAAGTGATTTATTATAACATTCTATTGGAACCCAGGAGATTCATTAGCACGTTGGCATGCTTATTAATTATGCTGTGTAGAATGTATTAACAGACTTTGTTACACTGCAAATAACAGAAATCTATTTAATGGACTTCAATACTCAAAATAATAAAATGTGACCGCATCAAATAAAGTAGCATTTCTAGACTATCTTTTAATAAGTGTCCATGAAGAGATAACACATTTTCTTAGAGCAGGTTATTTTAAAAATTACACTTAAATCGCCTCTTTTTTTGGTGATTTGTTCCCTAGATTTGGTTATAAAAACCAGCGGAATCGTAGTTCCACACCATTTACTGCAAAACTATGCCATGGAACTATGCTCCTAGGGGTTTTGGTCCATTTTAAGATGACCCAGATCGTCGAAATTCCAAAAAAATAAAGAAAAAGGATGGAAGCCAGAAAATTTTCTGTTGCTAGCAAGGGGCGATTTGAGTGCCAGTAATTACACACCTCAAAATTCAGGTTATCAGAGTTTCATTTTCCTCTCAGTAATACACAATTAATACACATGAGTATGTGATGAGGATGATTAAAGTCCACTGAGACTAACTTTGATCTATCATACTTTAAGAAGGTTATTACTTGATTTGTTTTAAAAAGGTTATTACTTGATTTGCTTTAAACTTTTGTTCCTATGCTTTATACTTTTGTTCCTTATTGAAACAAGAATAATAAGAATAATAGTTGTGATGTTAAAATTGTTTACGAAAAATAATGGACAAATGATATGAGATTATTTTTAGATTAGGATTGAAACGTAAAAACATACTAGGTGGCAACAAGGATGCCACGTGCCAACAAGGAGAGCAAAGATAGGGTGCAGTGTCAGAGGTTTTATACTGTGCGTCGTCAGCATTAGCTTTAAGGATTTTTGTATGATTCAGCCATTAGCTTCGCAGGGTTTTTTTTAAGATACTTTTCGCAATAGATGGCCTCTATCATACTTTCTTCCGAATATGGCCAAAAATATTGAAAAATATATCTTACATGTCCAAAGCTTTTATGAATATATATATACATAACTTGTTTATATTACACATTTAACTTGTCAACCTGTAATTCGCCAATAGGCGCTACAAAGAACATTTCGCTTTATATTTATATGGAGGGCGATCGCAACTTTTAATTAGGGATTAAGGATGGGCGGCTATGATGAATTGGATTAGAATATACTTTCGTCCAGCACATCAATAAACGACCCAGATTTGCGGTGGGCTCACAGGTTACCCAAACGCTATTGCTAATCCAACTTAATCAAACTTAGGTTACAGTTTTTTTTAGCTAATCCGACTCTATTGCCACGCGGTGGGGAAGCGAATGAATGGTCATATGGTAATGAATAGGCGCGGTGGGAAAGAAAATGAATGGTCATTTGGTAATGAATCCTTAAGAAGAACAATAGAGTCTCGGAGTTGAGTTTCACGGATGCATCAGTGCATTATGGTACTGTGTTTGCGTCTTTCTTTGGATTTCTCTTTTGTTTGCAGGTCCAAGCAATGGAGGAGGTTTAATCGTGGAGTACATAAACCCTAAATTATTCAGTTTATAAGACCATTGGTATCTGATATCAATCTACTAGAAATTAGACTGGCGTACAGGAACTTTACTTTAATGGAGGTGGGAGCCATGAGGATTCATAAACAGTAAGTCTCTACAGTATTTCACTATTGTTCCTTTGACTATGAAATCTTTGATATTAATAGTTGTGCTCCTGTTGTTTGTTGCATTAATCGCAATGCGTTCTGTTATTCACTCAAAAAGAGCAAAGCCAAGCCAGTTAATAACTCAATTTATAGTCAAATGGCAGAGGAGTTACAATCTCAGATTGGGCTTGGGAAGAAACTCGTGGCCCGAGGATGCCAAACTGGTATGGAAGCTCTGATTCTACCTCTTCGTATCTTATTCTACACTGCATTGTGGTCTCTTATGCTCGCTTATTTTGCTTTTGGTTTATGCAATACATCACCATGACTAGACTCATTATGCCCGTCACTATGATGCATCAGCCTAAAGTCAGGAATTCCAAAGTGTCGCTGTAATCTGTACAATAATGGCGGTCCGCACACAGCCTGTACAGAGCTTTTGGAGAATGAGCTCCGCTATCGGACGGTATGTTAATTTCAAGATATATCGGGGCCTACTCCTCCCCCAATCCAAAAATTTTATTTGATTTGAGGATTTGATCCAAACAATATGATAACTAGTACAACACCCATCGTTGTCAAAGGAAGCACAGCTCAACATAGAACGCTCCTCCTAGGCAGGCAACGACAGGAGTTTCTTCCACCAAATGTTTCCTTCTCTTAAATCGACCACTCTCACATCGTACATTTCTTGACCATTTTCTTTGATCAGAGTGAAGGAATATATATGCTCACCATTGTCATCACCCACAAATTTTGCATCAATACCTAAATCTTAAGGGATAGCAGGTACTGGAAGACTCAACAGAGTGCTTTCGTTCTCACTATACACCCAAATACAAAGTCTGTTATATTTAGGGTATTCCGAGCCTGCCTGAGGGTGGTATAAAACGAGGCAGTTGGAAATAATACAGGGGGGTTTTGGAGACGGACATAATATGGGAAAGAGTGTGTCATTGCATCAGCACACCATCGATTCATGATCAGCCGGTTTGTGATACTGTAATGCACAATAAGGTTTTGTTGTAGTGATTTCATTTCAAATTGGTAATGATGATGAGGTGGTAAGGATCCAATAGCTAAAACCATTAGAAACAATCACTATGAGTTTTTAAAAACTTTTAATTGATTATTGGATCTCAAACAACTTGAGATCCAAAAACCTGCTACATGTTGCATAGCACACTAGATAATTTTCGCAAGAGGTTAGGAGATACCTTTATTTCACTAGGCTTTGCTTTCAAAACCGAGTAGGGCACTGCTTGAAAAACGTTACAGCGTCTGCCATTCCATTTTGGGACATCTCTGAGCGAGAAGATTACATATTTGGTAGGTGACAAAGTTGATCCCAGGGCTTGACATATATCTCCCTTATGTTATCAATGGCTAACAAATTTTGCAGAGCTACACTTAGGAAACCTGCCCCATTTAAATTACAAATTCCTCTTGGGATGAATGATGGCCTATGGACTCGAAATGGAGCTCGATTTAAATCTCTAATTTTGTTCTCATTTTCTCCAATATTTCTTCTGCTATCGCCAGATTCATAATTTTCTTCAGTGTTGTTTCCCATAGTTACAGTCCCTTCAATCTTCTTTCCTCAGGCATTTTGACGCATTTTGAGTATTGATTGGCCTTTTATTCGTTATTCTTAGCCTCCATTATCCAACCGCATAATTTGGTAATGAACAGGATAATATCGTTGTTAAGTAATTTTCTTGTTGCAGCCTACGGAGAAAAAACATAGACCTTCAAAACCCAACCACTTACCTTAGTACAACTTAGAGTTAAAAGGCCATCAGATATGTCACAGTCAAGCCACACTCTTGAATCCTATTCAGGCAGGAACCCTCTCAAAATTTATCGGTGAAAATATGTCATGTAAAACTGCGATTTCAACGACTTGAAAAGGAGCGCAATCTCAAACTATACCGGATTCCAAATTCTGAGAGAGGTTGCACAGGCACACTCGCTGGACTTGGGGTGATATGAAAAGGTCGTGGAAAGCTTCTGAAAGATCTTTATATGACATATGCACCCCTACCACCTTTTGATGAGGGCTAGGGCTTCTTAGAGTTAAATATAATGTAATTTACTGAGGTGCTCTCTACATGGTTGTTGAATATCTGTGACGGTATAATATTAAATTTGACAAATATGTCAACATTCATTAAATTGATATATTTGAATGATTCTGGTCATTTGTGGAATGAAATAGTTTAATGACTTTTTCATTTGTCAAATTGTTTTTTAGTGATTGTCATTTTTTTTGGGCCATTTTTTTGTTTTGAGAGCATCTTTCTTATTATCTTGAAAACAAATAAGAGTTATTTCATAATATTTTTAAATTTATTTAAGATAAATACTATAGGTTCATACTAGTCAAACACTTTAAAAACTACTTAAAAAAAATATTAATATTTAAAAAAAATATTAATATTAAAAGATTAACCGCCAATTATATAAGAAGGTAAAAACAAGTTGATCAAAACATCATCTTCTTGATAAATATATGCAAACAACTTGAACTGTGCTTGAACTTAAGAAGAACCATATAGAAGTAATGGGCACTTATCAAAGATAAAACATACAAAGATAAAGCATATAAATAAAGGTAAATTGTTCTATAAAGTTAAATACATTTTTCAACATCTTATTGAAATATCCTTGTCTATTTGTTCATATAGACATTTTCAATTTTTTTCTTTTTCTATTTCTTCGTTATTATAACTTTTGTCATTTTTATATAAGCGATGCAACAATTAACATTTTGTTGAAGTTCTTTGAAGTGGAGATAGATATTAGTTTTATGGATACTTTGAAAGAAAAAACCATTTATTATAAGTGATTCTCTTTCATTTAGAAAACTAACTTATTATACTATTATTTTAATAAGGTGCATTTACTCTTTCTCTAATGCATTAGATTTAATACTCTATTTTTTCTTTACTTCCATGTGGTGCAACCGTGGCAATATAGATATCACCTATGTAAGACAAATAAAAATATGTACACCATTAATAAATGTACAAAATATTATAATATATTAATGATAATTTAGAAATTGCAAAAATGAAAAGATAAATTTTATTAATGAAGTTCATTGAAAATGTAGTTCTATGACAATATTAGCCACTCGATCACCATTAGATAAGGATAGGGTGTCCTCTAAATTCATCTCTAACAATATCACAAGAACAAATTTTCCTTCGAAATTAGCTCTATATGTTTGCAACATTTAACATAAATGCTAATTACATGCTTAATTTGAAGTCCTTGGTAGATACTTCATTATCTCTACAAACTAGATAAAAGCACTATTATTTCTTTCTATCAAGTGGAAATACATTTTCAACATCATTTTTCTTAATACATTGTAAACTCTGAGACTTCCTACATACAATGCTAACCATATATGGAATAGATTTGTTGACATCCTTGATTTAGATATTCGAAAATCTTATATTTTAGAATTATACAAACATAAAAGGATTTTAACTTTTGAAAATATTTCCAAAACATTTTGACATTCCTAACCAAATTAAAATAATCATTTAATGTACATATTGAATACACATGCACATCAATTTCCTTTGATATTTTCATGGCTTGATTCCAGTTTGTGGTAAAAAACAACTTGTGGTAAAGAACAACTTGATGGGATTATACAAATAATTCAATAGAGAGAATCATATGAAACATTAGGATTGCTCATATTACACATGCCCTAAGAGCATTGTATTAATAAAGTTAACATATTATAAATAATAATATTAATAAAACTTTAAGAATATTAATAAATAACATTTAGTATTAACAATATTGATATGAGTAATTCACATTGACATTAATAACAATATTAATTATTAATATTATTATCAACATTATTATAAATAATTACATTATTAGTGTTATATAATATTAATCATAACATTAATAACATTATTAGTATTATTAATATTAAGAATATTAATAGTGACATTAAAAAAAAATTATTAATATTAATAATGTTATTATACACGGTTAACATTATTATTATGAAATATTAATATCAAATTTTAAACATAATTTAACTTTATAAAATTATTCTTAAAATATAAATTTTATAATTAAATATAATATTAAAAATTTTAAACTATAATTTTTACAATTCTACATATAATAATAAAAAAATTTATATTAATGTTATTATATAATATGATATGACATAAAATTAATATTAATAATGACATTAACAATAACTTTATACTATATTGTTTTATAAGAGCTCACAATCATAGATCTATATACTTTATAACCGTGGTATTAATATTATTAATATTCATAATAACATGTGATATTAATAATATTAACATTAATAACCATGGTCAACCTAGTCAACCATGGTCAATAATAGTCAATCATAGTCAATTAGCCAACCAAAGTCAACCATTGTCAAACAAAGTGAACCATAGTGAATCATGCTCAACCATATTAAACCAAAGTCAATTATGGCCAACTAAAGTCAACCAAAGTCGAACATGGTCAACCATGGTCAACTAACGTAAACCAAATTCAATTATGGATAGCCACATTCAATCATGGTCAACCATAGTTAAACATGGTTAACCATGGTCAACCAAAAATAATTGTAGCCAACCTTGGTCAACAATCGTCAGCTATAGGGAAAAATTCAACTAAGGTCAACCAATAGTCAACCACAGTTAACTGTGGTAAACCAAATTCAATTATGGCCAACCAAAGTCAACCAAATCTAGCCAAATCCACCCAAATTCAACCCTGCTAACCATGTTCGGCCATGGTTAGCCAGGGTTGACTTTGAGTGGATTTGGTCATCCAAAGTCAACCATAGTCATCCAAAATCAACCATGGTCATCCAAAGTTAACCAAAGTCAACCAAAAGTAAACCATAGTTAAACAAAGTTAACCATATTAAATCCAGGTCAATTATGGCCAACCAAAGTCAACCATGTCCAACCATTGTCAACCATAATAAACCGAAGTCAATTATGGCCAACCAAAGTCAAAGATGGTCACCCATGATCAACTAATGTAAACCAAAGTCAATTATGCCCAACCACACTCAACCATAGTCAAACATGGTCAACCATAGTCAACTATAGTCAACCATGGCCAACCATGGCCAACCATAATCAACCATCGACAACTATGGCCAACCATTGTCAACCATAATAAATCGAAGTGAATTATGGCCAACCAAAGTCAACCATATTCGAAGATGGTCCCCCATGTTCAACCAACATAAATCAAAGTCAATTATGCCTAATCACACTCAACCATAACCAAACATGGTCAACCGTGGTTCATCATAGTCAACCATGGTTAACCATAGCAAGCCATTGTTAACCATGGTTGACCGTGGTTAACAAAAACTAACCATAGAAAACCATTGTCAACCATAGTAAAAAAGTCAAACAAGGTCAACCAATTGTTAAATATGGAAAAACAAAGTCAACCAAATTCAATTGTGGTCAGCCAAAATAAACCAAAGTCAATTATGGCTAACCAAAGTCAACCATGGTCAACCAAAATTAACCATATTCAACCATTGTCAAAATTCAAACAAGGTCACCCAATAATCAATTACGGAACAACAAATTTAACCATAGTCAATCGTGGTTATCCAAACTCAACCATGATCAACCAAAGTCAACAAAAGTCAACATAGTGAACCATGGCTTACAAAAGTCAACCTAAGTAAACGAAAGTCAACCATGGTCAGCCATTATCAACCATAGTCATCCAATGTCAACCATGGTAAACTAAAGTCAACCAAAGCGAACCAAGGCCAATCATTCCCACCCACCCTCAACCATAGTAAATCATGGTTAGCCATAGCGAAACATAGTAAACCATGGTCAACTAAAGTTATTGATAGTGAATTATTTAACCAAAGTTAACCATAGTCAAGCAAAGTTAATCATATTCAACCATGATTAACGATAGTCAACCAAAGTCTACTAAAGTCAACCATAGTAAACCAAAGTCAACCATATTCCATCAAATTTAATCATGGTCAACCACAAACGACCATAGCCAACCATAATTAAACAAAGTTAACCATTATTAGTTGTGGTCAAATAAATTCAACCATAGTCAACAATAGTTAACCCTAGTCTACCATGGAGAACCATGCTCAACTAAAGACAAACATTACCAACCATGGTCAAACAAAATCAATCATCTTCAATCAAAGTCAACCATGGTAAACCAATGTCAACCAATGTCAACTACAATGAACCAAAGTAAACCATGTTTAACCAAAGTCAACCATAACCAACCACTGTCAACCTTTAGTAAACTAAATTCAACCGTGGTCAACCTAAAGTCAACCATGGTCAACCAAGGTCTACCATGTTCAAGAAAAATTCAGCCATGGTAAGCCAAATTTAATGAAATTCAACCAATGTTTATCAAAGTTAACCATTGTCAACCAAAGTATACCAAAGTCAACTATGGTTTACCAAATTCAACCATAGTCAACCATGGTCAATTATGGTCAACTATAGTAAATGATGTTCACCAATTGTCAACCAAGGTCAACAAGTATTTTACCACAGTCAACCATCGTCAACGATGTTCAACTAAGGTCAGCTATAGTAAAAAAAGTCAACCATATTCAACCAAATTCAATAATAGTAAAACAATAATGGAATTATAATCAACCAAAGCCAACCAAAGTCAAACATGGATAACTATGGTTGGCCATGGTTAACCATGCTCAACCATGGTCATCTAAAGTCAACGAAAAGTCAACCCTAAACAAACAAAGACAACCATGGTCAACCATAGTAAACCATGGTCAACCATAGTTAACCAGAGTAAACTAAAGTAAATCATAGCTAACCATGGTCAACCAAAGTCTACCATGGTTAACCAAAGTCAACCATGGGAAGCCATAATCAATCATGGTTAGCCATGGTCAACCAACATCAGCCATGTTCAACCATGGTCAACCAACATCAACCAAATGTCAGCCATGGTCAACCATATTGAACCAAAGTAAACCAATGTCAACCAAAGTCATCCAAATTCAACCATGGTCAACCAAGGTCAACCAAAGTCAACCATTGGTTAACCATCGTCAACTATGTTCAACTAAAGTCAACCCTTGCATCAACCAAATTGTCAATCATAGTCAAACAATAGTGGAATTATAATCAACCATATGATTTTAAACTCAAGCCTAATGTCACCCATAATCAAGATAAGAAGTTAATCATAGTCAACCATATGATATTAATATCAACCAAAGTTAACCATGCCCACCCACCGTCAACCATAGTAAATCATGGTTAGCCATAGCCAACAATAGTTAACTATGGTCAACCATAATTGACAATAGTGAATTATTTAACCAAATTTAACCATAGTTAAGGAAAGTCGATCATACTCAACCATGGTTAACCATAGTCAACCAAAGTCAACCATATTCCTTCAAAGTTAACCACGGTAAACCAAAGTCAACCATATTCCATCAAATCCAACCATGGTCGACCATAGTCAACCATAATCAATTAGTCGACCAAAGTTAACCATTATTAATTGTGGTTAAATAAAGTCAACCATAGTCAACAATAGTCAACCAAAGTCTACCATGGAGAACCATGCTCAATTAAAGACAACCATGACCAACCATGGTCAACCAAAATCAACCATACTCAACCAAAGTCAACCATGGTAAACTAATGTCAACTACAATGAACCATAGTTAACAACAATTAAAACCATATTCAACCATTGTTAACCAAATTCAACCATACTCAAGAATATTGTTGACCATGGTTTACATTGATTGACCATGGTTAGTTATTATTATTTACCAACCATGGTCAACCAATGTAAATAAGAAGACTAATAATAATAATAATATTAATCAACTATGGTTGGTTATTAATAATAATAATATTTTTAACCATGGTTGCTTATTAAGCATGGTTGACTATGGTTGATAAGAAGGTACATATTGTCTACATTTATTTAATTTATTTTTATTTTTATTTAATATATTTTACTATTTTATTTTTTATTTTACTTTTATTTCTTAATTTTTTTTCACTTATATTTATTTTTTATTTATTTTTATTTTTACTCTATTTATTTATTTTATTTTTTTAATTTACTTTTATTTACTCAACTTTTTTTTTTAAATTTAATTTAGTTTATTTGTATTTTATTTTATTTCCAATTGTTTATTTTTGTATTCTATTCTAATTGTTTATTTCACTTTATTTATTTATTTTTGCTTTATTTAATTTACTTTGTTTTTATTTACTTTACTTTACTTTACTTTAATTTTATTTATTTTATTTTATTTTTATTTTAGTATTTCTTGGTTGCACCCACTGTCCACTAGCAACAACCACATTTTTAAATGTGGTTGATATTCGTCGATTGGCAAATATCAACCATTTTTAAATGTGTGGTCATTGTTGATATACGATGATCGGCTAATATCAACTACATTTAAAAATGTGTTTATTGCTAGTTATACAATACTTAGGAGGTTAGCAATAACCAACTTAATGGTGAATATTAGATGCTTTGCTGGCAGTGAATTTGCTTGCCATGGATTTGCTAAGTAGCAGGCTTAATATTGTTGGTTTACCTAGGATAAGTTGTGAAGACTGTTATTTCACATATATCAATGGCATATTTCACTTTAAGACTCTCCATGTTGTGACTATTGCTGGTTTACCTAGGATACCTTGTGAAGCCTGTTATTTCACATATAACAATGGCATATTTCACTTTAAGACTCTCCATGTTGTGACTGCTCAGGAACCCATTTGACATACTTGAAGGTGCTGCTGCGGTAGCCAGAAAAACCCAAGAAAGAATCAGTCTCATTTGTCTACATCGAGAAGCTTCGTCTCATCTGATTTGTTCTTTCAATATACCTTCTTTGAAGGTCCGAACAAATTTTGTTTTACTCTCTGCAAAATAATTGTGAAGTTCAATCTATAAGATTTGTTGAGTATTTGATACCATACCGCGTGAACCACTGAAGTACAATACCGTGTGGAGCCTGTTATTTCACAGATATCAACGACATATGAAATAACCAAGAAAGAAGCAGAGTGTCATTTATCTACCCATTATGAAATCTCGTCTCGTATGATTTGTTCATTTGATATACTTTCGTTGAAGGTTCTGAGAAATTGCATTTTCCTCTCTATTGCGACTGCGCAACCATCCGTGTGACATACTTGAAGGCTCTAGCTAGAAATAACCAGGAAAGAAATAGTGTCATTTGTCTACCATTATGAAATTTTGTCTCGTATGATTTGTTCTTTCTATATACATTCATTGAAGATTCGGAGAAATTGCGTTTTCCTCTCTATTGTGACTGCTCAACCATCTGTGTGACATAATTGAAGGCGCTGGTGCACCTAGAAATAACGAAGAAAGAAGCAATTTCATTTGTCTACCATTGTGATACCATTGTGATCGTTGAAGGTCCAGAGAAATTGTGTTTTCCTCTCTGTAAACTATAGTAGCATAATTTGGCTGTATTGAATTCGGAATAAAGTGTAGGTGTAATACGGATACGAATTATGGAGAATTAAATTTTGAAAACCAATTTAAAGAAAGAAAAAAAAAAAACATTAATTATTTAAAGACTATAAAACAAAAATACCATTCAATTTCATGCTTACTTATTAAAATAACTAGAAATAAGTAGTTGCCCTCTCTCACACTTCCGTATATCCAGGTTGTTGAGATTTTATATTTTTGTCTTTAAATATATGTTAAATTTTATTATATAAATGTCTATGTATATTTATGGTATATTTGTGAATATTTGATTAAAAATATTATATATAAGCTAGCTACTTTCGTATTTTATTCGTACTAGATATTTTCATTACTTATTTTTTCAGTATCTAATCATATTCCTATCCATATTCATACTCAAATTATGCTATTATGCTGTAAACACATTGTGAAGTATCATCTATGTGAAAGTTTTGAAATCCTAAAGAAGAAAAACTAGATAGAGAAATTAGAAAGCCTAGATACTGAAGAAAGAACTAGATATTCTAGTTGGAGAAAAATAGCTACTGATAGATTTGATTGCTGGAGCTCATGCAGTAGATTAGATGGTCTGCTCACAGCCTTTTTTCAAACCATGACTATGGCTGTGTTATGAAACTATGACTGTGTCAATAGACAATACTAAAACAAATCTGGTTGGCTTTTAGACGTCTACAACATTCAATGGCCATTGAACACGAATTAGACCATTTATGAAGGTTCGTTATCCCGTCTTTTGTAGGATTTTAGAATTTCTCATTGATTTTTCTTCCCGAAGTAGTTTGAGAGATCATTTTCCTTATAACTGGTCACGGATCATATTAATTGTATAGAGCTAAGTGTATGGTAGTCTTACTAATCTAAGATATGTGTTTTTGTTTAGGCTTTTCCTTCTCATAGGAGAGAATCAAAGTAGCTACATCTTTATTATCGATTGAGAGATTCAAAGTAGCTACATCTTTACTATGGATTGACAGAATCAAAGTAGATACATCTTTATATATATCTGTTAATCTAAGATTAGTGTTTCTTTTTAGGTACCTTTCATAAAAGATAAATGTTTCTGTTTAGGTCCCTCTCATAACAGACTATCAAAGTAGATACATCGTTATTATGGATCTACTAACTTTGAGGGAGGGACCCAATCCTTATACAGTTTTATGGATCTACTAACTTTGAGGGAGGGACCAAATCCTGAAATCAAATCGATTGCCCAATTGTGCCACAGGTGTTTTATCATATACACTTTGTGTGTACCTTTGAGGGCACAGTTGTATGCCTAGATGCATACTCTGTTTTTCCTTGATGGCAGTGCATCTATTATAGAGTGAGCTTCTCTTCTTCAAGTTGATCCATTTTACACATTTATCTAATAGAACGTCAGGGTCGCGGTATATGCGTTGCTTATGTTGTGGATGATTTGATTGGTTTCAATTAGATTGAATGAAGATGAAGTGAGGACATATACACATTGTAGCGTCAATCAACAGTCTAAGGATACAAATTACAGGTTACTTTTGATTCCTCTTTGGCAAAAGTATACTCATTTATTTTGTTGCTTCTGCTTTGAAATCTTTGCTCTTTCATTAGATATGTCATTTAGAACATTATTTATGTTTGTATACTGTTTAAAATAGATATGAATTTTATTTTCTCTTGTTCACTTTTAACATGTGCATGCTTTTTAATATTTTCACAAGCAAATACATTAATTTCAAATTGATTATAAATTTGAATGTTGAGTTTGATTTAGATTCTTTGTTCCTATACTGAGATGGATTTTGTTTCATTTGTTCAGAATGCGCTTCAAATTTGTATGTTTCTTTGAATCTTCACATAAGATTACATCTTTAGTTTCTGTTCTGTGTTTGTATTTTGCATTAAAGCAAATGCATTGCTATTAGGTTGATTATAAACTTGAGTGCTGAGCTTCTCTCAAATGCTTCTTTCTATCTTAACATAACATTAAAGTAAATTGGGCTGATTATACACTTGAGTGTTGAATCTTCACATAACATTAGGCTGATTATACACTTGAGTGTTGAGCTTCCCTAAGTGGCAACAATGTGGAATAAGCTTTGTATTTTGATTCTCTTAATTATTTTAATGCATTGAATGTTGGATTGTAGGTTGATTTCTGTGTGTTGTGCTGTGTGTATTTTTTTTTTTTGTAGATTTACATTATACTAGCAACAACCACATTTTTAAATGTGGTTGATATTCTCCAATTGACTAATATCAACCACATTTAAAAGTTGTTGATATTCCGTTGGTTGTAGTGATCTACTATGGATATGTTGCATTGTGATATTATCTAGGTTGAAATTTGTATTGCAATTATTCATTTGAATGGCTATGGTGCATTACAAACATAGTAAAGTGTTCGATACAAATGTAACATTTCTGAAGCATTATGTTGGCATTATGTTGAATGCAAGTGTTTCATGAAACACTTGCATGCATTTTGAAATTCCAAATCACAATACCACCACTCTAAAGATGCCATCATTATTTGGTCCACAGGATGCTTGCACAACTTTGGTACTTGCTCATTGATGAAGGAAGGATGGTATACAAGTTTGGTCTTGCTATGAATAACATTGATTTTGACATCCTCAACATCGTTGATGACATCCTAGACATCCTTGTTTCAGTTGACCAACTTCTTGGAGGCATCATAGCTAAAGTACTGCATGCGAGGCACCTTGATGAGTGCTTTTTGAAAATTGAATAAGTAATGTGAGCTTGTTGACAAAGAATTACAATACCACGAACATTGAGTAAGTAATGTGGACAAAAAATTATAAATAATTTGAGAAAAAACCTATTATTTGGCCACACCATATCAACAAATTAATTTATAATCAAACTTTAAACAACAAAATTAAAAAATATATAATATTTTTAATAATTATATTTTCAAAATTATAATCAATCTATTAACAAATAAATTTATGATAAATAAAAAAATATTAACAAATAAATTTATAATAAACCAAACATTAAAAAAATAAATTTTTTATTAATTTTAATAATTACATTTTCAAAATATAATCAACTATTTCAAATTTAAATTCCGAATTTTTTACTCAAATTTTTGTTATAAGGTAATTTACTTATAATAAGGTAATCTATTAATTTTAAAATATCATTTTCCATAATTATATTTGTAACATTAATTAAGGATAATTATGTTTCATAGTTTTGAATAGAATTCTAAATTAGTTTATTAAATTTTTATTTTTAAAATTATTGATTTGTAATTAATATTTTAGTAAAATAAAAAATTAATATTGAAAGATAAAATATGATATATTTAAAGATGTTAATATATATATATATGAAATATTTGTTTGTAATGTTTATATATAGTATTAATGAGAGAATAGTATACCAATTAATTAAATAACTATATATATATTTATATAGCACTAATTAAAGAATATTATACTAATTGATCAAATATATATTGAAATAGCATTTTAAATTTCAAGTCCATATAACATAGAATTGATGGTGAATAGATGTACTGTTAAGGATGTAATGAATGTACTTGTTAACTTATTTATTTACAAACCAGCCTAGATCCAAATCCTAGGCTCTATCAAGTGTCGAGAGGGATCAAATCTCCCCACGTGCAAACCTCTCCTCGAAAAGCTCCTTGAGTGCAATACCTGAGAAGAGGTTTCACCTCGGGAGATTTGATCCCTCTCGGCACTTGATAGAGCCTAGGATTTGGATCTAGGTTGGTTTCAGTCATGGGCAGTGACACAAAACTGGAGTTTGATCAACATTGTAAGGAACAGGTTAAGTTGAAAACACAAATACTTTTACGAGGATTATCATAATGTAAGTAATAAGTATTAAGGATTGAGTAAATTGTTAAACTGAAAAATAGAGACAATTCACCTAACTTTTTTTTTTAGATTCTCTTTTTGTTGATCTGCGTTTTGTTTTGTTTATTCTTCTCCTTCTTCTGCCATCATTTTGTACATTTTGATTTATTTGTTGTTCTGCAAACTGATTTTTTTGTTCTTCCAATTGCTTCAACTTTCTCTCTCGATACGCTCTTTGTCGATCAATGTTTCTTTTTCTTTGTTCTTCTTGTTCTTCTGCTGCCAATTCAATTCGCCTAACTTTTTTTCTTTTTTTTTCTTTTTGTTGATCTGCATTTTGTTTTGTTCGTTCTTCTCCTTCTTCTGCCGACATTTCGTCATTTCGTACATTTTGATTTATCTGTTGTTCTGCAACTTGATTTCTTTGTTCTTCCAACTGCTTCAACTTCTCTCTTGATACACTCTTTGCCGATGAACGTTTCGTTTTCTTTGTTCCTCTTGTTGTTCTACTGTCAATTCGTCTAACTTTCTTTTTTGATATTCTTTTTGTCGATCTGTGTTTCATTTTCTTCGTTCTTCTAGTTCTTGTACTATCATTTCCTTCAAGTTCATTTTTCGAAATTCTTTTTGTTCTTCTGCTTTTCATTTCAAGTCTTTTTCTTATTCTTTTGTTGTCACTGAAATCAATGCGTCCATACACTGAAATCTATGTGTCCATACACTGAAATCAATGCGTCCACAAAATAACATCTACACTGAAAAATATGCAGTAAAAAACCTCATACATTGAAATCTATGCATCCATTCACTTAAATGAATGCGTCCATTCACTAAAATCAATGCATCCATATACTGAAATCTATGTGTCCATTCACTGAAATCTATGCGTCCATACACTGAAATCAATGCGTCCACGGAATAACATCTACACTAAAAAATATGCAATAAAAAATTTCAACATTGTAAGGAATAGGTTAAGTTGAAAACATGGAAAGAATTATGAGGATTATAATAATGTAAGTAATAAGTATGAGTAAATTGTTATCAGGGTGTGTGCAAGAAGATGAGGGTCACTTTAGATGCAATGCTACTTTTTCAAAACTCGTTCCTGATACATAAAACATAACGCGTTTTTGATGTTTAGCGCCTGCCATGGTAAGACCCGAGCCTGACATGTCATTGGACATGTAGGATAGGTAAACATAACGCATACGCGCTATATAACTACAAAACGCGTACGCGTTATGTAGTTACAAAACGCATACGCGTTATTGAAATCTAAAAATGAATTTAAATACACAGTCCCGACGATTGCCGACCACCCGCGGCACTCACGCATCAGAAACGCGAAATAGACCCTAGACGAGGACGGTTTGTGGCCCACTCAAGTATCGGTGTTGCAAGATTTAGCTGGAGGGGAGACAAATTCACCGGTATATTGTCATCCAATCAGGTAATTCATTCACCCATACCATTTTTTTGTCATTTTTAACCTAAATTACTATTTTTTTTTTGTTTAAAAAAACCTAGTTTTGTAATATTGATAAAATTGGGAATAACCCAATCTTTAATTAAATTCACATCTCTCTCAATCTCCCTCAACCAAGATGAGTGAATAATAAAAATGAATCCCTTTCAAAAACTCAAAAGTTCATAATCCAACCTAAAATTGGAAAAAATAGAACTCCCCCCTTTCTACAATGTATCCATCTAAGTCACCCGACACGAGGACACGGGACACGAGTGTCCCCACCAAGCTTCAAATTTAAAGCCTTCAGGGCCCTTCAGAGGTCATTTTACACGTCATAGAAGGCCACTTCAAATTTTACCATGCAAAAAAAAATTAATTTCATGGTAAGCCCTTCAATAATTAAATTAACCACTACTGTTTAAAATTGCAACAGAAGGGTAGCTTCAAATTTCACCCATCAACAGTTTTTAGTGGGAAATTGGGAATGCGGCTACTAGCTAGGTGACTCGGGAGTGGGACTCGGTTACTCTCCAATATCCACGTGTTCAATTATCCATGGATCATGGACCATTGGGCCTCTCATAATATCATTGGGCAACTTACGTGGACGGGCTTACACTGAGCAGCCCATGGCTTGAACACTTCGAAGTTCTCATGTTTGTAGCGAGCGCTTACGTGTTTAACACATTTAATGGCATCAACAAAATTATTAAACCTGGTAGGTGGCTCATACGTGTTGTTGCTAGCGGGCTTACAAAGTTACAAGTTATCACATACCAATTTGTGAATGCTGACTCCGTGAGTTAATTGAGTATTCAATGTATAATATATTATGTTAATGTGCCCCCGCGAATTTGGCATTTCAGACAAAATCCACAATCCATAAACTTCTTGTAATGTTGCAGGTTGTTGCTCCTGCCCGTGGCCCCTACCTATAGCCCTGTGTTTTCTTTGTTGTATCAAGTTAATCCTACCGTCTACGGCTCCCAGCCTCACACCCTATGTTTTCTTTGTTGTATCAAGTCAATCCTGCAGCTCCTGAGTTCCACCTTTTGTTTTCTTTGTTGTATCAAGTCAATGCTCGAATTCCATGCTTCCATGGCTCCGACCATCAATATATAATATTGCAAGAATAGAAACAAGCTTTTTCTTATACCCCTATTCCACTGTGGTTGAGCTACTTCGAAGTTCCACCTACCCTATCTCCTCCAGTCCTCCAGGATAGTTTGCGGAGCGAAGCTAGCAATGCCAGCCTGCCATAAACATATTTAAAGAAATTCATTTTCTTTGAGGAGCTCAACTTCAAGGCTGACTAGATTTTTGACATCCTATGAATTTACAGTTCTGCTATATCCACTGAAAAATAAAGCCTCTCAACTTTACTACGTCAGTAAACATTGAAATTTTGATGTACTATTACATTTTCAAATGAAAAGAATAACTTATTATTAATAAAAGAATCAAATCATATTAATATATTAATGAATTTGAATTTAGCTTCCCAATATTAAAATAAATTATACATTTTAAATGATCCACAAGCAAATATTATCCTGAGAAGGAAATGGAAAAAAAGGAATTTCCTCAACACAACATGCTATTTCCTTATGATGATGCTTTTACGTTTATGATTACCAACCTTGGAATCAGGTTTGGTTATCCGAAGGTCTAATATCTTCTAAGCTAAGTCAATAGGTAGGGATGTTGGTATTGATATAATTATGACAAAGTTTTATAAAGGATTAGGAACAATTCCGTTGGCTTGTAGATGACATATTTATGGATAAAAAGCTTGTTGTTATGAGATAATGACATCATGCCTCAAAAACATGTCCCATACAATCTAATGTTAATGGGCGCTCTACATAGAAATTGGAATGTCAACATTTGTGAGTACAATAAATATGTTGATGATTTTGGCCTACTACAACTTTAATATATTGAGTGGATTGATAACCTTCACAATTATATAAGAGATTGTAGCTATGACTAGGAGGAGAGTTAACAATGCAACAAAATCAAGTAATCGAATTTTGTGCATAAAATGAACATAAGACTCCCACCAACTTTCACTGAATCTACGTCTTAACAAAAGAACTCATCGTTTCACGGGATTCCACCCCATCAATCCTTTTAACAATAATGGCCATAACAGTTGCTACAACCCTAGCGCGAGAAAAATCAATCGAGCTACGCATGACAATACTTGAAACCATACTTTTTGAACTCCCTATTACATCATAGGAATCAATACTACTTTCTCCACAACATGTGGCACCCTCAATATCTTCCATCACCGCAATTTACATTTGATAAAAAACTTGTTCCCAAATAGTAATTACCCCATTCTTTGCTCTAAAAAGGCCTCGGTTAACCTAGAATCCAATCCATGCAACATGAACACATCCATATATACACATAGAATAAATATTAATAAATTTCTCATAGCCCTTCAATAGTGTTCAATATCTCATAGCCCTTCATAGTGAAATGGGACCCCACCCTTCAAATTTGATCCCTGGTCCCCACTAGACACGGTGACCCCCGAAATTAGGACACGTAGGACACGGTGACCCCCATAATTAATATATTTTTTAAATATATTAAAATTTAAAAATATAGACATATAGATCCAATAAAATTTAACATTTACAATTACAAATATGAAATATTCAATAGAAATTAGATCATTCACAAATCACAACACATTTGTCATTCACAATCACAAATCACAATGAGACATTGAGACACATAGATGCAAACTCATCACTGCCCTGATCCTCCTCCTCCATGCCTGAATCAACAAACTCATCACTGCCCTGATCCTCCTCCTCCTCCTCTCTGCCAATCTGACTAACTTACTTTTTAATTGTCAAATGTTTAATTTTATGTTTTAAATGTATGTAAGTGAATGCCATTAAATTGCTTACGTGAGTTTGATTTAATACATGTTCAATTTTGAAGAGACGTTATTATATACCATGTATATGTTTCTAATGATTTTCGTATTAATGTCTTTATTGCAGTTGCGGCTATGGATACCAATGCCAAGATATTGATTGAGCTTGCCCACTTGAGGGGCATAAGTGCAGCTTTTAGTGGTGGTGACAGGATTCGCCGTTCACTTGCATCAACCTTGGATGCAATTGTGGACACGATTTCACAATCTACCAATGTCCTATATGATATTGCATCTTACAGAGAAAGAAAAAGACAACAATATGCTGATGGGCTAGATTACAATGCAATAAAAAAGTTGAAAATATCCAAAGAGCTTATATTTGCATTGTTTAGGGACCCTCGGACGGGGGAAATCCCAAATGCAAACAGGTCGCATATCTCCATTGAGTGGTGCACATTTCAACCATTTGCTGATAACTGGATGGACAGATGGTACATTGTTTTTGATATGCCACCACACAACAACAGGGAAATTCCCTTATATTTCCTTCGAAAGATGTACGCAGAGTTTGTGTTGCATAAACACGTTAACTATTTTGACATCTTGCAGTTTCATGGGATTGGTGGGGGGATGCCCCAAAACTGACCCAATGCCAGGCTTCGAGACCAGGATCGCCCTATCCCTGCACCTCGCAGGCAGTTGCCTGGGCCAGATGTCCCACCAGCACATCGCATTATTCCGCAGACATGGGATGCATTTTTGAGTTTGGCACGGGCGGTTGTTCGCCATAGCACGATGGTTCAACATATGGGTGAGGAAGGGACATCTGTCCCTGGTGTGGTACATACACCAGCTCGTCACCATGCAGGACCATCAACTAGTGCAGGACCATCAGGACCATCCACTAGTGCAGGACCATCGACACATCCCCATCCTAGTACTGATCCTCACAAGTGCACGTCATGTGGTCGTCCCTGCTATGGTATTGCCTTAGATGTTGCCTTCAGTGGGTTTTTGAGAGAGGTATGTTGATGGTTAATTGTAATAAATTCTTCATTTATTTTCGTCTTTGTACACATATATATAGTTTGAGCTAATATATTAATTTTGTGAACTTGTAGTTGATGCTTTATGCCGACAGTGACGCCCTAGAGCCGGATGTTCCAGACTCTATAGGGGGGCATGATGCTACCCATTTGGTAGGCCCATCTTATATACCACCTATTGCCGTATCTCACACCGAGGTAAACATTTTAAAATTTCAGTTTTTTAATACTTGTTAATTTGTTGATTTCCACATACTTTACATTTTAGTTCATTAATGCTATCTACGGTCTAATATTTACAATTATTAAACTTGCAGATGGCAGATCCTTCACTAGGGCAAGGTAATGTGGAGGTAGTACCCATGTTCATACCGTCCCCTAAAACATCTGGGCTCCAGGTAAACAATTAAAAATGACATTTTTTAAATACATGTTTGTTTGTTGAATCATGCATGTCTAACTACATGAACACGTGCTGACTGTAGGCACCATCCGAGACATCTGGCCCATTGCCTGGATTTGTATCTCCCTCCAGGCCATTCGTGAACAAGGTTCGTGTGTATGTGAGGCGTTCTACTCCTAGAAAGACTCCAGCTGCCCACAACCATGGGCTTACTCACACCATGGTAATGTATATCCTTCGATGATATTTGTTGTTTAACTTGAAATCCAGTGCATAAATTGTTTTTGTTAATGTTTGAATTGCATGTTTACTGCATCAGGAACCCGAGTTGTCTACTGAGAACCTCGCATCGATGGTTGATGCAGCAGTTAGTGCCGCATCTGCAATGGCAACTGATCACACACAGGTATGTAACTATTTCAAGATTATCTTTACATAGTTTATTATTATTGTCTATTGTTTATTCATGCATTTCTAACTATTTCAACATTTTTTCATTGTAGCCACCACCAGCAGGAGCAATTCCTGGCCCCCCTGGTTCGACCATCTTGGATGTTCAACCAACGGCTCCATCTTCTACACAAGCAACGCAATCTCCTTTGTCAGTTGAGGTGAGATGTCCTTCAGTGACCAAGTGTTTCATGCACTTTCCATGCACCAGTTGATAATTGTTGAGCTAATGTATTAGTGTACATAGTTAGTTGAATTTAACAATTGATATTTAATTTGCAGGATCCAGAGATGCACATTGATCCTAGAGATGTGCCTAGAGGATCAACGTCGGGAAAGAACAAGAGGAAGCTTGAGTTTTGATAGTTTTGGACACATGTGTTTTTGGATACTTTTGTATATATATGTACTTTTTGATACATTCAGTTTTCGAGACATGTACATTGACTTTATTGTGCATGTACTTTTGGAGACATGTACATTGACTTCATTGGATACATGTACTTTTGAATACTTTTGGATATACGTGTACTTTTGGAGACATGCACTTTTGGATACTTTTGGATATATATGTACTTTTGGATACATGTACTTTTGGAGACATGCACATTGACATTTCATTTATAAATGAATGATACATTTCACTTTGTATTTGTTCTTCGGTTTCCACGTGTTCTTGTGTACAACTACCAATGCACACCCATTGCCATCAACTACCAATGAAAGTCTAACATTATGAGGTTCTTCTTTAAAAATGGGTAATATTTCCTTGATGATTGTAAATTGAGAACCATTTGTAGCCACTCATATAATACCATATTCACTTATCTTTGTACATGATAATCCATAAAATGTGCTATGTTTTTTAACCTAAACAATCATCAAAAACCTAGAATTATAGGGATATGACAAAGAACCTTATGGGGCACCTTATATATTACCTAATTAGTTCAGTATCTATTGATCCCACATTCATGGCATTTTAAATTTGTTGCATGCTATCCATAATATATCATTTGATCATAATTAGGACATGCATCAATTGTTTGATACTGCTTTCTTGTATCTTTCATAAGGGCACACAATTCTCAATATGTGCAAGGTAAAATATTTGATGGTTATAGGAAAATATTACCTAACAATCTATAAGAAAAAATCAATTTATGTACTAAATAATGGATATCGCAATATAGTTATTACAATCACAAAAAATATTAAAAACTTATATTTATCATTAGAGTTATTGTGTATACATTAGTATCTTTGTCATACCATTGTTTGAAATGTCATTCAATACCTTCAATTTTATCAACATCAAATTAGTAGACAAAGTGACTCATCTTTGATCTCTTGTATAGGCCTTTGTGTGCCTTATCAATAAGATGTACATCATGAATATTATCACAGGTCTCATACATAGGTGCATCCTCATCCATGCAAACAAAGGTGTCATGGATCAACCTATTATCCCTTTATTCTCAATAATATTAGTATCATTATCTTCCATAGGATCAAATTCAACTCCATCACCCCCATTATTGCTACTCTAAATTGCAGCCTTAGGAGTTTTGATCATGTGTTTTTGTCTATTTAGGAGTTTTGAAATATTATACTCTTTCAAAAATAATATGGAAGTTCAAATATTTAAAAGTGGCTTAAATTATAAAATGGGCGGAAATTCACCAAGTGTCCCTGAACGACATTTTCATGTGACTTGCAACTCGACATAACTCGGAAACCGGATGTCGGACCAACGAACCCTCGACTCCGTTGGTCTCCTGGCGTGTGATTACCTCTAGGGGGCCCTCTTCCTCGTCTCCCCATGGCCCAGTGGCTTCATTATGCATTCATTTCGTAAACTAGGGTTTTGCTCAGTTTAATTGCATGCAATCTCGCATTGGTGGGTCAACTCTACAAAAACCTCCCCTGAGCCAGTGTTGGCAGTGTTCCCATGTCGGCATTTCCCACACACACTTGCGGGAGCCAACGGCATGCAATCTTCCTGCTCCGTTTGCTTTTTGGCTCCCGGACGGAAATTCACCAAGTGTCCTTGAACGACATTTTCATGCGACTTGCAACTCGACATAACTCGGAAACCGGACGTCAGACCGACGAACCGTCGACTCCGTTGGTCTCCTGGCGTGCGATTACCTCTAGGGGGCCCTCTCCCTCATCTCCCCATGGCCCAGTGGCTTCATTATGCATTCATTTCGTAAACTAGGGTTTTGCTCAGTTTAATTGCATGCAATCTCACATTGGTGGGTCAACTCTACAAAAACCTCCCCCGAGCCAGTGTTGGCAGTGTTCCCACGTCGGCATTTCCCACACACACTTGTAGGAGCCAACGACACGCAATCTTCCTGCTCCGTTTGCTTTTTGGCTCCCGGACGGAAATTCACCAAGTGTCCCTGAACGGCATTTTCATGCGACTTGCAACTTGACATAACTCGGAAAACGGATGTCGGACCAACGAACCGTCGACTCCGTTGGTCTCCTGGCGTGCGATTACCTCTAGGGGGCCCTCTCCCTCGTCTCCCCATGGCCCAGTGGCTTCATTATGCATTAATTTCGTAAACTAGGGTTTTGCTCAGTTTAATTGCATGCAATCTCGCATTGGTGGGTCAACTCTGCAAAAACCTCCCCCGAGCCAGTGTTGATAGTGTTCCCACGTCGGCATTGCCCACACACACTTGCAGGAGCCAATGGCATGCAATCTTCCTGCTCCGTTTGCTTTTTGGCTCCCGGACGGAAATTCACCAAGTGTCCCTTAACAGCATTTTCATGCGACTTGCAACTCGACATAACTTGGAAACCGGACGTCGGACTGACGAACCGTCGACTTCGTTGGTCTCCTGGCATGCAATTACCTCTAGGGGGCCCTCTCCCTCGTCTCCCCATGGCCCAGTGGCTTCATTGTCATTCATTTCGTAAATTAGGGTTTTGCTCAGTTTAATTGCATGCAATCTCGCATTGGTGGGTCAACTCTGCAAAAACCTCCCCCGAGCCAGTGTTGGCAGTGTTCCCACATCAGAATTTCCCACACACACTTGCAGGAGCCAACGGCACGCAATCTTCCTGCTCTGTTTGTTTTTTGGCTCCCGGACATAAATTCACCAAGTGTCCCTAAATGGCATTTTCATGCGACTTGCAACTCGACATAACTCGGAAACCAGACGTCGGACCGACGAACCATCGACTCTGTTGGTCTCCTGGCATGCGATTACCTCTAGGGGGCCCTCTCCCTCGTCTCCCCATGGCCCAGTGGCTTCATTGTACATTCATTTCGTAAACTAGGGTTTTGCTCAATGTGGGAGTGTGCAATTTTTGCACACGGGGGTCAACTTTGGAAAATCATCCACCGAGCAAGTATGGCTAGTGTTCCTAGCCCGAACCTGTCTAGACACACCTGCAAGACTCCCCGGAACCCGGTTTTGTTGCACGGTTGGAGTTCTATGCCCCCGGTAGGTATCCAGCAGGTGTCCCTGAAGGCCTTCTGGTAGTGAGACGGGACGAGCCATAGAATGAAGACTGTGGCTTGGATCGACGAACCGTCGACTCCGTTGGATTCAGCACACCGGGATAGTGCCAAGGGTACCCCTTCCCTCCTACCCGGTGGCCCATGTGTCACCTTGCAGGTCCATCTTGGAAACTAGGGTTTTGCTCAGTGTGGGAGTGTGCAATTTTTGCACACGGGGGTCAACTTTGGAAAATCATCCACCGGGCGGGTATGGCTAGTGTTCCCAACTCGAACCTGCCTAGACACTTTGGAAACTAGGGTTTTGCAGGTCCATGATGATGATGATGGTGATGATGATGATGGCTTGGTCTAAGGTGGTGCTCTCAAATAGCTAATTCATTATGAAATATTTAACAAGACATGAATTAAATTTAATATAAGTGTATTGTTTAATATAGTGAGCATGAATTGAATTAATTTTGTTGGGTGAAGCCAATAACCAACATGATGAACATAATATAATTTTAGGGTTTACTGATCATATGTAAAAAATGGATTAAAAAACGCAATTATTATAATTTTAGTTTCATGTTTATCCACTTTAATCCATATATTTTTTAGTTTTGACTATGAATACACAATAATTATTATATATATGTGTGTGTGTTTGTGTGTGGATAACTTAGAGATGTATAATAGAAATGGGTAAAAGGTGGTTGTCACTAGAGACTTTCATAGTTGTATAGTGAAGATGTAATAGCTATTAAAATTTGGATTAGAAAATTATTAAAGAAAATAAATTCTATAGAAATGGGTAAAAGGTGGTTGTCACTAGATTAAGAGAGACTTTCATAGTTGTATAGTGAAGATGTAATAGCTATTAAAATTTGGATTAGAAAATTATTAAAGAAAATAAATTCTATAGAGATCAATCCTTTGATGGTATAGTGTATAGGTTTAATTACCTCTTATAATTTCGAGTGGAGGTCTATTGATATAATTTCTACATTGATGTATATCATGAAAAATGTACAACATATATGGAGTATATGGAGTAGAAGGTAGTTGTCACTAGATTGAGATAGACACTAACAAATATTAGAGATGTAGTAGCCATCAAAATTTGAATTAAAAAATTGTGAAAGATCTAAATTCTCTCATGGAAAAAATTCCTCTTGTTGATCCTCTAATCCTATAGGTATCCAATAGTTTGGGTGGAACTTGAGTATCTACTGGTAGGTGACCTAGAGGTGCACACGAATGGTGTACAATTGTCTAGTGGTTATGGCAGTGATGTGTAAAATCTGATGATCACATGAAAGAGATCACAAATAGGTTCATAAAACTAAGCACAACAATACTTTGAGCAATTTTACAAAGGAAACTAGAATAGAGCCAGTAAAGAGAAAAAAATACTAAAAACTTGATTTCATACTAAAATGAATGAAAAATGGTTTTACATAAAGAAATTTGAATTACTCAAGGAACCAATTCGATTGTCTAGTGATTCATAAGGATTTAGTTGGGCTTAACATAGAGCTTAAATGCCCTTAAAGTTAGCTAAGAAACCCCTTAAACATGATTTAATATATGGTTTACTGATCATATGAACATAATATAATTTTAATCCATCTCTTGTAAATTTGGCATATCAAGAACGCAAAATTGACATATTCATATGAAACATACATGTGAAAATTGAGCATATATCAATATTCAATTACAAATAGTATAAATAGTATAGTATTAAAAGTATGTAACGTACCTCATCATGCTAGATCCCACCTATTATCATACAACCAAGCCCTCCGGATCATCTCTTATACTGATGGTCTCCATTAGTCTCTCGTGCTCTGTATCCAGTAAGAAGTAGCGTACCTTCGATGTATTTCGACTAGGCATTGTTCGTACCTGAAGGTTTGTGCCAATGATTAAGTTGGTAAAGTGATACACACTTGCACCTGGTTTGTAATCCCTGTAAACATATCCACCCTTCTTTCTTCCATTGTTGTCCCGTGTCAAGTATTCACCTTTAACAACCATAGACCCAGTTGGAAAGTGGTTGTTTTCATTGTCAGTCATGGACACAATGAGAGTTTGCTTTCCATCTATACAGCGTGCAAACTAGTATTCATCACCCCATTCAAATCTTTTGAGGCAACCGCTGCGTATATGTGCCCTGCATTATATGATTGTAGGTATATGATCAAAATATTTTTCGTGCGATACAAGGCCATTAATGTGCATTTGAAGACTACGTAAACAAACAAAAAATGTTAAGGAAATGCATCATACCGGGTTGTACAAGGTCTGAGACATGATCAAAATCTGCAGAAATAGATGATTGGTCTTCTTCCAACGGAGTTAACTCAACAATTGCACGCTGATCAAGTGGAAGTGATATGCGATCCCATCCATCGACCCAATCCAATGATTCACACCCATCCCAGTCACCATCACAACAAGGCGGGCAAAAACAAGCGAGTTTTCTGGTCCAAATTTCAAATACTGGGTTATCAGAACTTCGAACCGAATGAAAGCCACGAGTCCCAGGCACAGTCTTGCATTACCATGCATGTGAACGATCTATGTCTACCACCTCCCAAAAAAATCTCTCCACGTGTCTCTTTCTTGTGGATTCTACTCGCATAGTTGATTCCTCTCCCATTACTGACGTGCACCACCTGACTATAGATTGAGCATTTCCAATAGTAGATTCTGTAGATAATTTCAATTCCTCTCTTCGTAGGGCTATTTTGACACATGATCCGGCTCCATCATGCTCTCCTTTACCATGCCCAGTCTCAAAATAGTTCCACATATGTGGCACTTTGTAGTTTTTATGCAATGAACACAACCACTGAAATATGCGTGCATTTTTGAACTGACCAGCACACCCATCAAACCAAATCCAGTGTCGATCCATCTGTATGTTCCTTCCCTTCAAGTGATCATAGAACATGATGAAGCAATGACGTACATAGTGGAAGTCATGGCACCTATCATCACTTATGTAGAAGTGATATTCCTTCAGAATTTCTCTTTGCTCTTCAGTGCTATTTGGACCATGCCTATATGTGATATGGACCATCAAGGAAACCTGCTCAGAGTGATAATACTGACTTTGGATCTCATTTTGAGGTTGCAGAGTGTAGTTCTCGGCAAAATCAACAACTGAAAGTATAGTACCAAGGGGAAATGTATCTCTGCATATTCTAAAATTCTCATCCTGCCATCGTGCCACGTGGACATGCTGAACATATTGATGTGTCTTTTCAATAAATTCCTTGATGAAGTCACTAACTTGTACCTGGTGACACAAAATGATCTCAATGTTAGTTTTTTGTTGTAAGTAAGGATTGAAATGTAACCGTTACAACATAATTTTATAGATATAAATGCATACCTGAGATGTCACCAATTGTATTATTTTTCTTTCTTTCCCTGGGACTATTTCATAGTTGATATATTTGAAACTTTTCATGTCTGTAACCATTTTCCCAAATTCACTGTCTCCATTCTCGTGCATACATTGGCTCAATAATGCCATTCCAGCATAGTTGGAGCATGTTCCATCCAAACAAGATTTTGCATAGTATGTTTGCCCCTTGGGCCTATTGCACATGATGCTATGAATGAATTCTCTTAATGAAGTCGGTGGTATTGTCATGGAGCAATCCTGCACAATGTTAGTATGCAACACACGACGAATGTACAAAAATGTTTCATAGTAATATTCATATTCTACATGGTATCTACAACAACAAGTGTTATGAAGAGTATTTATTCTAACATACCATGGCTTACATTTCTCAAAAGATCTTTGCCCCAAGTTCAATTGTCTATGCTCAATCTTAAATTTCTCGTAAAGCTCTGTCTGTGTTATATCAAGAAGATGCTTAGTATGTAGTTCACGATCCTTTGAACCCCTTCTTAGTTTTAGTACATCCTTTCGGTTTGAAGAAGGCCTTGTGTGATCATGCCAAAAACTGTGCACTAGTCCCTTTACTGCATCAACTAGCTTCATGTCACGACGTGGCAACCGACCAACAAAGGCCCAAAAATCTGTCTGATCGGTTGTGTCAAGATGTTCTCTTCTAATAGAATACCTACGGAGGGTTTTTACATTCAAATTAACTAGTTCAGATGTAGGCCTGAGAATATGAAGGGCCTTGGTGTTCTTATTTGCAATTGATTGTGACAACACACAACGAGAAGCATTGCAGTCCTTTGAATGTGTGTTCTTACCAATTTTACCAAATGCATCTACTAGGCTTTTAACTATATGAGAACTTGGTTCAGAATTCTTTATCATCTTTATCCCTAACTTTTTCCTAACAACATTCATGCTCCTAGATTTTAACAATGATAAAAATAATCTACATTTATCTCCATCACATTTAGAAACAAAATATTTATCAAGTATCTGTTGAGTTTGATAAGCAATACTACGTTTAGATAGCGTACCTTCAATGGAATTCATAAGTCTTTCATCAACTTGTATACGCTTCGGAGTTCTTCGACGTGTGCTTGCTAATGGAGGTAAGGGGGTTGGAATTGTACCATGTAGCGCATCACCAAGACGCTCTGGCGTTTCAGTAGTAGCTTGGTGTCCTTCATTCTCTTCCTGGTAGTTGGATGGTGTAAGTCCAACATCCTCATCGATGGTCTGTGGAATTCCAACATCCCCTTGTGGAAGTCCAACATCCTCATCGATGGTGTGGATAACATTCTCTTCTTCAACAGTAGGCAAAATGTCCAACGCCTCTCTGACTTCATCTCTTGTATAACCACATCCGGATAGCAAATTGGGTGTTTCTTCGTGAGCTTCATCTTGAGATGGTAACTTATCACTTTGACTTGAAGTGGGAATTGAAACATCCCCTAATGAGCACCTACGTTTTGCTTCTTGATTACTTCCATGGGGTGCTTGTTCAACAACTATTGTGGAAATTGAAGGTCCCTCTTGTCGTGGATTAATAGGATGAACCGTGGTATCCTCTACAATTGGATTTGGATTAGTTTCCAAAGAAAGCCTCTGATTCATCATGTATATTCTTTTCTTTTCTTTCTCTTCTTCAATGACTTCTTGAGGTCTCTTCTTCCTTGTTGATTTGTTTACTCGGTTACATGCATTCCCCATCACCACAATGATCAATTCAATATAGTTTGTTTTTGTTGCTCCTCAATTACAAGCTCTTCAATAATAAGCAAATGGAAGTTCTTCCTTGTTGGTCTTGAAGCTTGATATCTTATCTTGTGTGCTCCTCAAATATAAGCAAAATGAATAAATCTTTCAAAGGCCTTATCTTTGGTGTTCTTCAATTGGAGATTCTTCAAGCTTGCTTATTATTTTCTTCAAATATGGCCATATAACCCAACACCACACTGAGCAACCATGAAAGATGTCCTCAACGCTGCACCTGCATAAAAAAAAATGATGGAGTTGGTGTAGAATGTGAAAATTTTCAGTGGCGGGCTCATGCTGTTTGAAAAATCGCGGGACTGTTGTTTTCATTCGGACAGAGTGAAGTTGCTCTCGGACAGCAACAGTCCATTATTTCTGGAGTTACAAAACGCGCACACATTATATAAATACAAAACGCGTGCGCGATATGTAGTGAAAAAACGTGAACGCGATATAGTCAAGCACAATAAATAGGTTAGGTGCACGGCTAGGGCAACGAACAAAATCAAAGAAAACTAATAATTTATATGGTTACATACAAAACAAATGTTTTGTATGGTTTAATACCCCCTAGCTCTCTCCCAATAATCCCTAGATACCCCCTATCTCTTTCTAAATATCTGTCCCTCATTCTCCCTACATCCCTCCCCACATGTTTCTTTCATGTTTCTTTCTCTCCCTTACTCCAGCCATGTCTCTACCACCCCACTCTCCATTTCTCCACCTTCTCTTTATCTTCGTCATTATCCCTCCCTATAGCACTCTCTCCCTTCTTCTCCCTTAATCACTAACCCTCTACGCCTTTATCCCTCCCCCCTGCCCTCTCTGTCTTACCTTGTTCCTAGAGCCCCTCCCCCATAAAGGCCTTTAGACCCTCTTCTAAACATTAATTCCTAAGTGCATAAGTGCACAAGATGATGAGGAGGAGGAGGGTGATGACAATGAAGATGATCATGATGTAGATGAAGATGATAAAGATGATGAGGAGGAGGAGGGTGATGACAATGAAGATGATCATGATGCAGATGAAGATGATAAAGATGATAATGTTGATGAATATGATGGTGATGATGATGAAGATGTTGATGATGATGGTGATGGTGATGTTCGGATGATGATGATGATGATGATGATGATGATGAAGATGATGGTGACATGATGGAGATGTTGATCTAATGAGGAAGATGATGATGATGATGGTGATGATGGTGATGATGATGAAGATGTTGATGAGGATGATGATGGAGATGAAGATGATGATGATGAAGAAGATGATGATGATGGAGATGTTGTGTTGATGGGGAACCTAGAGATGACAATGATGATGAAGATGGTGATGGTGATGGTGATGGTGATGACGATGAAGATTTTGATGATGATGCTGATGGCGATGATGATGAAGATGTTGACGATGATGGTGATGGTGATGTTTAGATGATGATCATGATGATGTTCAGAAGATCATGATGGTGATGATGGTGATGATGATGAAGAAAATGACGATGATGGATATGTTGATGAGGAACCTGTAGATGCCAATAATGATGATGATGGAGATGTTGATGAGGAACCTACAGATGCCAATGATGATGGTGATGATGATGATGATGGTGCTGGCAATGATGATGATGATGATGATGATGATGATGATGAAGATGAAGATGATGGTGACATGATGGAGATGTTGATCTGATGAGGAAGATGATGATGATGATGATGATGATAATGGTGATGATGATGAAGATGTTGATGACGATGATGACGGTGATGAAGATGATGATGATGAAGAAGATGATGATGATGGAGATGTGTTGATGGGGAACCTAGAGATGACAATGATGATGAAGATGGTGATGGTGATGACGATGAATATTTTGATGATGATGCTGATGGCGATGATGATGAAGATGTTGACAATGATGGTGATGGTGATGTTTAGATGATGATCATGATGATGTTCAGAATATCATGATGGTGATGATGGTGATGATGATGGAGAAAATGACGATGATGGATATGTTGATGAGGAACCTGCAGATGCCAATGATGATGATGATGGAGATGTTGATGAGGAACCTACATATGCCAATGATGATGGTGATGACGATGAAGATGTTCATGATGATGGTGCTGGTAATGATGATGATGATGATGATGATGATGATGATGATGATGATGATGATGGTGACATGATGGAGATGTTGATCTGATGAGGAAGATGATGATGATGATGATGGTGATGATGATGAAGATGTTGATGACGATGATGATGGTGATGAAGATGATGATGATGAAGAAGATGACGATGATGGAGATGTGTTGATGGGGAACCTAGAGATGACAATGATGATGAAGATGGTGATGGTGATGACAATGAAGATTTTGATGATGAGGCTGATGCTGATGATGATGATGAAGATGTTGACAATGATGGTGATGGTGATGTTCAAATGGTGATGATGATGATGATGATGATGATGATGATGGAGATGTTGATGAGGAAGGGAGAGATGACAATGATGATGAAGATGTTTATGGTCATGAAGATGATGATGATGATGATGGTGATGATGATGGAGATGTTGAAGATGATGGAGATGGCGATGAAGATGATGATGATGATGATGATGTTGAAGATGATGAAGAAGATGATGATGATGGAGATGTTGACCTGATGACGATGAAGATGATGATTATGGTGATGATGATGAAGATGTTGATGGTGATGATGATGGTGATGAAGATGATGATGATGGAGAAGATGATGATGATGGAGATGTTGATGAGGAACCTACAAATGCCAATGATGATGATGATGATGTTGATGACGATGAAGATGTTGATGATGATGGTGATGGTAATGATGATGAAGATGATGATGATGATGGTGATGGTGATGGTGATGTTTAGATGATGATGATGATGATGAAGAAGATGATGGTGACATGATGGAGATGTTGATCTGATTCAAGGAAGATGATGATGATGATGATGATGGTGATGATGATGAAGATGTTGATGATGATGATGATCGTGATGAAGATGATGATGATGAAGAAGATGATGATGATGGAGATGTTGATGTTGATGGGGAACCTAGAGATGACAATGATGATGAATATGGTGATGGTGATGGTGATGGTGATGACGATGAAGATTTTGATGATGATGGTGATGGTGATGATGATGAAGATGTTGATGATGATGGTGATGGTGATGTTTAGATGATGATCATGATGATGTTCAGAAGATGATGATAATGATGATGGAGATGTTGATTTGATGAGGAATATGATGATGATGATGATGATGGTGATGATGACGAAGATGTTGATGATGACGATGATGGTCATGAAGATGATGATGATGATGAATATGATGCTGATGGAGAATATGATGCTCACAACTCCCTCTAGTCTCTCTCTCCCCAACCATCAATCTCTCTCTCTCTCTCTCTCAAACACACACACATACACACACATTATGTCACTTTCCATTCTCAAACCCATCCCCCCTCCATCCATATCTATCTCCAACTTTCTCCCTCCATCCCTCACCCTACCTTCTCTCCCTCCCTCTCTCATCGCCTGTCTCTCACCTTCTATCCCTCCCTCATGTTATCTTTCCCTCAACCTATCCCAATCTCTCCATCACTCCCTCTCTCTCCATCGCCAGCACTCCCTGCATGTCTCCCACCAACACTTTCTGTCCCTCCCTTCCTATCTCTTATTTCGTTCTATCCCCATCTATATCTCACTCCCTCCAAATCCATTCCTCCCCATTGTCCCTCTCCCTCCCTCGCTCTATGTCTCTCCCCCCCTTGTATTCTTTATTTCTCTCTCACATCCCCCTTGCCTCCATCCATTCCCCCGTGTCACTCAAGTCTCACTTTCAACTTCTAACCCTATACCTCTTCAAAACCTATTCTACTCCTAATAGTGCTCTCAAGCTCCACTTCCCTTCACCCCCTGTAGCCCATCATGTTCTCATTCCCTTCATCTCTCCCCACTCAAGCTTTCAACATCCTTCTAAGCCCTTGACCATTTCCCACCCCTATTAAATATTAACCATAGATTCCCTTGACCCTTCCCCACCCCTTCTCAAATATTAAACAAACATTCCCTTGAGTCTTCCACACCCCCTCTTTCTCAAGTATTAAACATGTATTTTATGATTTGAATAACGCGAGCGTGTTTTGTAACTATATAACGCGTACATGTTATTTAGTTATATAACGCGTACGCGTCAAGTAGTTATATAACGCGCTCGCATTATGTAGTTATATAACGCGTACGCGTTATTTACATCTAAAAGCGCGGCAATATTTTTGAATTTAAACAGGCCGAGTCACATGCTCACATGTCAACAATAATCCTATGTGTATGCTTTGGAGTTTGCTTCGGTAATTCCAAACCTGTGCTATGTTAATGAAAAACCAAAGCTAATTGGGTATTTCTTCCAGTTTCTGGAGAAGCCTGTGCTTAGCCACTCGTTACAATATGCTACACAGAGTCATTTTTGACGAAATCTTAGACAAAAATAGCATTTTTTCTGCAGATTCCAAATATGTAACTTTTATTTTGAAATATTAATTTTTCCTATTTTGTTTCAATTTCTTTTCTGTCCTACCTCCTTAACTCGTGAAACACACTGTTAGTGTTTCTTCCATAACTTTTTCAATTCTCAATCATTTCAAAAAAAAATTGTATGGTGCACAAGAGGACACTAACCTCCACGTTCTATGAAAAACCCATTTCAAGATTTTTGCATTAAGACCTTCAAAGGCTCTACCCACAAAAGAGGTACTATTTTCGAGGTTTGATCACTTAGACAATTATAAAAAAATTATAAAATTACTAATTTAATTTTTGAAAAATAATGGCGCACAAGTGCTATGTGTTCTCTACATGCATGCCGATTTTTGTAGCTTGATTCCATCATTTAGGCCCTCAAAGGCTCTACCCACAAAAACATATACCTTATCATTTGCCTGAAAAATAAAAAGTGTCTGTTAGGAAAAATGAAACTTGACATAGCTATGCAAATTTTCAATACATAAAAGTTATATATTCAGAAACGTGATTCAATTTCCTACATTTCATCGTTTTTACTCAATGCAAGATATTTTGCGTAAGTAGATCAAAAAATCCAAGTAAGTTGAGGGATGCCTGCTTTTTCAGTTTTCTATTGCATCTAACGCGCCAAAAGTGACCCTCATTAGCTTGCACTGACCCATCACATTCCATGTATCCAAGTATGTCATATTCATTAGTAGTTATATTGATTCCTATATAACCCTGAAATTATCTCCCATTCATGCTTTTGAGAATCCCTTTTCACAAATAACACTTCTTCACGATCTCTTTAGTTCACGGTCATGTTTTCTTTGTTCTTCTATATGTTTTGATGCTTCTTTTTCTGTTATGGATTCGAAAAGTTGACTAAAGAACATGGATACTATGGATTCTCCAAAACCTCCTGAAATTAACAACCACATAAATCTTGCTACAAAGATTATTTTTATCTTTATATTATATACATTTGTCGTACTTTTCTTCTTTGATAATCAACATCTTCATTATTTGCAATATTATCATGAGGATCCATGATATACCCTGAAATAGAGAACACCAAAATCTAATTTGTTAAAATCATTGTAGAGTAGTTTTTCTATTAAATTGATAAATTCAATGTATAGATGTAAATAACAAAAAACAATGCATTGCTGAAATTAATGAAAGATTTTTTAATTTATTAAATTGATAAATTCAACGCATACATGTAAAAAACAAAAAAAAAAGCATTGCTGAAATCAATGCAACTAATGAAATAAATATGCATCTTTGGTTGTTTAACAACATTTGTGTGTGGTCTATTGGTAGGAATTAAGGTGATTGGGCTAGTGTTAACCTAGAGACCAAGGTTCAAAAACCCTTTTGCTTGGAGTTATAGTTAGTTATCAAATCTAAATATTATTATGGCATTTTTTTTTAACACCATTTCTGTGTAATCTATTGGTAAGTAGTGAGGTGATTGGGCTTGTCTTAACCTAGAGACCAAGATTCAAATCTCTTTTTGCTTGGAGTTATATTTAGTTATCAAATGTAATTATTAGTTAGCAAATCTAACTATTATTATGGCTGTTTTTCTTTTCTATTCTTATGTCGGCTATAATATTCTTTTTACTTCTTTGGTTTCTACTTCTTATGTCCACTATAATATTTTTTTTACTTCTTTATTTCTTTACTTTTTTATGTTTTTAGTTTTTAGGTTAGCTATAATATTTTTTTTTACTTATGTTTCTAGTTTTAATGTCGGCTATAATATATTTTATTACATTTTTGTTTACGTCTTTATTTTAGGTTGGGTATAATATTATGTTTCTACTTTTCATATCCACTATAATATTTTTTTAACTTCTTTATTTTATGTCGACTATAATATTTTTTAAACTTTTTTTTGCGCTCTCCGCACAAAAATTAAAATCTTAAAAAATAATAAAAATAAATATTTACACAACAAACATAATATTAAATACTTATTTTACATTAAGCTATCGTATAAAATCCATCTAAAATTTTAAACAACATTATAAAAACAATTTAAAAAACATTTTTATTTATAAATACTTAAACATATATTTTCTTTCTAAATATTTGTTTAATTTTTAAGAAATTTCAAATTTTAAATTATAATAATGTTAAAATGATTAATGTTTTTAGTGTTGTGTATATCTATATTATATTAAATTGTAATATTTTCTTTTAATTAAGATTATTTATAAATGTGTTTTTAAAGTTTTTAAATATATTTAATATTTTAAGAAAGTTAAGTAAATTTTTACTTTTCTTAAAATTTATTTTTTAAAATTCATTGTGTTTTATAATTTATTATGAGAGAGAAATCTACTAATGTGTTTAATATGGAGTTACTGAATTATACTTGTCAAAGACAGTGTATATAGCAATCAGTTTGTTGTCAATTTTATTTGACTCTTAATTAAATATGCAATGTGCAAAATAATTTTTTATATAGTTTTCCAAAGTCTTGTAGAAATTAACATATTAAATTTAATACTATAAAAAACAAAAATAATTTGTTTAATTTATGATTGAACAAAACCTATATTACTAAATCTTGATTGGACAAAATCTATGACAAAACTAATTTACCCGGGTGTGAGGTTTATTTGTCATATTTTTAAAATATATTAAAAATTTAGAAATAATTGCTTTGGCTTCAAACCAATATTGGCTTTAAATCAATATTAATTCAACGCTGCTCTGCTTCATCGTTAACTCCACTAACTCCCTCGGAGGAGCACTATGGAGTGTAACTGGACATGATTTTCCTGAATGTAAGAACCCTGACAAAACGGGCGATGGAAACCCTAGCTGGTTCGTGGGCTTGGGTTCTTGGCGATTGTAGGGTTGCTGGCGGACTGGTACAGTAGTTTGCAGGGATGGTTGAACTGGGGAGGTAGTCACATTGGCAGCAAGCCCTTGGATTCCCGTTGGCCCCTCTGGGGCCAGCCTAGTACCCACCAAGTAAAATAAAGGGGAAGTAGATCTATGCATTGCTCGTCATGTGATTGATGCTCCGTACAGTTCACTGCTAACTCTGGAGGCAGGTTCCGGCTGTATGTCCGCCAGGTTTAGTGGGGTTCTCTGAACTCCTTTGTCTTCATTTTGGAGGGCTTCATTTGTATTGTTTTTCTGGATAACTTACGTATTTGGCGGTGTGGTTGGGACTTACTGGCGGTACTGTGGTGGCACCGGATTCTACACTATTGGCGGGGGGGAGTGATTACTGGCAACTGCCGGTGCGGGACTTCTTGTACTACTGTGGCTTCTGTTCAGCTGTGGTTGGGTTTTACTGGCGGTTCCTTGGAGACTTCGGTTACCAGTTATTTAGCAGGTGGTGGGGTGGTGACTGGCAATGCCGGTGTTATTTTTATGATATGACTGGGGTTATTGGAAACTTCGACGGTATTCCCTTTAGCTCGGTGGAGGGTTTTGGTAGTGAGGATGGGTTATCGTCTCACGGTGGTGTGGGTGGACAGGGGAAGGGGCGCCACTATCACACCAGGCCTTGGTCGAATAGGGTTCGTGGAGAGAAGGCTCGGCTGCGAAGGCAGAGTAAGCCATTGAAGGTCCGCGAGGGGTTAGAACGATTTACCATCCCGGTGGAAACGAACCTCGACCGCATCAAAATGCTCAGCTCTCGGGCAGTGGTGGGCCGTTTTGAGTTTACTAGCGGTGACCAAGCTGAACTGCTGGATTGGGTCAGGAAAAATTGGGTTCCACTGTGTGGAGACATGCCTAGGGTTATGATGTTGGTGAATAGGTGGGTCTTGGTAATTTTCAGTAAACCGGAGCATGTGGGACTGGTATTGCGAAGATTTTGGTGCTTTAAGGAGGGGACCTTCAGTCTGAAAAGGTGGCATCTTTCGTTCGACCCCTTGAAGGAAAAACAACAGTACCGACACCTGTGGCTGTTGATACCGGGCTTACCCATTGAGCTATGGACCGAAAATATCCTGATAGGACTAGCTAATACAGTGGGACGATTTGTTCGTCTTGATAAGGATTCTCTGTTTGGGTTTGACAAGCGGTCGGCGAAGGTTATGGTTGAATTTAATATGGCTTTAGGACTTCCGGAGGAAGTGGAATTACTTTGGGGAGAAAGGGTGTGGCGACAGCGCCTGGATTATTTTCGGATGCCTTTCCGTTGTTATGTGTGTGGACTTGCTGGTCATATCCGTTCTCATTGTCCTGTGAAATTAGTTCCGGTTCCTGCACGACGGTCGCCTACACTTACTGTTCCCACTATACCGGTACAGGAAGAACGGTTTCCTGTTTCTTCGGAGGAGCCGCCGTCGCCGGGTAAGTTACTTCCTAAACTTGGCTCACCTATTCCTTTTATCTCTGATGACGAGCTTGAATGTATTAAAGCTACCGAACTCCTGGCTTCTGCTCGGAACTCTGAGAGGAAGCCAACTTCTCCGTCATATAAGGGTAGGGTTTCGGGTCACTTTGATATCTCGGATGTTGGTAGGGGCTGTCGGGAGGATTCTTTGGGGTGTCGGGTTGACGATATCCCTTTATGTCATAACTTGGACCATAACCTTACGCCCTGTGATAATGCTACGGCTCCACTACCTGATTCGGGTGATTTGTCTGTTTTGGCGTATGGGGTTGGGGAGCCGTCTGGTCTGGTTGGGGGGGAGATGGAGATGCATAGGTCACTAAAGGAGATGGACGATTTGGGGAGCCAAACACCTGTTTGTGATTTGCTTACACCTCTGTCCATTTATTCCAAAAATTCCTCTGCTAACCCTAATGTTCAGTCTTGCTTTTCGGATAGATTTCTTAATGTCACGTTGAGGAAGCCTCGGCGGGGGGGTAAGAAGGTCTTGGAGGATACCGCTCCCACTTCCGGGAAGACTGTCTCGGTTTCGGAACGTATCCTTTCGGATTTGGGGCAGGAGGTATTTTACCCACTGGCTGGGGGTCCTAGTTCTGCTTTGCCGGATAATTGTTTAGTGGTTACTGAGACTGGGGGACTTAGAGTTAAACCCCATCAATTAGATGCTTCCTGATGTCTATTTGCTCACTCAATATCCGTGGTTTGGGAGCAACTGCGCGAGCCAGGGTCCTCTCAAACCTAATCACTACTGCTCGTCCTTCTATCCTTCTATTGCAAGAAACCATGTGTGCAGATTTGATTGCTGTCTCTAAAATTGCCTGCATCTTGCCTAGCTGGGAAATTGCAGCCTTGAGCTCCGAGGGTTTGTCGGGAGGGTTGGTGGCGGCCTGGGATCCTCGCTACTTCTCCTTTTCTGTGTTTAAGACTCGGTGGGGTATTCTTATGGATGGTATTTGTAAAGTGAACGACATGCCGATAAACATACTTAATTGTTACGCTCCTTATAAGGATCGTGAAGGTTTCTGGATGGGTCTGCAGTCGTCGGGATTACTTTCAAAGGAGAATTGTATGGTGGTTGGAGATTTGAACTTTACCAGATTTGCCTATGAACTTTGGGGGACTAAGGCTAAATTGGACCCATTAGCTAATTTTTTCAATGAGTTCCTTATTAACAACAGACTGATTGATGTTGTTACAGGAGTCATTACTCCTACTTGGACAAATGGAAGAAGCGGTATGGAAGGTATCCACAAAAGGTTAGATAAATTCCTGGTACATGAATCACTGTTGGATTCGGTTGGTCGGTATAGATGCTGGGTGGGGAAGAACAAAATATCGGACCATTGGCCCATATTTCTACAGTTCGATGATTGTGTTTATTTGCAGAAATTTCCATACAAATTTGATTGTTCTTGGCTTAAGCAGGTGGATTTTGTCCAATTTGCTAATGATGAATGGCAAAAAATTAATGTTGATTGTGTACTCAATCCTGTCGATAAATTCTGTAGGAAGCTGCAACTTTTCAAAAAAGTGGTTACTAATTGGATACACAACCGTAAGCAATGGGATAGACAGAGATTAATGTGGGTTGAGACACAATTACAGGATCTGTATAGCTGTAGTTTTTGTGGGCCTCTGGAGGAGGTGAAGTTTAACAAAATTAGGGAACTTGAGAAAGAAAAGTCTGAGATCTACCTAAGGGAGGAAATGGAATGGAGAATGAAGAGTCGAGCGCTATGGGTGAAATCGGGGGATAGCAATACCAGGTTTTTCCATACCTTTGCATCGGCCCGCAGGAATAACAATTCTATTTGGCAGCTGCTTGATAATTCGGGAGCTGTCATCAATGGACAACAGGCGATTCAGAAACTTGCTTTTGAACACTTTAGGAATATATATACTGCTGATCCATTATGTGACCTTGAGTCCCAGTTACAGGTGATTAAGTACTACCCCAGGTTTTTCGATGAGGATTCAGCGGGTGAGCTGTGTCGGGAAGTGACATTGGATGAGGTGGAAAGCACATTGAAACTCTTCGCCAAGGAGAAGAGTCCAGGCCCGGATGGCTGGACGGTTGAATTATTCTTACATTTCTTCGATTTAATGGGGAAGGAATTGGTTGAACTGGTGGAATACACCAGGGTGGAAGGCTATATGTCAGGAGCACTTAATGCTACTTTCTTAACACTTATTCCTAAGGTGAATGATCCGAAACATTTTGGTGACTTCAGACCTATAGCACTGTGTAATTTGATCTATAAGGTAGTTTCTAAGATCATAGCTGGAAGGTTAAAGCCGGTGCTATCTAAGTTTATTTCTAAGGAACAATTTGGATTTTTAAAAGATAGACAAATACATGATGCTGTGGGGATCACGCAGGAGATCCTTCATTCGGTAAAAGTTAAGAAGAAGAAAGCTATCTTTCTCAAAATTGACCTGGAGAAAGCATACGACAGAGTCAATTGGGACTTTCTTAGATTGATTCTGATTCAAATAGGTGTTCCGGCGATGGCTATCAAATGGATCATGTCTTGTGTGGATACTGCTAATATTGCGGTCCTTGTGAATGGGGCCCCTACCCCTTTCTTCAGTTGTACCAGAGGTATTCGTCAGGGCTGTTCACTTTCTCCTCTGCTGTTCTTACTGGTTATAGAAGGATTTAGTAGAATGATTTCAGAAGCTAAACGGGAAGGCAAGATTATGGGTATCAAGATAGCGGATAACTTTTACATCACACATGTGTTGTTTGTTGATGATGTGCTATTGGCGGGTCTGGATACTGTCACTGAATGGAGGCATTTTCAGCAGATTTTGTCACTATTTTGTAAGGCATCCGGGATGGCTGTAAGTATTAGAAAAACTTGCTTATTTGGTAATCTGATTTCTGAAGATAGGATGCGGGAGATTCAGAACTTATTGCCCTATAATTTTTGTTCTATTAACGATGGCTTCCGGTATCTTGGCTTTACACTAAAGCCTAATGGTTATTTAGTTAAGGACTGGGAGTGGCTTATCAAGCGATTTGAGCAGCGTATTTCAAATTGGACGTACCGGCTCCTGTCAGTAGGAGGTAAGCTTACTTTGGTTAAATCGGTTCTGATGGGGCTCCCGGTATACTGGTTTGCATTATTGCCCATTCCTTGCTCTGTTATTAACACCCTCAGGAGACTGCTGTTTAATTTTTTATGGTCGGGGGGTTTATGTAAGAAGGGTCTCGTTATGGTTGGCTGGGAAAGAATTGCATTGCCATTCGAAGCTGGTGGGTGGGGTATTCGTGATCTGTCGGTGTTCAGTGCTGCTATGCGTTTGAATAGCCTGTGGCGTGCCCTCTTTGGTAGCACATTATGGACTAAACTCATACATCTTAAATATATTAATATGGAGGTTTCTCACTGGCTTCGGACACCTACCAAGAAAGTTCGGGGTATCTCACCCATTTGGAATGGATTTCTGAAGGTTTACAAATGGATGGCTTCGGCTATTTGTTGGAAAGTGGGCCGTGGTAGTGAAGTAGCTATTGGAGTGGATCCAATTGCTGGGATGAACGAGAAATATTCCCTAGCTCCACATTTGGTTCAACATCTACGTGACAGTGGTTATGTCACATTGAATACTATAGCCAATATTGGTTCGGATCACTGGATGTCGGATGAACAACTACAGATCAATGTGGATGAGGCTGGGGATTGGCGGAATTACTTACACAATCTCAATATCTGTGGTGTTCGGCTTAGAGATACGGATGACAGGGTTATATGGTCTGGGAACGAGGCCACTGGATCTGTCACTGTCAGATCGGCCTATCACTATATCATTAGAGGGAGATGCATATATCCGAATCAGTGGTGGTTTGGAATACTGTGGCATTGGAATATTCCACTCAAGATTAAATGTTTCTTCTGGTTCGCCCTCCTGGATCGGCTGAAGACATGGGAGAATCTTCTTTTTAAGGGGTGGATAGGACCCAGCATGTGTTTTCTTTGCCGAAGCGATGTGGAGACTACTAAGCATCTCTTATTGGAGTGTCCTTTCACTTTGGAACTTTGGGAGCTTATTTATCAGTACTTTGACATCAAAACTCGTTGGACGGGTGATCACATTGCTAATACCTTATTTCAGTGGCGCACTGAGTGCAAGGATCACCCGACATTGCCTATATTTATTTGCTGGGTGGTATGGAGGACCAGGAATAAGGTTATATTTGATGACTTTCGACCTCAGGTAAGATTTCTGTTTAAAGATGTTATTAGCTACTACTCTTGTTACCCGGTGGTTAGTAAGGTCAAGGTTCAGCGGAATATTGGGCAACTTAATTTATCTTTCACTCGCCCCATATGTTTCTTTGATGGTGCAGCTGCTCTAGGCGAATGTGGGGCTGGGGGTATCATATACCTCAATCGTGACCATTATTTTACACTGAAAATGAAATGTGGAAAGGGTACTAACATGAAAGCAGAAATTTTGGCCTTATGGTGTGTGGCGGTTGTGGCTAATTGTTTTGGCCTTACGGATGTCCTTATATTTGGCGACTCGCGGGTCACTATTAAGTGGGCCAGGGGGGAATGTGATCTCAATGTCTTACAGCTGACTTATTGGTGTGACAGAGTTATGGAGGAATTAAATAAGCTGGGACAGATCACACTGAAGCACATATATAGGGAACATAATGTGCAGGCTGATAAACTTTCTAAATTAGCACTGGATTCGGTTGAGGACATCATTGTGTGGGATGAATACTATGAGAATCAATGTATTGATTCTGGTACCCTCGCGATATTTTGATTAAGTTTCCTGTCACTTAGTTATTGTTGCTATATGCTTAGTCAAGGACCGCTGGTCTGTTTTTGACACTTACTGTATAATTTTGTTCTTTTTTGTAAATCTACCTCTCGAGGGAGACTATATTGCAGACTCAGACTCAGTTTTGAGGACCATCGTGTACTATTTGATTCAAGTTTTGAATATCAATAGTATGTATTTTTTCACGGGAAAAAAAAAAACTCCACTAACTCCCTCGCAGGATTTTTGAGATAAATCTCGATTCAAATGCCACTAAATTGTGGTTAATCACGCCTTCAACATTATGCAGGTGGAGGCTTCCCATTAATGCTTGGAATTAAGGGAGAGTAGAGACATGATGGCATTAGTTCGTGAAATTGACAGGAAGCTAGCAACCACCTGTTAATGGGTTGGCGGGACAGATTTTTAAAGATAGTTTTGAGGTTAAGTACTTCTTCCTTGTACATCAATCAAATTAATACAGGCAAACTTAACACAACACTTGTTACAGTGTTTTCAAAGTAAATTAAATAAGATTTATTAGAAAAGTAATAATTTTTACTATAAAACCAACTTTTGAATTATACCATTTTAATTACAAACTATGGTTTAGCAGCAGCTAATCGGACGCGATCTGCTCTAGATTCGTTGTCTCAAACAATTTATGGTGCAGTACCAAAGATTTCTCTACTAGCGACTTTGAACATGTCTTTCATACTCAATCAATCAGATATTCACATCTGATACAGGTGCAGGAGGAGTTCACATTTGATATAACTATGCTTATTTTATCAATACTTATTTTACCAAGCATATAATACAAAACAAAATAAATGAGTTATTATTATTTTTTTTAATAAAAATTATATAAAGCATGTATTAAATAGTATAGTTATTATTTGATAGAAAAAATATATGAATTATTATTATTTTTTTTAATAAAAATTATAAAAATATGTATTAAGTAGTTTAGCTACTATTTGATAATTATTTTAGCTTTTAATTAACAATTTTATTTTTTAACTTTGGACAATGTATAATTATTATATTAAAGCATTTCTTAAAAGGCAAGTATAAACAGTTTAGCTACTCATTTCATTTGTTAAATGTGTTTCAATGTATATTTAGACGGTTTTGTAAATATTTTTATTACCTGACATCTAAATCTATTTTTCTAAACATATTAATAAATTAATAATTCACTTTTAATAAATTGCGTTTCAATGTATGTTTGGACAGTTTTGTAAATATTTTTATTACCCAACATCAAAGACAATTCAACATGGCCGTTCAAAGTTGATCGATTTGTTAAATATATTTATAATTCATTTTTATTACAAAACCCTAAAAACAATTCAATCTATGAATTCCATGTTCACCGTAATTTTTAAATATATTTTAATTACTTTTTATTACCAAACCCTAAAGATAATTCAACATCGCAGTATCTTTAATTCAGAATCGCCGTTGCATTGTAAAACAACCATGAGGTAAGAATTTTTAGGACACCTCTACACGACCTAGGGTAGATATCGCTGAGTTCCACTTGCAGCATGATCTTCTTTATCAGGTTTACCTGCAGGTTTGCCCAAGACTTTTTTATAAGTAAATATCTCTCACACGATTTAAAATTGGTTGATGGGATGAACACGACAGAACCTAATCAAAATCATAAAATTGTAGAAAATCCCTCTAGATTCAATATCTTAAATTCGGTGGATTTATCATTTATCATATTCGGTGGATTTATGGTCTATCATCACCGGGGATAAAATGTGCCAACCTTTCCTTTACAAATTTAATCCTTATGTGAACATAATAAATCTTGAATTATGATAGATCTATTTGGTGTTAATGTATCAGCTGTTGGTTGATATTGGACTGTGCAACTTGGCCTTCTCTTCTCTTTAAATCTAATACCTGGACAATTTTGACAATCCACAAATTACAAATATATGGAATGCAATGTGACGAACTGATACTTGATAGAATATGATAGAATAGGTTATATTACTCTCCTCATAACCTCAAAACCATAAAAAAAATGTATAAAAATACACATTCTCATTCTCTTTAATTCGATAAAATTGGTATCCGAGCAAATTTGATAATCGACACATTACAAATATATAGAAACCAATCTGACCGACTGATATTCAATAGATATGCTGCTGCTATTGTTGCGTATACTAAATGTAGATGTACAAAGTAAGTAACGTGCGAAGACTTTTCTTGATCTTTCGGCTGTAAGAGTAGATTCTTGTTAGAAATAGTAATTACTTCAGTTAGCTTTAGCTTTTACTTGAGTTACTATTTAGAAGTTCAGTTAATAAATGCAACAGCATGCTTTGCATGCATGCAAAAGCTAGGTTAAAGCTTTTAGGGTTTTCCATAAGTGTTTAAATACACATTACGTTCTTGATTGTATTACATCAGTTGATCTCCGTTTATGAATAAAGATTGAAGAGCCGTAGCTCATTCCGCATTATCTTTGTTTTATTTCTGCCTCCAACCTTCAGTTTGGTATCAGAGCATAGGAGAAGATCAAATTGGTAGCATCAATTTCCGGAGAAGCCAAAGCCGTAGCTTTGAAGAATTTGTAAGTTTTTGAAGAAATTATTTTTTTTGGAGAAATTATTTAAAGAAAATATTTTTTTGGAGTACCGCGCCCTCCCTATAGTCCACAGAGCGGCACTTTAGGAACTATCGCGCCCATACTATAGGCTAAAGCGCGGCAGTTTGGGGAGATACGAGGTAAAAAATCTTGATTTCACCGCGGCCTCTCCCTAAGACAAAGAGCGGTAATTGGAACAAGGCGGCATTTTTTGGACAAGTGCAAAAAAGTTTTTACTTTATGTGATTCTTTTTTTACTTTCACGCAGTTATTGAGTAAGAATTTTTTCTTTTTACAAGAGAAGAAGATATTTGAAGATATTTTTGAAATCTTGTTTAAGAGGGAGAATTATTATTTGTTTTTTTTTAAAAAAAGAGGAAGGGAGATTATTTTGAATAAGAGCCAGTGAAAGACATCGCAGCGTCTATGGCTTCTAGCAGCAATCAATCTCAGATTTCTCCTCTTACAGGAAAAAAGGACTATGATGTATGGGCCACGAGGATGGCGGTTTATCTCAGGTCAGAAGATGCATGGGAATATGTCGTGTATGGCTATTCCGAACCTGCAGATGATGCAGCTTTTCAGGCCCTTTCAAACGCAGAGAAGGATGTCCTACGAGCGCATAGGAAGAAGGATGCAAAGGCACTGCATCTCATAATGAACGCTTTGGATAACAGCGTATTTCCAAAGATATCAGCATCTTTACATGCCAAAGCAGCATGGGATACCTTGGCCACCAGTTATCAAGGTGCTGGTAAGGTTCAAACAGCAACACTCCAAAACCTAAGAAGAGACTTTGAAGATCTGAAGATGAAAGAATCAGACTCTGTAGACTCTTTCATGACCAAAGTCATGGGGATTGTTAATCAGCTGAATATCTATGGTGAAAAGATTGGAGATCAAAGGGTGGTTGAAAGGGTTCTGAGATCCCTACCCCACAAATTTGAGTCGAAAGTTTCAGCGATTGAAGAAGCAAAAGATCTGAGTACTCTCTCTATAGACGAGTTGACCGGATCTTTACTTTCATTTGAATCCAGACTCAACAGGAATGAAGAATCCTCTCATGAGAATGCTTTCAAAGCACATGTCTCATTCTCAAGAAGCAGGGGAAGAGGCAGAGGCAGAGGAGAATCAAGAGGACGAGGCAGAAGTGGCCGAAGTAATGGCAATGGAGATCAAGATCACCATCATAACCATGAAGGCGGAAACTGCGACAAAAAAAGGTCAGATAAATCTAATATTCAGTGTTATTATTGCAATAAATTTGGGCATTATGCTCATCAATGCAAAAAGAAAAAGGATGATCAAGCAAATCATAATGCTAATGTGACTAATACCTCTGAGGATAAAGATGATATGTTATTTCTTACATGTCATGCTGCACACGAAAGCCCAAAGGGACTTTGGCTTTTAGATAGTGGCTGCAGTAACCATATGACAGGTGACAGAGGTCTAATTGCAGACCTAGATGAATCAGTGAGGACAGAGGTCAAAGTTGGCACGGATGAGGTGGTTCCAGTTCTTGGAAAAGGAGTGGTCAACATTATGACCAAACAAGGCCAACAAAAGACAATCTCAGATGTCTATTATGCTCCAGGATTGAAGCATAATCTGCTTAGCATTGGGCAACTCACTGAAAAGAAGTACAAACTTGTCTTTGATGGATCAGATTGTGAAATTTATGACCCAAATCGACATTTGATCATCAAAATACAAGTGACTAGGAACAGGATGTATCCACTAGTCATGAATTGCAGCAGCAAGGTAACCTCTTTTGCTCAAAAAGCCACTTGCATGGATGATTATTGGTTATGGCATTTTAGATATGGACATCTTCACTTTGGTGGTCTCAAGTTTTTGCAGCAGAAAGAGATGGTAAAGGGATTGCCCCCTATGAAGGAGCCAGAAAGCAGTTGTGAGTGTTGCATCATTGCAAAGCAGCACAGGGATAGCTTTCCTAAAGGTATGTCTCGAAGGGCACATGCACCTTTAGAACTTATTCATACTGATCTAGTTGGACCAATGCAAACTCAATCGATTGGTGGAAGCTATTATTTCCTTACATTTATTGATGATTTCAGTAGAAAAACATGGGTGTATTTCCTTCGTCAGAAGTCTGAAACTTTTGGCAAGTTCAAGGAATTTAGGGCTTTGGTTGAAAAACAGAGTGGTTATCAACTCAAAGTATTGAGATCTGATGGAGGGGGAGAGTATGAATTAAAGGAATTTCATGATTACTGCAAGCATCATGGAATCAAGAGGCAATTCACTACAAGATATACTCCTCAGCAGAATGGTATTGCAGAACGCAAGAATAGAACCATCATGAATATGGCAAGGAGCATGCTGAAAGGAAGAAATGTGTCCCATGAATTTTGGGGAGACGCAGTGGCTTGTGCTGTTCATGTGATGAACAGATCTCCCACCAAAATTGTGAAGAACAGAGTACCAGAGAAAGCATGGTCAGGTATGACTTGTAATGTTTCTCATTTCAGAGTATTTGGTTGTGTTGCTTATGCTCATGTTCCTAAACAGCTAAGAAAAAAGCTAGACGACAGGAGTGAGAAATGTATATTTCTTGGATATGGTGAACAAACTAAAGCCTACAAGCTGTATAACCCTATTACCAAAAAGGTTATTCTTAGCAGAGATGTTTTGTTCAAGGAGGAAGAGTCATGGAATGGAACCATAGACAAGGGTATGGGAGCTGCAATACCCCAACCAGAAGATGGAGAAGATGAGGAGCTGATTGGACAACAAGATCCAGTAGCATCTTCACCAATAGCAAATACTCCAGAAAGAACACCTAGAAACTCAGTTCGAGGTGAAGCATCAAGTCCGCAGTCAGGTAATGAATCTGATTACAGTAATAAAAAGACTAGAAGATTGACAGATATTTATGATGAATTGGATGCAAATACCAATTATGTTTTTATTGCTAGTGAACCTGTGTTTTATGAAGAGGCTGTAAAACAAGAGCATTGGGTAAATGCTATGGACGAAGAGATAGATTCCATTGAGAGAAATGATACATGGGATCTAGTTGACCTGCCAAAGAATAAGAAACCCATTGGTGTGAAGTGGGTTTATAAAACCAAACTCAATGAAAAAGGTGAGATTGATAGGTACAAGGCAAGGTTAGTAGCAAAGGGTTTCTCGCAACAACCAGGAATTGATTTTGGAGAAACTTTTGCACCAGTGGCAAGATTGGACACAGTAAGAGCAGTCCTAGCAATTGCAGCACAAAAAAAATGGAAAGTGTATCAGATGGATGTCAAGTCGGCATTCTTGAATGGAATTCTTGAAGAAGAAATTTATGTGGAGCAGCCACATGGGTATGAAATAAAAGAACATGAAGACAAAGTTTACAAGTTGAAAAAAGCTCTATATGGGCTTAAGCAAGCTCCAAGAGCTTGGTATAGCAGAATTGATTCTTATCTCATCAAAAATGGTTTTAGCAGAAGCAGCAGTGAACCAACACTTTACACAAAGGTAAATCAAGAAGGACAGATTTTAATAGTTTGTTTGTATGTTGATGATATGATTTTTACAGGCGACCTCTCAGTAGATGAGTTCAAGGCAGCTATGAAGAAAGAGTTTGAGATGACAGACCTTGGATTGATGAGGTTCTTTCTTGGCCTAGAAGTAGAACAGTCAGAAAAGGGTATATTTATCTCTCAAAATAAATATGCTAATGAAGTTCTTAAGCGATTCAGAATGCTTAATTGCAAAACAACACCTACACCAGTGGCAACAGGTACTAAGTTGAGCAAAGAAGATTGCAGTCCCAATGTAGATCCAACATTGTATAAAAGACTTGTAGGAAGTCTCATGTACCTCACAGCTACGAGACCTGACATTATGTTTGCTGTCAGCTTGATTTCAAGGTTCATGGAGTCTCCCAAAGACTCGCATTGGCAAGTTGGCAAAAGGATCTTACGATATGTTGCAGGGACTTCAAGCTATGGAATTTTATACTCAAGCACAGAGTATGATGTTTTGACAGGTTTCACTGACAGTGATTTTGCAGGAAGTTTGGATGACAGGAAGAGCACTTCCGGTCATGTTTTTCATCTTGGATCAGGGGTGATTTCATGGGCATCCAAGAAGCAGCCCATTGTAACACTTTCATCGGCAGAAGCAGAGTATGTAGCAGCGACATCAGCAGCATGTCAAGCAGTCTGGTTACGCAGAGTTTTAGAAGGTCTTCAACAGAAACAAGAAGGACCAACCACAGTTTATTGTGACAACAACTCAGCAATTGCTCTATCCAAGAACCATGTTTTTCACCAGAAAAGCAAACACATTGATACTAGATATCACTTCATAAGAGAGCTTGTGAACAATGGTGAAGTTCATGTTGAGCATTGTAAATCAATTGACCAATTGGCTGACATATTCACAAAGCCATTGGCAAAAGATATTTTTGAATTCCATAGAAATAATTTAGGCATTGTAAAAGCTGCAGTAGTCAGCAGTAGTAATTAAGAGGGAGTGTTAGAAATAGTAATTACTTCAGTTAGCTTTAGCTTTTACTTGAGTTACTATTTAGAAGTTCAGTTAATAAATGCAACAGCATGCTTTGCATGCATGCAAAAGCTAGGTTAAAGCTTTTAGGGTTTTCCATAAGTGTTTAAATACACATTACGTTCTTGATTGTATTACATCAGTTGATCTCCGTTTATGAATAAAGATTGAAGAGCCGTAGCTCATTCCGCATTATCTTTGTTTTATTTCTGCCTCCAACCTTCAGTTTGGTATCAGAGCATAGGAGAAGATCAAATTGGTAGCATCAATTTCCGGAGAAGCCAAAGCCGTAGCTTTGAAGAATTTGTAAGTTTTTGAAGAAATTATTTTTTTTGGAGAAATTATTTAAAGAAAATATTTTTTTGGAGTACCGCGCCCTCCCTATAGTCCACAGAGCGGCACTTTAGGAACTATCGCGCCCATACTATAGGCTAAAGCGCGGCAGTTTGGGGAGATACGAGGTAAAAAATCTTGATTTCACCGCGGCCTCTCCCTAAGACAAAGAGCGGTAATTGGAACAAGGCGGCATTTTTTGGACAAGTGCAAAAAAGTTTTTACTTTATGTGATTCTTTTTTTACTTTCACGCAGTTATTGAGTAAGAATTTTTTCTTTTTACAAGAGAAGAAGATATTTGAAGATATTTTTGAAATCTTGTTTAAGAGGGAGAATTATTATTTGTTTTTTTTTAAAAAAAGAGGAAGGGAGATTATTTTGAATAAGAGCCAGTGAAAGACATCGCAGCGTCTATGGCTTCTAGCAGCAATCAATCTCAGATTTCTCCTCTTACAGGAAAAAAGGACTATGATGTATGGGCCACGAGGATGGCGGTTTATCTCAGGTCAGAAGATGCATGGGAATATGTCGTGTATGGCTATTCCGAACCTGCAGATGATGCAGCTTTTCAGGCCCTTTCAAACGCAGAGAAGGATGTCCTACGAGCGCATAGGAAGAAGGATGCAAAGGCACTGCATCTCATAATGAACGCTTTGGATAACAGCGTATTTCCAAAGATATCAGCATCTTTACATGCCAAAGCAGCATGGGATACCTTGGCGACCAGTTATCAAGGTGCTGGTAAGGTTCAAACAGCAACACTCCAAAACCTAAGAAGAGACTTTGAAGATCTGAAGATGAAAGAATCAGACTCTGTAGACTCTTTCATGACCAAAGTCATGGGGATTGTTAATCAGCTGAATATCTATGGTGAAAAGATTGGAGATCAAAGGGTGGTTGAAAGGGTTCTGAGATCCCTACCCCACAAATTTGAGTCGAAAGTTTCAGCGATTGAAGAAGCAAAAGATCTGAGTACTCTCTCTATAGACGAGTTGACCGGATCTTTACTTTCATTTGAATCCAGACTCAACAGGAATGAAGAATCCTCTCATGAGAATGCTTTCAAAGCACATGTCTCATTCTCAAGAAGCAGGGGAAGAGGCAGAGGCAGAGGAGAATCAAGAGGACGAGGCAGAAGTGGCCGAAGTAATGGCAATGGAGATCAAGATCACCATCATAACCATGAAGGCGGAAACTGCGACAAAAAAAGGTCAGATAAATCTAATATTCAGTGTTATTATTGCAATAAATTTGGGCATTATGCTCATCAATGCAAAAAGAAAAAGGCTGATCAAGCAAATCATAATGCTAATGTGACTAATACCTCTGAGGATAAAGATGATATGTTATTTCTTACATGTCATGCTGCACACGAAAGCCCAAAGGGACTTTGGCTTTTAGATAGTGGCTGCAGTAACCATATGACAGGTGACAGAGGTCTAATTGCAGACCTAGATGAATCAGTGAGGACAGAGGTCAAAGTTGGCACGGATGAGGTGGTTCCAGTTCTTGGAAAAGGAGTGGTCAACATTATGACCAAACAAGGCCAACAAAAGACAATCTCAGATGTCTATTATGCTCCAGGATTGAAGCATAATCTGCTTAGCATTGGGCAACTCACTGAAAAGAAGTACAAACTTGTCTTTGATGGATCAGATTGTGAAATTTATGACCCAAATCGACATTTGATCATCAAAATACAAGTGACTAGGAACAGGATGTATCCACTAGTCATGAATTGCAGCAGCAAGGTAACCTCTTTTGCTCAAAAAGCCACTTGCATGGATGATTATTGGTTATGGCATTTTAGATATGGACATCTTCACTTTGGTGGTCTCAAGTTTTTGCAGCAGAAAGAGATGGTAAAGGGATTGCCCCCTATGAAGGAGCCAGAAAGCAGTTGTGAGTGTTGCATCATTGCAAAGCAGCACAGGGATAGCTTTCCTAAAGGTATGTCTCGAAGGGCACATGCACCTTTAGAACTTATTCATACTGATCTAGTTGGACCAATGCAAACTCAATCGATTGGTGGAAGCTATTATTTCCTTACATTTATTGATGATTTCAGTAGAAAAACATGGGTGTATTTCCTTCGTCAGAAGTCTGAAACTTTTGGCAAGTTCAAGGAATTTAGGGCTTTGGTTGAAAAATAGAGTGGTTATCAACTCAAAGTATTGAGATCTGATGGAGGGGGAGAGTATGAATTAAAGGAATTTCATGATTACTGCAAGCATCATGGAATCAAGAGGCAATTCACTACAAGATATACTCCTCAGCAGAATGGTATTGCAGAACGCAAGAATAGAACCATCATGAATATGGCAAGGAGCATGCTGAAAGGAAGAAATGTGTCCCATGAATTTTGGGGAGACGCAGTGGCTTGTGCTGTTCATGTGATGAACAGATCTCCCACCAAAATTGTGAAGAACAGAGTACCAGAGAAAGCATGGTCAGGTATGACTTGTAATGTTTCTCATTTCAGAGTATTTGGTTGTGTTGCTTATGCTCATGTTCCTAAACAGCTAAGAAAAAAGCTAGACGACAGGAGTGAGAAATGTATATTTCTTGGATATGGTGAACAAACTAAAGCCTACAAGCTGTATAACCCTATTACCAAAAAGGTTATTCTTAGCAGAGATGTTTTGTTCAAGGAGGAAGAGTCATGGAATGGAACCATAGACAAGGGTATGGGAGCTGCAATACCCCAACCAGAAGATGGAGAAGATGAGGAGCTGATTGGACAACAAGATCCAGTAGCATCTTCACCAATAGCAAATACTCCAGAAAGAACACCTAGAAACTCAGTTCGAGGTGAAGCATCAAGTCCGCAGTCAGGTAATGAATCTGATTACAGTAATAAAAAGACTAGAAGATTGACAGATATTTATGATGAATTGGATGCAAATACCAATTATGTTTTTATTGCTAGTGAACCTGTGTTTTATGAAGAGGCTGTAAAACAAGAGCATTGGGTAAATGCTATGGACGAAGAGATAGATTCCATTGAGAGAAATGATACATGGGATCTAGTTGACCTGCCAAAGAATAAGAAACCCATTGGTGTGAAGTGGGTTTATAAAACCAAACTCAATGAAAAAGGTGAGATTGATAGGTACAAGGCAAGGTTAGTAGCAAAGGGTTTCTCGCAACAACCAGGAATTGATTTTGGAGAAACTTTTGCACCAGTGGCAAGATTGGACACAGTAAGAGCAGTCCTAGCAATTGCAGCACAAAAAAAATGGAAAGTGTATCAGATGGATGTCAAGTCGGCATTCTTGAATGGAATTCTTGAAGAAGAAATTTATGTGGAGCAGCCACATGGGTATGAAATAAAAGAACATGAAGACAAAGTTTACAAGTTGAAAAAAGCTCTATATGGGCTTAAGCAAGCTCCAAGAGCTTGGTATAGCAGAATTGATTCTTATCTCATCAAAAATGGTTTTAGCAGAAGCAGCAGTGAACCAACACTTTACACAAAGGTAAATCAAGAAGGACAGATTTTAATAGTTTGTTTGTATGTTGATGATATGATTTTTACAGGCGACCTCTCAGTAGATGAGTTCAAGGCAGCTATGAAGAAAGAGTTTGAGATGACAGACCTTGGATTGATGAGGTTCTTTCTTGGCCTAGAAGTAGAACAGTCAGAAAAGGGTATATTTATCTCTCAAAATAAATATGCTAATGAAGTTCTTAAGCGATTCAGAATGCTTAATTGCAAAACAACACCTACACCAGTGGCAACAGGTACTAAGTTGAGCAAAGAAGATTGCAGTCCCAATGTAGATCCAACATTGTATAAAAGACTTGTAGGAAGTCTCATGTACCTCACAGCTACGAGACCTGACATTATGTTTGCTGTCAGCTTGATTTCAAGGTTCATGGAGTCTCCCAAAGACTCGCATTGGCAAGTTGGCAAAAGGATCTTACGATATGTTGCAGGGACTTCAAGCTATGGAATTTTATACTCAAGCACAGAGTATGATGTTTTGACAGGTTTCACTGACAGTGATTTTGCAGGAAGTTTGGATGACAGGAAGAGCACTTCCGGTCATGTTTTTCATCTTGGATCAGGGGTGATTTCATGGGCATCCAAGAAGCAGCCCATTGTAACACTTTCATCGGCAGAAGCAGAGTATGTAGCAGCGACATCAGCAGCATGTCAAGCAGTCTGGTTACGCAGAGTTTTAGAAGGTCTTCAACAGAAACAAGAAGGACCAACCACAGTTTATTGTGACAACAACTCAGCAATTGCTCTATCCAAGAACCATGTTTTTCACCAGAAAAGCAAACACATTGATACTAGATATCACTTCATAAGAGAGCTTGTGAACAATGGTGAAGTTCATGTTGAGCATTGTAAATCAATTGACCAATTGGCTGACATATTCACAAAGCCATTGGCAAAAGATATTTTTGAATTCCATAGAAATAATTTAGGCATTGTAAAAGCTGCAGTAGTCAGCAGTAGTAATTAAGAGGGAGTGTTAGAAATAGTAATTACTTCAGTTAGCTTTAGCTTTTACTTGAGTTACTATTTAGAAGTTCAGTTAATAAATGCAACAGCATGCTTTGCATGCATGCAAAAGCTAGGTTAAAGCTTTTAGGGTTTTCCATAAGTGTTTAAATACACATTACGTTCTTGATTGTATTACATCAGTTGATCTCCGTTTATGAATAAAGATTGAAGAGCCGTAGCTCATTCCGCATTATCTTTGTTTTATTTCTGCCTCCAACCTTCAGTTTGGTATCAGAGCATAGGAGAAGATCAAATTGGTAGCATCAATTTCCGGAGAAGCCAAAGCCGTAGCTTTGAAGAATTTGTAAGTTTTTGAAGAAATTATTTTTTTTGGAGAAATTATTTAAAGAAAATATTTTTTTGGAGTACCGCGCCCTCCCTATAGTCCACAGAGCGGCACTTTAGGAACTATCGCGCCCATACTATAGGCTAAAGCGCGGCAGTTTGGGGAGATACGAGGTAAAAAATCTTGATTTCACCGCGGCCTCTCCCTAAGACAAAGAGCGGTAATTGGAACAAGGCGGCATTTTTTGGACAAGTGCAAAAAAGTTTTTACTTTATGTGATTCTTTTTTTACTTTCACGCAGTTATTGAGTAAGAATTTTTTCTTTTTACAAGAGAAGAAGATATTTGAAGATATTTTTGAAATCTTGTTTAAGAGGGAGAATTATTATTTGTTTTTTTTTAAAAAAAGAGGAAGGGAGATTATTTTGAATAAGAGCCAGTGAAAGACATCGCAGCGTCTATGGCTTCTAGCAGCAATCAATCTCAGATTTCTCCTCTTACAGGAAAAAAGGACTATGATGTATGGGCCACGAGGATGGCGGTTTATCTCAGGTCAGAAGATGCATGGGAATATGTCGTGTATGGCTATTCCGAACCTGCAGATGATGCAGCTTTTCAGGCCCTTTCAAACGCAGAGAAGGATGTCCTACGAGCGCATAGGAAGAAGGATGCAAAGGCACTGCATCTCATAATGAACGCTTTGGATAACAGCGTATTTCCAAAGATATCAGCATCTTTACATGCCAAAGCAGCATGGGATACCTTGGCGACCAGTTATCAAGGTGCTGGTAAGGTTCAAACAGCAACACTCCAAAACCTAAGAAGAGACTTTGAAGATCTGAAGATGAAAGAATCAGACTCTGTAGACTCTTTCATGACCAAAGTCATGGGGATTGTTAATCAGCTGAATATCTATGGTGAAAAGATTGGAGATCAAAGGGTGGTTGAAAGGGTTCTGAGATCCCTACCCCACAAATTTGAGTCGAAAGTTTCAGCGATTGAAGAAGCAAAAGATCTGAGTACTCTCTCTATAGACGAGTTGACCGGATCTTTACTTTCATTTGAATCCAGACTCAACAGGAATGAAGAATCCTCTCATGAGAATGCTTTCAAAGCACATGTCTCATTCTCAAGAAGCAGGGGAAGAGGCAGAGGCAGAGGAGAATCAAGAGGACGAGGCAGAAGTGGCCGAAGTAATGGCAATGGAGATCAAGATCACCATCATAACCATGAAGGCGGAAACTGCGACAAAAAAAGGTCAGATAAATCTAATATTCAGTGTTATTATTGCAATAAATTTGGGCATTATGCTCATCAATGCAAAAAGAAAAAGGCTGATCAAGCAAATCATAATGCTAATGTGACTAATACCTCTGAGGATAAAGATGATATGTTATTTCTTACATGTCATGCTGCACACGAAAGCCCAAAGGGACTTTGGCTTTTAGATAGTGGCTGCAGTAACCATATGACAGGTGACAGAGGTCTAATTGCAGACCTAGATGAATCAGTGAGGACAGAGGTCAAAGTTGGCACGGATGAGGTGGTTCCAGTTCTTGGAAAAGGAGTGGTCAACATTATGACCAAACAAGGCCAACAAAAGACAATCTCAGATGTCTATTATGCTCCAGGATTGAAGCATAATCTGCTTAGCATTGGGCAACTCACTGAAAAGAAGTACAAACTTGTCTTTGATGGATCAGATTGTGAAATTTATGACCCAAATCGACATTTGATCATCAAAATACAAGTGACTAGGAACAGGATGTATCCACTAGTCATGAATTGCAGCAGCAAGGTAACCTCTTTTGCTCAAAAAGCCACTTGCATGGATGATTATTGGTTATGGCATTTTAGATATGGACATCTTCACTTTGGTGGTCTCAAGTTTTTGCAGCAGAAAGAGATGGTAAAGGGATTGCCCCCTATGAAGGAGCCAGAAAGCAGTTGTGAGTGTTGCATCATTGCAAAGCAGCACAGGGATAGCTTTCCTAAAGGTATGTCTCGAAGGGCACATGCACCTTTAGAACTTATTCATACTGATCTAGTTGGACCAATGCAAACTCAATCGATTGGTGGAAGCTATTATTTCCTTACATTTATTGATGATTTCAGTAGAAAAACATGGGTGTATTTCCTTCGTCAGAAGTCTGAAACTTTTGGCAAGTTCAAGGAATTTAGGGCTTTGGTTGAAAAACAGAGTGGTTATCAACTCAAAGTATTGAGATCTGATGGAGGGGGAGAGTATGAATTAAAGGAATTTCATGATTACTGCAAGCATCATGGAATCAAGAGGCAATTCACTACAAGATATACTCCTCAGCAGAATGGTATTGCAGAACGCAAGAATAGAACCATCATGAATATGGCAAGGAGCATGCTGAAAGGAAGAAATGTGTCCCATGAATTTTGGGGAGACGCAGTGGCTTGTGCTGTTCATGTGATGAACAGATCTCCCACCAAAATTGTGAAGAACAGAGTACCAGAGAAAGCATGGTCAGGTATGACTTGTAATGTTTCTCATTTCAGAGTATTTGGTTGTGTTGCTTATGCTCATGTTCCTAAACAGCTAAGAAAAAAGCTAGACGACAGGAGTGAGAAATGTATATTTCTTGGATATGGTGAACAAACTAAAGCCTACAAGCTGTATAACCCTATTACCAAAAAGGTTATTCTTAGCAGAGATGTTTTGTTCAAGGAGGAAGAGTCATGGAATGGAACCATAGACAAGGGTATGGGAGCTGCAATACCCCAACCAGAAGATGGAGAAGATGAGGAGCTGATTGGACAACAAGATCCAGTAGCATCTTCACCAATAGCAAATACTCCAGAAAGAACACCTAGAAACTCAGTTCGAGGTGAAGCATCAAGTCCGCAGTCAGGTAATGAATCTGATTACAGTAATAAAAAGACTAGAAGATTGACAGATATTTATGATGAATTGGATGCAAATACCAATTATGTTTTTATTGCTAGTGAACCTGTGTTTTATGAAGAGGCTGTAAAACAAGAGCATTGGGTAAATGCTATGGACGAAGAGATAGATTCCATTGAGAGAAATGATACATGGGATCTAGTTGACCTGCCAAAGAATAAGAAACCCATTGGTGTGAAGTGGGTTTATAAAACCAAACTCAATGAAAAAGGTGAGATTGATAGGTACAAGGCAAGGTTAGTAGCAAAGGGTTTCTCGCAACAACCAGGAATTGATTTTGGAGAAACTTTTGCACCAGTGGCAAGATTGGACACAGTAAGAGCAGTCCTAGCAATTGCAGCACAAAAAAAATGGAAAGTGTATCAGATGGATGTCAAGTCGGCATTCTTGAATGGAATTCTTGAAGAAGAAATTTATGTGGAGCAGCCACATGGGTATGAAATAAAAGAACATGAAGACAAAGTTTACAAGTTGAAAAAAGCTCTATATGGGCTTAAGCAAGCTCCAAGAGCTTGGTATAGCAGAATTGATTCTTATCTCATCAAAAATGGTTTTAGCAGAAGCAGCAGTGAACCAACACTTTACACAAAGGTAAATCAAGAAGGACAGATTTTAATAGTTTGTTTGTATGTTGATGATATGATTTTTACAGGCGACCTCTCAGTAGATGAGTTCAAGGCAGCTATGAAGAAAGAGTTTGAGATGACAGACCTTGGATTGATGAGGTTCTTTCTTGGCCTAGAAGTAGAACAGTCAGAAAAGGGTATATTTATCTCTCAAAATAAATATGCTAATGAAGTTCTTAAGCGATTCAGAATGCTTAATTGCAAAACAACACCTACACCAGTGGCAACAGGTACTAAGTTGAGCAAAGAAGATTGCAGTCCCAATGTAGATCCAACATTGTATAAAAGACTTGTAGGAAGTCTCATGTACCTCACAGCTACGAGACCTGACATTATGTTTGCTGTCAACTTGATTTCAAGGTTCATGGAGTCTCCCAAAGACTCGCATTGGCAAGTTGGCAAAAGGATCTTACGATATGTTGCAGGGACTTCAAGCTATGGAATTTTATACTCAAGCACAGAGTATGATGTTTTGACAGGTTTCACTGACAGTGATTTTGCAGGAAGTTTGGATGACAGGAAGAGCACTTCCGGTCATGTTTTTCATCTTGGATCAGGGGTGATTTCATGGGCATCCAAGAAGCATCCCATTGTAACACTTTCATCGGCAGAAGCAGAGTATGTAGCAGCGATATCAGCAGCATGTCAAGCAGTCTGGTTACGCAGAGTTTTAGAAGGTCTTCAACAGAAACAAGAAGGACCAACCACAGTTTATTGTGACAACAACTCAGCAATTTCTCTATCCAAGAACCATGTTTTTCACCAGAAAAGCAAACACATTGATACTAGATATCACTTCATAAGAGAGCTTGTGAACAATGGTGAAGTTCATGTTGAGCATTGTAAATCAATTGACCAATTGGCTGACATATTCACAAAGCCATTGGCAAAAGATATTTTTGAATTCCATAGAAATAATTTAGGCATTGTAAAAGCTGCAGTAGTCAGCAGTAGTAATTAAGAGGGAGTGTTAGAAATAGTAATTACTTCAGTTAGCTTTAGCTTTTACTTGAGTTACTATTTAGAAGTTCAGTTAATAAATGCAACAGCATGCTTTGCATGCATGCAAAAGCTAGGTTAAAGCTTTTAGGGTTTTCCATAAGTGTTTAAATACACATTACGTTCTTGATTGTATTACATCAGTTGATCTCCGTTTATGAATAAAGATTGAAGAGCCGTAGCTCATTCCGCATTATCTTTGTTTTATTTCTGCCTCCAACCTTCAGTTTGGTATCAGAGCATAGGAGAAGATCAAATTGGTAGCATCAATTTCCGGAGAAGCCAAAGCCGTAGCTTTGAAGAATTTGTAAGTTTTTGAAGAAATTATTTTTTTTGGAGAAATTATTTAAAGAAAATATTTTTTTGGAGTACCGCGCCCTCCCTATAGTCCACAGAGCGGCACTTTAGGAACTATCGCGCCCATAATATAGGCTAAAGCGCGGCAGTTTGGGGAGATACGAGGTAAAAAATCTTGATTTCACCGCGGCCTCTCCCTAAGACAAAGAGCGGTAATTGGAACAAGGCGGCATTTTTTGGACAAGTGCAAAAAAGTTTTTACTTTATGTGATTCTTTTTTTACTTTCACGCAGTTATTGAGTAAGAATTTTTTCTTTTTACAAGAGAAGAAGATATTTGAAGATATTTTTGAAATCTTGTTTAAGAGGGAGAATTATTATTTGTTTTTTTTTAAAAAAAGAGGAAGGGAGATTATTTTGAATAAGAGCCAGTGAAAGACATCGCAGCGTCTATGGCTTCTAGCAGCAATCAATCTCAGATTTCTCCTCTTACAGGAAAAAAGGACTATGATGTATGGGCCACGAGGATGGCGGTTTATCTCAGGTCAGAAGATGCATGGGAATATGTCGTGTATGGCTATTCCGAACCTGCAGATGATGCAGCTTTTCAGGCCCTTTCAAACGCAGAGAAGGATGTCCTACGAGCGCATAGGAAGAAGGATGCAAAGGCACTGCATCTCATAATGAACGCTTTGGATAACAGCGTATTTCCAAAGATATCAGCATCTTTACATGCCAAAGCAGCATGGGATACCTTGGCGACCAGTTATCAAGGTGCTGGTAAGGTTCAAACAGCAACACTCCAAAACCTAAGAAGAGACTTTGAAGATCTGAAGATGAAAGAATCAGACTCTGTAGACTCTTTCATGACCAAAGTCATGGGGATTGTTAATCAGCTGAATATCTATGGTGAAAAGATTGGAGATCAAAGGGTGGTTGAAAGGGTTCTGAGATCCCTACCCCACAAATTTGAGTCGAAAGTTTCAGCGATTGAAGAAGCAAAAGATCTGAGTACTCTCTCTATAGACGAGTTGACCGGATCTTTACTTTCATTTGAATCCAGACTCAACAGGAATGAAGAATCCTCTCATGAGAATGCTTTCAAAGCACATGTCTCATTCTCAAGAAGCAGGGGAAGAGGCAGAGGCAGAGGAGAATCAAGAGGACGAGGCAGAAGTGGCCGAAGTAATGGCAATGGAGATCAAGATCACCATCATAGCCATGAAGGCGGAAACTGCGACAAAAAAAGGTCAGATAAATCTAATATTCAGTGTTATTATTGCAATAAATTTGGGCATTATGCTCATCAATGCAAAAAGAAAAAGGCTGATCAAGCAAATCATAATGCTAATGTGACTAATACCTCTGAGGATAAAGATGATATGTTATTTCTTACATGTCATGCTGCACACGAAAGCCCAAAGGGACTTTGGCTTTTAGATAGTGGCTGCAGTAACCATATGACAGGTGACAGAGGTCTAATTGCAGACCTAGATGAATCAGTGAGGACAGAGGTCAAAGTTGGCACGGATGAGGTGGTTCCAGTTCTTGGAAAAGGAGTGGTCAACATTATGACCAAACAAGGCCAACAAAAGACAATCTCAGATGTCTATTATGCTCCAGGATTGAAGCATAATCTGCTTAGCATTGGGCAACTCACTGAAAAGAAGTACAAACTTGTCTTTGATGGATCAGATTGTGAAATTTATGACCCAAATCGACATTTGATCATCAAAATACAAGTGACTAGGAACAGGATGTATCCACTAGTCATGAATTGCAGCAGCAAGGTAACCTCTTTTGCTCAAAAAGCCACTTGCATGGATGATTATTGGTTATGGCATTTTAGATATGGACATCTTCACTTTGGTGGTCTCAAGTTTTTGCAGCAGAAAGAGATGGTAAAGGGATTGCCCCCTATGAAGGAGCCAGAAAGCAGTTGTGAGTATTGCATCATTGCAAAGCAGCACAGGGATAGCTTTCCTAAAGGTATGTCTCGAAGGGCACATGCACCTTTAGAACTTATTCATACTGATCTAGTTGGACCAATGCAAACTCAATCGATTGGTGGAAGCTATTATTTCCTTACATTTATTGATGATTTCAGTAGAAAAACATGGGTGTATTTCCTTCGTCAGAAGTCTGAAACTTTTGGCAAGTTCAAGGAATTTAGGGCTTTGGTTGAAAAACAGAGTGGTTATCAACTCAAAGTATTGAGATCTGATGGAGGGGGAGAGTATGAATTAAAGGAATTTCATGATTACTGCAAGCATCATGGAATCAAGAGGCAATTCACTACAAGATATACTCCTCAGCAGAATGGTATTGCAGAACGCAAGAATAGAACCATCATGAATATGGCAAGGAGCATGCTGAAAGGAAGAAATGTGTCCCATGAATTTTGGGGAGACGCAGTGGCTTGTGCTGTTCATGTGATGAACAGATCTCCCACCAAAATTGTGAAGAACAGAGTACCAGAGAAAGCATGGTCAGGTATGACTTGTAATGTTTCTCATTTCAGAGTATTTGGTTGTGTTGCTTATGCTCATGTTCCTAAACAGCTAAGAAAAAAGCTAGACGACAGGAGTGAGAAATGTATATTTCTTGGATATGGTGAACAAACTAAAGCCTACAAGCTGTATAACCCTATTACCAAAAAGGTTATTCTTAGCAGAGATGTTTTGTTCAAGGAGGAAGAGTCATGGAATGGAACCATAGACAAGGGTATGGGAGCTGCAATACCCCAACCAGAAGATGGAGAAGATGAGGAGCTGATTGGACAACAAGATCCAGTAGCATCTTCACCAATAGCAAATACTCCAGAAAGAACACCTAGAAACTCAGTTCGAGGTGAAGCATCAAGTCCGCAGTCAGGTAATGAATCTGATTACAGTAATAAAAAGACTAGAAGATTGACAGATATTTATGATGAATTGGATGCAAATACCAATTATGTTTTTATTGCTAGTGAACCTGTGTTTTATGAAGAGGCTGTAAAACAAGAGCATTGGGTAAATGCTATGGACGAAGAGATAGATTCCATTGAGAGAAATGATACATGGGATCTAGTTGACCTGCCAAAGAATAAGAAACCCATTGGTGTGAAGTGGGTTTATAAAACCAAACTCAATGAAAAAGGTGAGATTGATAGGTACAAGGCAAGGTTAGTAGCAAAGGGTTTCTCGCAACAACCAGGAATTGATTTTGGAGAAACTTTTGCACCAGTGGCAAGATTGGACACAGTAAGAGCAGTCCTAGCAATTGCAGCACAAAAAAAATGGAAAGTGTATCAGATGGATGTCAAGTCGGCATTCTTGAATGGAATTCTTGAAGAAGAAATTTATGTGGAGCAGCCACATGGGTATGAAATAAAAGAACATGAAGACAAAGTTTACAAGTTGAAAAAAGCTCTATATGGGCTTAAGCAAGCTCCAAGAGCTTGGTATAGCAGAATTGATTCTTATCTCATCAAAAATGGTTTTAGCAGAAGCAGCAGTGAACCAACACTTTACACAAAGGTAAATCAAGAAGGACAGATTTTAATAGTTTGTTTGTATGTTGATGATATGATTTTTACAGGCGACCTCTCAGTAGATGAGTTCAAGGCAGCTATGAAGAAAGAGTTTGAGATGACAGACCTTGGATTGATGAGGTTCTTTCTTGGCCTAGAAGTAGAACAGTCAGAAAAGGGTATATTTATCTCTCAAAATAAATATGCTAATGAAGTTCTTAAGCGATTCAGAATGCTTAATTGCAAAACAACACCTACACCAGTGGCAACAGGTACTAAGTTGAGCAAAGAAGATTGCAGTCCCAATGTAGATCCAACATTGTATAAAAGACTTGTAGGAAGTCTCATGTACCTCACAGCTACGAGACCTGACATTATGTTTGCTGTCAGCTTGATTTCAAGGTTCATGGAGTCTCCCAAAGACTCGCATTGGCAAGTTGGCAAAAGGATCTTACGATATGTTGCAGGGACTTCAAGCTATGGAATTTTATACTCAAGCACAGAGTATGATGTTTTGACAGGTTTCACTGACAGTGATTTTGCAGGAAGTTTGGATGACAGGAAGAGCACTTCCGGTCATGTTTTTCATCTTGGATCAGGGGTGATTTCATGGGCATCCAAGAAGCAGCCCATTGTAACACTTTCATCGGCAGAAGCAGAGTATGTAGCAGCGACATCAGCAGCATGTCAAGCAGTCTGGTTACGCAGAGTTTTAGAAGGTCTTCAACAGAAACAAGAAGGACCAACCACAGTTTATTGTGACAACAACTCAGCAATTGCTCTATCCAAGAACCATGTTTTTCACCAGAAAAGCAAACACATTGATACTAGATATCACTTCATAAGAGAGCTTGTGAACAATGGTGAAGTTCATGTTGAGCATTGTAAATCAATTGACCAATTGGCTGACATATTCACAAAGCCATTGGCAAAAGATATTTTTGAATTCCATAGAAATAATTTAGGCATTGTAAAAGCTGCAGTAGTCAGCAGTAGTAATTAAGAGGGAGTGTTAGAAATAGTAATTACTTCAGTTAGCTTTAGCTTTTACTTGAGTTACTATTTAGAAGTTCAGTTAATAAATGCAACAGCATGCTTTGCATGCATGCAAAAGCTAGGTTAAAGCTTTTAGGGTTTTCCATAAGTGTTTAAATACACATTACGTTCTTGATTGTATTACATCAGTTGATCTCCGTTTATGAATAAAGATTGAAGAGCCGTAGCTCATTCCGCATTATCTTTGTTTTATTTCTGCCTCCAACCTTCAGTTTGGTATCAGAGCATAGGAGAAGATCAAATTGGTAGCATCAATTTCCGGAGAAGCCAAAGCCGTAGCTTTGAAGAATTTGTAAGTTTTTGAAGAAATTATTTTTTTTGGAGAAATTATTTAAAGAAAATATTTTTTTGGAGTACCGCGCCCTCCCTATAGTCCACAGAGCGGCACTTTAGGAACTATCGCGCCCATACTATAGGCTAAAGCGCGGCAGTTTGGGGAGATACGAGGTAAAAAATCTTGATTTCACCGCGGCCTCTCCCTAAGACAAAGAGCGGTAATTGGAACAAGGCGGCATTTTTTGGACAAGTGCAAAAAAGTTTTTACTTTATGTGATTCTTTTTTTACTTTCACGCAGTTATTGAGTAAGAATTTTTTCTTTTTACAAGAGAAGAAGATATTTGAAGATATTTTTGAAATCTTGTTTAAGAGGGAGAATTATTATTTGTTTTTTTTTAAAAAAAGAGGAAGGGAGATTATTTTGAATAAGAGCCAGTGAAAGACATCGCAGCGTCTATGGCTTCTAGCAGCAATCAATCTCAGATTTCTCCTCTTACAGGAAAAAAGGACTATGATGTATGGGCCACGAGGATGGCGGTTTATCTCAGGTCAGAAGATGCATGGGAATATGTCGTGTATGGCTATTCCGAACCTGCAGATGATGCAGCTTTTCAGGCCCTTTCAAACGCAGAGAAGGATGTCCTACGAGCGCATAGGAAGAAGGATGCAAAGGCACTGCATCTCATAATGAACGCTTTGGATAACAGCGTATTTCCAAAGATATCAGCATCTTTACATGCCAAAGCAGCATGGGATACCTTGGCGACCAGTTATCAAGGTGCTGGTAAGGTTCAAACAGCAACACTCCAAAACCTAAGAAGAGACTTTGAAGATCTGAAGATGAAAGAATCAGACTCTGTAGACTCTTTCATGACCAAAGTCATGGGGATTGTTAATCAGCTGAATATCTATGGTGAAAAGATTGGAGATCAAAGGGTGGTTGAAAGGGTTCTGAGATCCCTACCCCACAAATTTGAGTCGAAAGTTTCAGCGATTGAAGAAGCAAAAGATCTGAGTACTCTCTCTATAGACGAGTTGACCGGATCTTTACTTTCATTTGAATCCAGACTCAACAGGAATGAAGAATCCTCTCATGAGAATGCTTTCAAAGCACATGTCTCATTCTCAAGAAGCAGGGGAAGAGGCAGAGGCAGAGGAGAATCAAGAGGACGAGGCAGAAGTGGCCGAAGTAATGGCAATGGAGATCAAGATCACCATCATAACCATGAAGGCGGAAACTGCGACAAAAAAAGGTCAGATAAATCTAATATTCAGTGTTATTATTGCAATAAATTTGGGCATTATGCTCATCAATGCAAAAAGAAAAAGGCTGATCAAGCAAATCATAATGCTAATGTGACTAATACCTCTGAGGATAAAGATGATATGTTATTTCTTACATGTCATGCTGCACACGAAAGCCCAAAGGGACTTTGGCTTTTAGATAGTGGCTGCAGTAACCATATGACAGGTGACAGAGGTCTAATTGCAGACCTAGATGAATCAGTGAGGACAGAGGTCAAAGTTGGCACGGATGAGGTGGTTCCAGTTCTTGGAAAAGGAGTGGTCAACATTATGACCAAACAAGGCCAACAAAAGACAATCTCAGATGTCTATTATGCTCCAGGATTGAAGCATAATCTGCTTAGCATTGGGCAACTCACTGAAAAGAAGTACAAACTTGTCTTTGATGGATCAGATTGTGAAATTTATGACCCAAATCGACATTTGATCATCAAAATACAAGTGACTAGGAACAGGATGTATCCACTAGTCATGAATTGCAGCAGCAAGGTAACCTCTTTTGCTCAAAAAGCCACTTGCATGGATGATTATTGGTTATGGCATTTTAGATATGGACATCTTCACTTTGGTGGTCTCAAGTTTTTGCAGCAGAAAGAGATGGTAAAGGGATTGCCCCCTATGAAGGAGCCAGAAAGCAGTTGTGAGTGTTGCATCATTGCAAAGCAGCACAGGGATAGCTTTCCTAAAGGTATGTCTCGAAGGGCACATGCACCTTTAGAACTTATTCATACTGATCTAGTTGGACCAATGCAAACTCAATCGATTGGTGGAAGCTATTATTTCCTTACATTTATTGATGATTTCAGTAGAAAAACATGGGTGTATTTCCTTCGTCAGAAGTCTGAAACTTTTGGCAAGTTCAAGGAATTTAGGGCTTTGGTTGAAAAACAGAGTGGTTATCAACTCAAAGTATTGAGATCTGATGGAGGGGGAGAGTATGAATTAAAGGAATTTCATGATTACTGCAAGCATCATGGAATCAAGAGGCAATTCACTACAAGATATACTCCTCAGCAGAATGGTATTGCAGAACGCAAGAATAGAACCATCATGAATATGGCAAGGAGCATGCTGAAAGGAAGAAATGTGTCCCATGAATTTTGGGGAGACGCAGTGGCTTGTGCTGTTCATGTGATGAACAGATCTCCCACCAAAATTGTGAAGAACAGAGTACCAGAGAAAGCATGGTCAGGTATGACTTGTAATGTTTCTCATTTCAGAGTATTTGGTTGTGTTGCTTATGCTCATGTTCCTAAACAGCTAAGAAAAAAGCTAGACGACAGGAGTGAGAAATGTATATTTCTTGGATATGGTGAACAAACTAAAGCCTACAAGCTGTATAACCCTATTACCAAAAAGGTTATTCTTAGCAGAGATGTTTTGTTCAAGGAGGAAGAGTCATGGAATGGAACCATAGACAAGGGTATGGGAGCTGCAATACCCCAACCAGAAGATGGAGAAGATGAGGAGCTGATTGGACAACAAGATCCAGTAGCATCTTCACCAATAGCAAATACTCCAGAAAGAACACCTAGAAACTCAGTTCGAGGTGAAGCATCAAGTCCGCAGTCAGGTAATGAATCTGATTACAGTAATAAAAAGACTAGAAGATTGACAGATATTTATGATGAATTGGATGCAAATACCAATTATGTTTTTATTGCTAGTGAACCTGTGTTTTATGAAGAGGCTGTAAAACAAGAGCATTGGGTAAATGCTATGGACGAAGAGATAGATTCCATTGAGAGAAATGATACATGGGATCTAGTTGACCTGCCAAAGAATAAGAAACCCATTGGTGTGAAGTGGGTTTATAAAACCAAACTCAATGAAAAAGGTGAGATTGATAGGTACAAGGCAAGGTTAGTAGCAAAGGGTTTCTCGCAACAACCAGGAATTGATTTTGGAGAAACTTTTGCACCAGTGGCAAGATTGGACACAGTAAGAGCAGTCCTAGCAATTGCAGCACAAAAAAAATGGAAAGTGTATCAGATGGATGTCAAGTCGGCATTCTTGAATGGAATTCTTGAAGAAGAAATTTATGTGGAGCAGCCACATGGGTATGAAATAAAAGAACATGAAGACAAAGTTTACAAGTTGAAAAAAGCTCTATATGGGCTTAAGCAAGCTCCAAGAGCTTGGTATAGCAGAATTGATTCTTATCTCATCAAAAATGGTTTTAGCAGAAGCAGCAGTGAACCAACACTTTACACAAAGGTAAATCAAGAAGGACAGATTTTAATAGTTTGTTTGTATGTTGATGATATGATTTTTACAGGCGACCTCTCAGTAGATGAGTTCAAGGCAGCTATGAAGAAAGAGTTTGAGATGACAGACCTTGGATTGATGAGGTTCTTTCTTGGCCTAGAAGTAGAACAGTCAGAAAAGGGTATATTTATCTCTCAAAATAAATATGCTAATGAAGTTCTTAAGCGATTCAGAATGCTTAATTGCAAAACAACACCTACACCAGTGGCAACAGGTACTAAGTTGAGCAAAGAAGATTGCAGTCCCAATGTAGATCCAACATTGTATAAAAGACTTGTAGGAAGTCTCATGTACCTCACAGCTACGAGACCTGACATTATGTTTGCTGTCAACTTGATTTCAAGGTTCATGGAGTCTCCCAAAGACTCGCATTGGCAAGTTGGCAAAAGGATCTTACGATATGTTGCAGGGACTTCAAGCTATGGAATTTTATACTCAAGCACAGAGTATGATGTTTTGACAGGTTTCACTGACAGTGATTTTGCAGGAAGTTTGGATGACAGGAAGAGCACTTCCGGTCATGTTTTTCATCTTGGATCAGGGGTGATTTCATGGGCATCCAAGAAGCATCCCATTGTAACACTTTCATCGGCAGAAGCAGAGTATGTAGCAGCGATATCAGCAGCATGTCAAGCAGTCTGGTTACGCAGAGTTTTAGAAGGTCTTCAACAGAAACAAGAAGGACCAACCACAGTTTATTGTGACAACAACTCAGCAATTTCTCTATCCAAGAACCATGTTTTTCACCAGAAAAGCAAACACATTGATACTAGATATCACTTCATAAGAGAGCTTGTGAACAATGGTGAAGTTCATGTTGAGCATTGTAAATCAATTGACCAATTGGCTGACATATTCACAAAGCCATTGGCAAAAGATATTTTTGAATTCCATAGAAATAATTTAGGCATTGTAAAAGCTGCAGTAGTCAGCAGTAGTAATTAAGAGGGAGTGTTAGAAATAGTAATTACTTCAGTTAGCTTTAGCTTTTACTTGAGTTACTATTTAGAAGTTCAGTTAATAAATGCAACAGCATGCTTTGCATGCATGCAAAAGCTAGGTTAAAGCTTTTAGGGTTTTCCATAAGTGTTTAAATACACATTACGTTCTTGATTGTATTACATCAGTTGATCTCCGTTTATGAATAAAGATTGAAGAGCCGTAGCTCATTCCGCATTATCTTTGTTTTATTTCTGCCTCCAACCTTCAGTTTGGTATCAGAGCATAGGAGAAGATCAAATTGGTAGCATCAATTTCCGGAGAAGCCAAAGCCGTAGCTTTGAAGAATTTGTAAGTTTTTGAAGAAATTATTTTTTTTGGAGAAATTATTTAAAGAAAATATTTTTTTGGAGTACCGCGCCCTCCCTATAGTCCACAGAGCGGCACTTTAGGAACTATCGCGCCCATAATATAGGCTAAAGCGCGGCAGTTTGGGGAGATACGAGGTAAAAAATCTTGATTTCACCGCGGCCTCTCCCTAAGACAAAGAGCGGTAATTGGAACAAGGCGGCATTTTTTGGACAAGTGCAAAAAAGTTTTTACTTTATGTGATTCTTTTTTTACTTTCACGCAGTTATTGAGTAAGAATTTTTTCTTTTTACAAGAGAAGAAGATATTTGAAGATATTTTTGAAATCTTGTTTAAGAGGGAGAATTATTATTTGTTTTTTTTTAAAAAAAGAGGAAGGGAGATTATTTTGAATAAGAGCCAGTGAAAGACATCGCAGCGTCTATGGCTTCTAGCAGCAATCAATCTCAGATTTCTCCTCTTACAGGAAAAAAGGACTATGATGTATGGGCCACGAGGATGGCGGTTTATCTCAGGTCAGAAGATGCATGGGAATATGTCGTGTATGGCTATTCCGAACCTGCAGATGATGCAGCTTTTCAGGCCCTTTCAAACGCAGAGAAGGATGTCCTACGAGCGCATAGGAAGAAGGATGCAAAGGCACTGCATCTCATAATGAACGCTTTGGATAACAGCGTATTTCCAAAGATATCAGCATCTTTACATGCCAAAGCAGCATGGGATACCTTGGCGACCAGTTATCAAGGTGCTGGTAAGGTTCAAACAGCAACACTCCAAAACCTAAGAAGAGACTTTGAAGATCTGAAGATGAAAGAATCAGACTCTGTAGACTCTTTCATGACCAAAGTCATGGGGATTGTTAATCAGCTGAATATCTATGGTGAAAAGATTGGAGATCAAAGGGTGGTTGAAAGGGTTCTGAGATCCCTACCCCACAAATTTGAGTCGAAAGTTTCAGCGATTGAAGAAGCAAAAGATCTGAGTACTCTCTCTATAGACGAGTTGACCGGATCTTTACTTTCATTTGAATCCAGACTCAACAGGAATGAAGAATCCTCTCATGAGAATGCTTTCAAAGCACATGTCTCATTCTCAAGAAGCAGGGGAAGAGGCAGAGGCAGAGGAGAATCAAGAGGACGAGGCAGAAGTGGCCGAAGTAATGGCAATGGAGATCAAGATCACCATCATAGCCATGAAGGCGGAAACTGCGACAAAAAAAGGTCAGATAAATCTAATATTCAGTGTTATTATTGCAATAAATTTGGGCATTATGCTCATCAATGCAAAAAGAAAAAGGCTGATCAAGCAAATCATAATGCTAATGTGACTAATACCTCTGAGGATAAAGATGATATGTTATTTCTTACATGTCATGCTGCACACGAAAGCCCAAAGGGACTTTGGCTTTTAGATAGTGGCTGCAGTAACCATATGACAGGTGACAGAGGTCTAATTGCAGACCTAGATGAATCAGTGAGGACAGAGGTCAAAGTTGGCACGGATGAGGTGGTTCCAGTTCTTGGAAAAGGAGTGGTCAACATTATGACCAAACAAGGCCAACAAAAGACAATCTCAGATGTCTATTATGCTCCAGGATTGAAGCATAATCTGCTTAGCATTGGGCAACTCACTGAAAAGAAGTACAAACTTGTCTTTGATGGATCAGATTGTGAAATTTATGACCCAAATCGACATTTGATCATCAAAATACAAGTGACTAGGAACAGGATGTATCCACTAGTCATGAATTGCAGCAGCAAGGTAACCTCTTTTGCTCAAAAAGCCACTTGCATGGATGATTATTGGTTATGGCATTTTAGATATGGACATCTTCACTTTGGTGGTCTCAAGTTTTTGCAGCAGAAAGAGATGGTAAAGGGATTGCCCCCTATGAAGGAGCCAGAAAGCAGTTGTGAGTATTGCATCATTGCAAAGCAGCACAGGGATAGCTTTCCTAAAGGTATGTCTCGAAGGGCACATGCACCTTTAGAACTTATTCATACTGATCTAGTTGGACCAATGCAAACTCAATCGATTGGTGGAAGCTATTATTTCCTTACATTTATTGATGATTTCAGTAGAAAAACATGGGTGTATTTCCTTCGTCAGAAGTCTGAAACTTTTGGCAAGTTCAAGGAATTTAGGGCTTTGGTTGAAAAACAGAGTGGTTATCAACTCAAAGTATTGAGATCTGATGGAGGGGGAGAGTATGAATTAAAGGAATTTCATGATTACTGCAAGCATCATGGAATCAAGAGGCAATTCACTACAAGATATACTCCTCAGCAGAATGGTATTGCAGAACGCAAGAATAGAACCATCATGAATATGGCAAGGAGCATGCTGAAAGGAAGAAATGTGTCCCATGAATTTTGGGGAGACGCAGTGGCTTGTGCTGTTCATGTGATGAACAGATCTCCCACCAAAATTGTGAAGAACAGAGTACCAGAGAAAGCATGGTCAGGTATGACTTGTAATGTTTCTCATTTCAGAGTATTTGGTTGTGTTGCTTATGCTCATGTTCCTAAACAGCTAAGAAAAAAGCTAGACGACAGGAGTGAGAAATGTATATTTCTTGGATATGGTGAACAAACTAAAGCCTACAAGCTGTATAACCCTATTACCAAAAAGGTTATTCTTAGCAGAGATGTTTTGTTCAAGGAGGAAGAGTCATGGAATGGAACCATAGACAAGGGTATGGGAGCTGCAATACCCCAACCAGAAGATGGAGAAGATGAGGAGCTGATTGGACAACAAGATCCAGTAGCATCTTCACCAATAGCAAATACTCCAGAAAGAACACCTAGAAACTCAGTTCGAGGTGAAGCATCAAGTCCGCAGTCAGGTAATGAATCTGATTACAGTAATAAAAAGACTAGAAGATTGACAGATATTTATGATGAATTGGATGCAAATACCAATTATGTTTTTATTGCTAGTGAACCTGTGTTTTATGAAGAGGCTGTAAAACAAGAGCATTGGGTAAATGCTATGGACGAAGAGATAGATTCCATTGAGAGAAATGATACATGGGATCTAGTTGACCTGCCAAAGAATAAGAAACCCATTGGTGTGAAGTGGGTTTATAAAACCAAACTCAATGAAAAAGGTGAGATTGATAGGTACAAGGCAAGGTTAGTAGCAAAGGGTTTCTCGCAACAACCAGGAATTGATTTTGGAGAAACTTTTGCACCAGTGGCAAGATTGGACACAGTAAGAGCAGTCCTAGCAATTGCAGCACAAAAAAAATGGAAAGTGTATCAGATGGATGTCAAGTCGGCATTCTTGAATGGAATTCTTGAAGAAGAAATTTATGTGGAGCAGCCACATGGGTATGAAATAAAAGAACATGAAGACAAAGTTTACAAGTTGAAAAAAGCTCTATATGGGCTTAAGCAAGCTCCAAGAGCTTGGTATAGCAGAATTGATTCTTATCTCATCAAAAATGGTTTTAGCAGAAGCAGCAGTGAACCAACACTTTACACAAAGGTAAATCAAGAAGGACAGATTTTAATAGTTTGTTTGTATGTTGATGATATGATTTTTACAGGCGACCTCTCAGTAGATGAGTTCAAGGCAGCTATGAAGAAAGAGTTTGAGATGACAGACCTTGGATTGATGAGGTTCTTTCTTGGCCTAGAAGTAGAACAGTCAGAAAAGGGTATATTTATCTCTCAAAATAAATATGCTAATGAAGTTCTTAAGCGATTCAGAATGCTTAATTGCAAAACAACACCTACACCAGTGGCAACAGGTACTAAGTTGAGCAAAGAAGATTGCAGTCCCAATGTAGATCCAACATTGTATAAAAGACTTGTAGGAAGTCTCATGTACCTCACAGCTACGAGACCTGACATTATGTTTGCTGTCAGCTTGATTTCAAGGTTCATGGAGTCTCCCAAAGACTCGCATTGGCAAGTTGGCAAAAGGATCTTACGATATGTTGCAGGGACTTCAAGCTATGGAATTTTATACTCAAGCACAGAGTATGATGTTTTGACAGGTTTCACTGACAGTGATTTTGCAGGAAGTTTGGATGACAGGAAGAGCACTTCCGGTCATGTTTTTCATCTTGGATCAGGGGTGATTTCATGGGCATCCAAGAAGCAGCCCATTGTAACACTTTCATCGGCAGAAGCAGAGTATGTAGCAGCGACATCAGCAGCATGTCAAGCAGTCTGGTTACGCAGAGTTTTAGAAGGTCTTCAACAGAAACAAGAAGGACCAACCACAGTTTATTGTGACAACAACTCAGCAATTGCTCTATCCAAGAACCATGTTTTTCACCAGAAAAGCAAACACATTGATACTAGATATCACTTCATAAGAGAGCTTGTGAACAATGGTGAAGTTCATGTTGAGCATTGTAAATCAATTGACCAATTGGCTGACATATTCACAAAGCCATTGGCAAAAGATATTTTTGAATTCCATAGAAATAATTTAGGCATTGTAAAAGCTGCAGTAGTCAGCAGTAGTAATTAAGAGGGAGTGTTAGAAATAGTAATTACTTCAGTTAGCTTTAGCTTTTACTTGAGTTACTATTTAGAAGTTCAGTTAATAAATGCAACAGCATGCTTTGCATGCATGCAAAAGCTAGGTTAAAGCTTTTAGGGTTTTCCATAAGTGTTTAAATACACATTACGTTCTTGATTGTATTACATCAGTTGATCTCCGTTTATGAATAAAGATTGAAGAGCCGTAGCTCATTCCGCATTATCTTTGTTTTATTTCTGCCTCCAACCTTCAGTTTGGTATCAGAGCATAGGAGAAGATCAAATTGGTAGCATCAATTTCCGGAGAAGCCAAAGCCGTAGCTTTGAAGAATTTGTAAGTTTTTGAAGAAATTATTTTTTTTGGAGAAATTATTTAAAGAAAATATTTTTTTGGAGTACCGCGCCCTCCCTATAGTCCACAGAGCGGCACTTTAGGAACTATCGCGCCCATACTATAGGCTAAAGCGCGGCAGTTTGGGGAGATACGAGGTAAAAAATCTTGATTTCACCGCGGCCTCTCCCTAAGACAAAGAGCGGTAATTGGAACAAGGCGGCATTTTTTGGACAAGTGCAAAAATTTTTTTACTTTATGTGATTCTTTTTTTACTTTCACGCAGTTATTGAGTAAGAATTTTTTCTTTTTACAAGAGAAGAAGATATTTGAAGATATTTTTGAAATCTTGTTTAAGAGGGAGAATTATTATTTGTTTTTTTTTAAAAAAAGAGGAAGGGAGATTATTTTGAATAAGAGCCAGTGAAAGACATCGCAGCGTCTATGGCTTCTAGCAGCAATCAATCTCAGATTTCTCCTCTTACAGGAAAAAAGGACTATGATGTATGGGCCACGAGGATGGCGGTTTATCTCAGGTCAGAAGATGCATGGGAATATGTCGTGTATGGCTATTCCGAACCTGCAGATGATGCAGCTTTTCAGGCCCTTTCAAACGCAGAGAAGGATGTCCTACGAGCGCATAGGAAGAAGGATGCAAAGGCACTGCATCTCATAATGAACGCTTTGGATAACAGCGTATTTCCAAAGATATCAGCATCTTTACATGCCAAAGCAGCATGGGATACCTTGGCGACCAGTTATCAAGGTGCTGGTAAGGTTCAAACAGCAACACTCCAAAACCTAAGAAGAGACTTTGAAGATCTGAAGATGAAAGAATCAGACTCTGTAGACTCTTTCATGACCAAAGTCATGGGGATTGTTAATCAGCTGAATATCTATGGTGAAAAGATTGGAGATCAAAGGGTGGTTGAAAGGGTTCTGAGATCCCTACCCCACAAATTTGAGTCGAAAGTTTCAGCGATTGAAGAAGCAAAAGATCTGAGTACTCTCTCTATAGACGAGTTGACCGGATCTTTACTTTCATTTGAATCCAGACTCAACAGGAATGAAGAATCCTCTCATGAGAATGCTTTCAAAGCACATGTCTCATTCTCAAGAAGCAGGGGAAGAGGCAGAGGCAGAGGAGAATCAAGAGGACGAGGCAGAAGTGGCCGAAGTAATGGCAATGGAGATCAAGATCACCATCATAACCATGAAGGCGGAAACTGCGACAAAAAAAGGTCAGATAAATCTAATATTCAGTGTTATTATTGCAATAAATTTGGGCATTATGCTCATCAATGCAAAAAGAAAAAGGCTGATCAAGCAAATCATAATGCTAATGTGACTAATACCTCTGAGGATAAAGATGATATGTTATTTCTTACATGTCATGCTGCACACGAAAGCCCAAAGGGACTTTGGCTTTTAGATAGTGGCTGCAGTAACCATATGACAGGTGACAGAGGTCTAATTGCAGACCTAGATGAATCAGTGAGGACAGAGGTCAAAGTTGGCACGGATGAGGTGGTTCCAGTTCTTGGAAAAGGAGTGGTCAACATTATGACCAAACAAGGCCAACAAAAGACAATCTCAGATGTCTATTATGCTCCAGGATTGAAGCATAATCTGCTTAGCATTGGGCAACTCACTGAAAAGAAGTACAAACTTGTCTTTGATGGATCAGATTGTGAAATTTATGACCCAAATCGACATTTGATCATCAAAATACAAGTGACTAGGAACAGGATGTATCCACTAGTCATGAATTGCAGCAGCAAGGTAACCTCTTTTGCTCAAAAAGCCACTTGCATGGATGATTATTGGTTATGGCATTTTAGATATGGACATCTTCACTTTGGTGGTCTCAAGTTTTTGCAGCAGAAAGAGATGGTAAAGGGATTGCCCCCTATGAAGGAGCCAGAAAGCAGTTGTGAGTGTTGCATCATTGCAAAGCAGCACAGGGATAGCTTTCCTAAAGGTATGTCTCGAAGGGCACATGCACCTTTAGAACTTATTCATACTGATCTAGTTGGACCAATGCAAACTCAATCGATTGGTGGAAGCTATTATTTCCTTACATTTATTGATGATTTCAGTAGAAAAACATGGGTGTATTTCCTTCGTCAGAAGTCTGAAACTTTTGGCAAGTTCAAGGAATTTAGGGCTTTGGTTGAAAAACAGAGTGGTTATCAACTCAAAGTATTGAGATCTGATGGAGGGGGAGAGTATGAATTAAAGGAATTTCATGATTACTGCAAGCATCATGGAATCAAGAGGCAATTCACTACAAGATATACTCCTCAGCAGAATGGTATTGCAGAACGCAAGAATAGAACCATCATGAATATGGCAAGGAGCATGCTGAAAGGAAGAAATGTGTCCCATGAATTTTGGGGAGACGCAGTGGCTTGTGCTGTTCATGTGATGAACAGATCTCCCACCAAAATTGTGAAGAACAGAGTACCAGAGAAAGCATGGTCAGGTATGACTTGTAATGTTTCTCATTTCAGAGTATTTGGTTGTGTTGCTTATGCTCATGTTCCTAAACAGCTAAGAAAAAAGCTAGACGACAGGAGTGAGAAATGTATATTTCTTGGATATGGTGAACAAACTAAAGCCTACAAGCTGTATAACCCTATTACCAAAAAGGTTATTCTTAGCAGAGATGTTTTGTTCAAGGAGGAAGAGTCATGGAATGGAACCATAGACAAGGGTATGGGAGCTGCAATACCCCAACCAGAAGATGGAGAAGATGAGGAGCTGATTGGACAACAAGATCCAGTAGCATCTTCACCAATAGCAAATACTCTAGAAAGAACACCTAGAAACTCAGTTCGAGGTGAAGCATCAAGTCCGCAGTCAGGTAATGAATCTGATTACAGTAATAAAAAGACTAGAAGATTGACAGATATTTATGATGAATTGGATGCAAATACCAATTATGTTTTTATTGCTAGTGAACCTGTGTTTTATGAAGAGGCTGTAAAACAAGAGCATTGGGTAAATGCTATGGACGAAGAGATAGATTCCATTGAGAGAAATGATACATGGGATCTAGTTGACCTGCCAAAGAATAAGAAACCCATTGGTGTGAAGTGGGTTTATAAAACCAAACTCAATGAAAAAGGTGAGATTGATAGGTACAAGGCAAGGTTAGTAGCAAAGGGTTTCTCGCAACAACCAGGAATTGATTTTGGAGAAACTTTTGCACCAGTGGCAAGATTGGACACAGTAAGAGCAGTCCTAGCAATTGCAGCACAAAAAAAATGGAAAGTGTATCAGATGGATGTCAAGTCGGCATTCTTGAATGGAATTCTTGAAGAAGAAATTTATGTGGAGCAGCCACATGGGTATGAAATAAAAGAACATGAAGACAAAGTTTACAAGTTGAAAAAAGCTCTATATGGGCTTAAGCAAGCTCCAAGAGCTTGGTATAGCAGAATTGATTCTTATCTCATCAAAAATGGTTTTAGCAGAAGCAGCAGTGAACCAACACTTTACACAAAGGTAAATCAAGAAGGACAGATTTTAATAGTTTGTTTGTATGTTGATGATATGATTTTTACAGGCGACCTCTCAGTAGATGAGTTCAAGGCAGCTATGAAGAAAGAGTTTGAGATGACAGACCTTGGATTGATGAGGTTCTTTCTTGTCCTAGAAGTAGAACAGTCAGAAAAGGGTATATTTATCTCTCAAAATAAATATGCTAATGAAGTTCTTAAGCGATTCAGAATGCTTAATTGCAAAACAACACCTACACCAGTGGCAACAGGTACTAAGTTGAGCAAAGAAGATTGCAGTCCCAATGTAGATCCAACATTGTATAAAAGACTTGTAGGAAGTCTCATGTACCTCACAGCTACGAGACCTGACATTATGTTTGCTGTCAGCTTGATTTCAAGGTTCATGGAGTCTCCCAAAGACTCGCATTGGCAAGTTGGCAAAAGGATCTTACGATATGTTGCAGGGACTTCAAGCTATGGAATTTTATACTCAAGCACAGAGTATGATGTTTTGACAGGTTTCACTGACAGTGATTTTGCAGGAAGTTTGGATGACAGGAAGAGCACTTCCGGTCATGTTTTTCATCTTGGATCAGGGGTGATTTCATGGGCATCCAAGAAGCAGCCCATTGTAACACTTTCATCGGCAGAAGCAGAGTATGTAGCAGCGACATCAGCAGCATGTCAAGCAGTCTGGTTACGCAGAGTTTTAGAAGGTCTTCAACAGAAACAAGAAGGACCAACCACAGTTTATTGTGACAACAACTCAGCAATTTCTCTATCCAAGAACCATGTTTTTCACCAGAAAAGCAAACACATTGATACTAGATATCACTTCATAAGAGAGCTTGTGAACAATGGTGAAGTTCATGTTGAGCATTGTAAATCAATTGACCAATTGGATGACATATTCACAAAGCCATTGGCAAAAGATATTTTTGAATTCCATAGAAATAATTTAGGCATTGTAAAAGCTGCAGTAGTCAGCAGTAGTAATTAAGAGGGAGTGTTAGAAATAGTAATTACTTCAGTTAGCTTTAGCTTTTACTTGAGTTACTATTTAGAAGTTCAGTTAATAAATGCAACAGCATGCTTTGCATGCATGCAAAAGCTAGGTTAAAGCTTTTAGGGTTTTCCATAAGTGTTTAAATACACATTACGTTCTTGATTGTATTACATCAGTTGATCTCCGTTTATGAATAAAGATTGAAGAGCCGTAGCTCATTCCGCATTATCTTTGTTTTATTTCTGCCTCCAACCTTCAGTTTGGTATCAGAGCATAGGAGAAGATCAAATTGGTAGCATCAATTTCCGGAGAAGCCAAAGCCGTAGCTTTGAAGAATTTGTAAGTTTTTGAAGAAATTATTTTTTTTGGAGAAATTATTTAAAGAAAATATTTTTTTGGAGTACCGCGCCCTCCCTATAGTCCACAGAGCGGCACTTTAGGAACTATCGCGCCCATACTATAGGCTAAAGCGCGGCAGTTTGGGGAGATACGAGGTAAAAAATCTTGATTTCACCGCGGCCTCTCCCTAAGACAAAGAGCGGTAATTGGAACAAGGCGGCATTTTTTGGACAAGTGCAAAAAAGTTTTTACTTTATGTGATTCTTTTTTTACTTTCACGCAGTTATTGAGTAAGAATTTTTTCTTTTTACAAGAGAAGAAGATATTTGAAGATATTTTTGAAATCTTGTTTAAGAGGGAGAATTATTATTTGTTTTTTTTTAAAAAAAGAGGAAGGGAGATTATTTTGAATAAGAGCCAGTGAAAGACATCGCAGCGTCTATGGCTTCTAGCAGCAATCAATCTCAGATTTCTCCTCTTACAGGAAAAAAGGACTATGATGTATGGGCCACGAGGATGGCGGTTTATCTCAGGTCAGAAGATGCATGGGAATATGTCGTGTATGGCTATTCCGAACCTGCAGATGATGCAGCTTTTCAGGCCCTTTCAAACGCAGAGAAGGATGTCCTACGAGCGCATAGGAAGAAGGATGCAAAGGCACTGCATCTCATAATGAACGCTTTGGATAACAACGTATTTCCAAAGATATCAGCATCTTTACATGCCAAAGCAGCATGGGATACCTTGGCGACCAGTTATCAAGGTGCTGGTAAGGTTCAAACAGCAACACTCCAAAACCTAAGAAGAGACTTTGAAGATCTGAAGATGAAAGAATCAGACTCTGTAGACTCTTTCATGACCAAAGTCATGGGGATTGTTAATCAGCTGAATATCTATGGTGAAAAGATTGGAGATCAAAGGGTGGTTGAAAGGGTTCTGAGATCCCTACCCCACAAATTTGAGTCGAAAGTTTCAGCGATTGAAGAAGCAAAAGATCTGAGTACTCTCTCTATAGACGAGTTGACCGGATCTTTACTTTCATTTGAATCCAGACTCAACAGGAATGAAGAATCCTCTCATGAGAATGCTTTCAAAGCACATGTCTCATTCTCAAGAAGCAGGGGAAGAGGCAGAGGCAGAGGAGAATCAAGAGGACGAGGCAGAAGTGGCCGAAGTAATGGCAATGGAGATCAAGATCACCATCATAACCATGAAGGCGGAAACTGCGACAAAAAAAGGTCAGATAAATCTAATATTCAGTGTTATTATTGCAATAAATTTGGGCATTATGCTCATCAATGCAAAAAGAAAAAGGCTGATCAAGCAAATCATAATGCTAATGTGACTAATACCTCTGAGGATAAAGATGATATGTTATTTCTTACATGTCATGCTGCACACGAAAGCCCAAAGGGACTTTGGCTTTTAGATAGTGGCTGCAGTAACCATATGACAGGTGACAGAGGTCTAATTGCAGACCTAGATGAATCAGTGAGGACAGAGGTCAAAGTTGGCACGGATGAGGTGGTTCCAGTTCTTGGAAAAGGAGTGGTCAACATTATGACCAAACAAGGCCAACAAAAGACAATCTCAGATGTCTATTATGCTCCAGGATTGAAGCATAATCTGCTTAGCATTGGGCAACTCACTGAAAAGAAGTACAAACTTGTCTTTGATGGATCAGATTGTGAAATTTATGACCCAAATCGACATTTGATCATCAAAATACAAGTGACTAGGAACAGGATGTATCCACTAGTCATGAATTGCAGCAGCAAGGTAACCTCTTTTGCTCAAAAAGCCACTTGCATGGATGATTATTGGTTATGGCATTTTAGATATGGACATCTTCACTTTGGTGGTCTCAAGTTTTTGCAGCAGAAAGAGATGGTAAAGGGATTTCCCCCTATGAAGGAGCCAGAAAGCAGTTGTGAGTGTTGCATCATTGCAAAGCAGCACAGGGATAGCTTTCCTAAAGGTATGTCTCGAAGGGCACATGCACCTTTAGAACTTATTCATACTGATCTAGTTGGACCAATGCAAACTCAATCGATTGGTGGAAGCTATTATTTCCTTACATTTATTGATGATTTCAGTAGAAAAACATGGGTGTATTTCCTTCGTCAGAAGTCTGAAACTTTTGGCAAGTTCAAGGAATTTAGGGCTTTGGTTGAAAAACAGAGTGGTTATCAACTCAAAGTATTGAGATCTGATGGAGGGGGAGAGTATGAATTAAAGGAATTTCATGATTACTGCAAGCATCATGGAATCAAGAGGCAATTCACTACAAGATATACTCCTCAGCAGAATGGTATTGCAGAACGCAAGAATAGAACCATCATGAATATGGCAAGGAGCATGCTGAAAGGAAGAAATGTGTCCCATGAATTTTGGGGAGACGCAGTGGCTTGTGCTGTTCATGTGATGAACAGATCTCCCACCAAAATTGTGAAGAACAGAGTACCAGAGAAAGCATGGTCAGGTATGACTTGTAATGTTTCTCATTTCAGAGTATTTGGTTGTGTTGCTTATGCTCATGTTCCTAAATAGCTAAGAAAAAAGCTAGACGACAGGAGTGAGAAATGTATATTTCTTGGATATGGTGAACAAACTAAAGCCTACAAGCTGTATAACCCTATTACCAAAAAGGTTATTCTTAGCAGAGATGTTTTGTTCAAGGAGGAAGAGTCATGGAATGGAACCATAGACAAGGGTATGGGAGCTGCAATACCCCAACCAGAAGATGGAGAAGATGAGGAGCTGATTGGACAACAAGATCCAGTAGCATCTTCACCAATAGCAAATACTCCAGAAAGAACACCTAGAAACTCAGTTCGAGGTGAAGCATCAAGTCCGCAGTCAGGTAATGAATCTGATTACAGTAATAAAAAGACTAGAAGATTGACAGATATTTATGATGAATTGGATGCAAATACCAATTATGTTTTTATTGCTAGTGAACCTGTGTTTTATGAAGAGGCTGTAAAACAAGAGCATTGGGTAAATGCTATGGACGAAGAGATAGATTCCATTGAGAGAAATGATACATGGGATCTAGTTGACCTGCCAAAGAATAAGAAACCCATTGGTGTGAAGTGGGTTTATAAAACCAAACTCAATGAAAAAGGTGAGATTGATAGGTACAAGGCAAGGTTAGTAGCAAAGGGTTTCTCGCAACAACCAGGAATTGATTTTGGAGAAACTTTTGCACCAGTGGCAAGATTGGACACAGTAAGAGCAGTCCTAGCAATTGCAGCACAAAAAAAATGGAAAGTGTATCAGATGGATGTCAAGTCGGCATTCTTGAATGGAATTCTTGAAGAAGAAATTTATGTGGAGCAGCCACATGGGTATGAAATAAAAGAACATGAAGACAAAGTTTACAAGTTGAAAAAAGCTCTATATGGGCTTAAGCAAGCTCCAAGAGCTTGGTATAGCAGAATTGATTCTTATCTCATCAAAAATGGTTTTAGCAGAAGCAGCAGTGAACCAACACTTTACACAAAGGTAAATCAAGAAGGACAGATTTTAATAGTTTGTTTGTATGTTGATGATATGATTTTTACAGGCGACCTCTCAGTAGATGAGTTCAAGGCAGCTATGAAGAAAGAGTTTGAGATGACAGACCTTGGATTGATGAGGTTCTTTCTTGGCCTAGAAGTAGAACAGTCAGAAAAGGGTATATTTATCTCTCAAAATAAATATGCTAATGAAGTTCTTAAGCGATTCAGAATGCTTAATTGCAAAACAACACCTACACCAGTGGCAACAGGTACTAAGTTGAGCAAAGAAGATTGCAGTCCCAATGTAGATCCAACATTGTATAAAAGACTTGTAGGAAGTCTCATGTACCTCACAGCTACGAGACCTGACATTATGTTTGCTGTCAGCTTGATTTCAAGGTTCATGGAGTCTCCCAAAGACTCGCATTGGCAAGTTGGCAAAAGGATCTTACGATATGTTGCAGGGACTTCAAGCTATGGAATTTTATACTCAAGCACAGAGTATGATGTTTTGACAGGTTTCACTGACAGTGATTTTGCAGGAAGTTTGGATGACAGGAAGAGCACTTCCGGTCATGTTTTTCATCTTGGATCAGGGGTGATTTCATGGGCATCCAAGAAGCAGCCCATTGTAACACTTTCATCGGCAGAAGCAGAGTATGTAGCAGCGACATCAGCAGCATGTCAAGCAGTCTGGTTACGCAGAGTTTTAGAAGGTCTTCAACAGAAACAAGAAGGACCAACCACAGTTTATTGTGACAACAACTCAGCAATTGCTCTATCCAAGAACCATGTTTTTCACCAGAAAAGCAAACACATTGATACTAGATATCACTTCATAAGAGAGCTTGTGAACAATGGTGAAGTTCATGTTGAGCATTGTAAATCAATTGACCAATTGGCTGACATATTCACAAAGCCATTGGCAAAAGATATTTTTGAATTCCATAGAAATAATTTAGGCATTGTAAAAGCTGCAGTAGTCAGCAGTAGTAATTAAGAGGGAGTGTTAGAAATAGTAATTACTTCAGTTAGCTTTAGCTTTTACTTGAGTTACTATTTAGAAGTTCAGTTAATAAATGCAACAGCATGCTTTGCATGCATGCAAAAGCTAGGTTAAAGCTTTTAGGGTTTTCCATAAGTGTTTAAATACACATTACGTTCTTGATTGTATTACATCAGTTGATCTCCGTTTATGAATAAAGATTGAAGAGCCGTAGCTCATTCCGCATTATCTTTGTTTTATTTCTGCCTCCAACCTTCAGTTTGGTATCAGAGCATAGGAGAAGATCAAATTGGTAGCATCAATTTCCGGAGAAGCCAAAGCCGTAGCTTTGAAGAATTTGTAAGTTTTTGAAGAAATTTTTTTTTTTGGAGAAATTATTTAAAGAAAATATTTTTTTGGAGTACCGCGCCCTCCCTATAGTCCACAGAGCGGCACTTTAGGAACTATCGCGCCCATACTATAGGCTAAAGCGCGGCAGTTTGGGGAGATACGAGGTAAAAAATCTTGATTTCACCGCGGCCTCTCCCTAAGACAAAGAGCGGTAATTGGAACAAGGCGGCATTTTTTGGACAAGTGCAAAAAAGTTTTTACTTTATGTGATTCTTTTTTTACTTTCACGCAGTTATTGAGTAAGAATTTTTTCTTTTTACAAGAGAAGAAGATATTTGAAGATATTTTTGAAATCTTGTTTAAGAGGGAGAATTATTATTTGTTTTTTTTTAAAAAAAGAGGAAGGGAGATTATTTTGAATAAGAGCCAGTGAAAGACATCGCAGCGTCTATGGCTTCTAGCAGCAATCAATCTCAGATTTCTCCTCTTACAGGAAAAAAGGACTATGATGTATGGGCCACGAGGATGGCGGTTTATCTCAGGTCAGAAGATGCATGGGAATATGTCGTGTATGGCTATTCCGAACCTGCAGATGATGCAGCTTTTCAGGCCCTTTCAAACGCAGAGAAGGATTTCCTACGAGCGCATAGGAAGAAGGATGCAAAGGCACTGCATCTCATAATGAACGCTTTGGATAACAACGTATTTCCAAAGATATCAGCATCTTTACATGCCAAAGCAGCATGGGATACCTTGGCGACCAGTTATCAAGGTGCTGGTAAGGTTCAAACAGCAACACTCCAAAACCTAAGAAGAGACTTTGAAGATCTGAAGATGAAAGAATCAGACTCTGTAGACTCTTTCATGACCAAAGTCATGGGGATTGTTAATCAGCTGAATATCTATGGTGAAAAGATTGGAGATCAAAGGGTGGTTGAAAGGGTTCTGAGATCCCTACCCCACAAATTTGAGTCGAAAGTTTCAGCGATTGAAGAAGCAAAAGATCTGAGTACTCTCTCTATAGACGAGTTGACCGGATCTTTACTTTCATTTGAATCCAGACTCAACAGGAATGAAGAATCCTCTCATGAGAATGCTTTCAAAGCACATGTCTCATTCTCAAGAAGCAGGGGAAGAGGCAGAGGCAGAGGAGAATCAAGAGGACGAGGCAGAAGTGGCCGAAGTAATGGCAATGGAGATCAAGATCACCATCATAACCATGAAGGCGGAAACTGCGACAAAAAAAGGTCAGATAAATCTAATATTCAGTGTTATTATTGCAATAAATTTGGGCATTATGCTCATCAATGCAAAAAGAAAAAGGCTGATCAAGCAAATCATAATGCTAATGTGACTAATACCTCTGAGGATAAAGATGATATGTTATTTCTTACATGTCATGCTGCACACGAAAGCCCAAAGGGACTTTGGCTTTTAGATAGTGGCTGCAGTAACCATATGACAGGTGACAGAGGTCTAATTGCAGACCTAGATGAATCAGTGAGGACAGAGGTCAAAGTTGGCACGGATGAGGTGGTTCCAGTTCTTGGAAAAGGAGTGGTCAACATTATGACCAAACAAGGCCAACAAAAGACAATCTCAGATGTCTATTATGCTCCAGGATTGAAGCATAATCTGCTTAGCATTGGGCAACTCACTGAAAAGAAGTACAAACTTGTCTTTGATGGATCAGATTGTGAAATTTATGACCCAAATCGACATTTGATCATCAAAATACAAGTGACTAGGAACAGGATGTATCCACTAGTCATGAATTGCAGCAGCAAGGTAACCTCTTTTGCTCAAAAAGCCACTTGCATGGATGATTATTGGTTATGGCATTTTAGATATGGACATCTTCACTTTGGTGGTCTCAAGTTTTTGCAGCAGAAAGAGATGGTAAAGGGATTGCCCCCTATGAAGGAGCCAGAAAGCAGTTGTGAGTGTTGCATCATTGCAAAGCAGCACAGGGATAGCTTTCCTAAAGGTATGTCTCGAAGGGCACATGCACCTTTAGAACTTATTCATACTGATCTAGTTGGACCAATGCAAACTCAATCGATTGGTGGAAGCTATTATTTCCTTACATTTATTGATGATTTCAGTAGAAAAACATGGGTGTATTTCCTTCGTCAGAAGTCTGAAACTTTTGGCAAGTTCAAGGAATTTAGGGCTTTGGTTGAAAAACAGAGTGGTTATCAACTCAAAGTATTGAGATCTGATGGAGGGGGAGAGTATGAATTAAAGGAATTTCATGATTACTGCAAGCATCATGGAATCAAGAGGCAATTCACTACAAGATATACTCCTCAGCAGAATGGTATTGCAGAACGCAAGAATAGAACCATCATGAATATGGCAAGGAGCATGCTGAAAGGAAGAAATGTGTCCCATGAATTTTGGGGAGACGCAGTGGCTTGTGCTGTTCATGTGATGAACAGATCTCCCACCAAAATTGTGAAGAACAGAGTACCAGAGAAAGCATGGTCAGGTATGACTTGTAATGTTTCTCATTTCAGAGTATTTGGTTGTGTTGCTTATGCTCATGTTCCTAAACAGCTAAGAAAAAAGCTAGACGACAGGAGTGAGAAATGTATATTTCTTGGATATGGTGAACAAACTAAAGCCTACAAGCTGTATAACCCTATTACCAAAAAGGTTATTCTTAGCAGAGATGTTTTGTTCAAGGAGGAAGAGTCATGGAATGGAACCATAGACAAGGGTATGGGAGCTGCAATACCCCAACCAGAAGATGGAGAAGATGAGGAGCTGATTGGACAACAAGATCCAGTAGCATCTTCACCAATAGCAAATACTCCAGAAAGAACACCTAGAAACTCAGTTCGAGGTGAAGCATCAAGTCCGCAGTCAGGTAATGAATCTGATTACAGTAATAAAAAGACTAGAAGATTGACAGATATTTATGATGAATTGGATGCAAATACCAATTATGTTTTTATTGCTAGTGAACCTGTGTTTTATGAAGAGGCTGTAAAACAAGAGCATTGGGTAAATGCTATGGACGAAGAGATAGATTCCATTGAGAGAAATGATACATGGGATCTAGTTGACCTGCCAAAGAATAAGAAACCCATTGGTGTGAAGTGGGTTTATAAAACCAAACTCAATGAAAAAGGTGAGATTGATAGGTACAAGGCAAGGTTAGTAGCAAAGGGTTTCTCGCAACAACCAGGAATTGATTTTGGAGAAACTTTTGCACCAGTGGCAAGATTGGACACAGTAAGAGCAGTCCTAGCAATTGCAGCACAAAAAAAATGGAAAGTGTATCAGATGGATGTCAAGTCGGCATTCTTGAATGGAATTCTTGAAGAAGAAATTTATGTGGAGCAGCCACATGGGTATGAAATAAAAGAACATGAAGACAAAGTTTACAAGTTGAAAAAAGCTCTATATGGGCTTAAGCAAGCTCCAAGAGCTTGGTATAGCAGAATTGATTCTTATCTCATCAAAAATGGTTTTAGCAGAAGCAGCAGTGAACCAACACTTTACACAAAGGTAAATCAAGAAGGACAGATTTTAATAGTTTGTTTGTATGTTGATGATATGATTTTTACAGGCGACCTCTCAGTAGATGAGTTCAAGGCAGCTATGAAGAAAGATTTTGAGATGACAGACCTTGGATTGATGAGGTTCTTTCTTGGCCTAGAAGTAGAACAGTCAGAAAAGGGTATATTTATCTCTCAAAATAAATATGCTAATGAAGTTCTTAAGCGATTCAGAATGCTTAATTGCAAAACAACACCTACACCAGTGGCAACAGGTACTAAGTTGAGCAAAGAAGATTGCAGTCCCAATGTAGATCCAACATTGTATAAAAGACTTGTAGGAAGTCTCATGTACCTCACAGCTACGAGACCTGACATTATGTTTGCTGTCAGCTTGATTTCAAGGTTCATGGAGTCTCCCAAAGACTCGCATTGGCAAGTTGGCAAAAGGATCTTACGATATGTTGCAGGGACTTCAAGCTATGGAATTTTATACTCAAGCACAGAGTATGATGTTTTGACAGGTTTCACTGACAGTGATTTTGCAGGAAGTTTGGATGACAGGAAGAGCACTTCCGGTCATGTTTTTCATCTTGGATCAGGGGTGATTTCATGGGCATCCAAGAAGCAGCCCATTGTAACACTTTCATCGGCAGAAGCAGAGTATGTAGCAGCGACATCAGCAGCATGTCAAGCAGTCTGGTTACGCAGAGTTTTAGAAGGTCTTCAACAGAAACAAGAAGGACCAACCACAGTTTATTGTGACAACAACTCAGCAATTGCTCTATCCAAGAACCATGTTTTTCACCAGAAAAGCAAACACATTGATACTAGATATCACTTCATAAGAGAGCTTGTGAACAATGGTGAAGTTCATGTTGAGCATTGTAAATCAATTGACCAATTGGCTGACATATTCACAAAGCCATTGGCAAAAGATATTTTTGAATTCCATAGAAATAATTTAGGCATTGTAAAAGCTGCAGTAGTCAGCAGTAGTAATTAAGAGGGAGTGTTAGAAATAGTAATTACTTCAGTTAGCTTTAGCTTTTACTTGAGTTACTATTTAGAAGTTCAGTTAATAAATGCAACAGCATGCTTTGCATGCATGCAAAAGCTAGGTTAAAGCTTTTAGGGTTTTCCATAAGTGTTTAAATACACATTACGTTCTTGATTGTATTACATCAGTTGATCTCCGTTTATGAATAAAGATTGAAGAGCCGTAGCTCATTCCGCATTATCTTTGTTTTATTTCTGCCTCCAACCTTCAGTTTGGTATCAGAGCATAGGAGAAGATCAAATTGGTAGCATCAATTTCCGGAGAATCCAAAGCCGTAGCTTTGAAGAATTTGTAAGTTTTTGAAGAAATTATTTTTTTTGGAGAAATTATTTAAAGAAAATATTTTTTTGGAGTACCGCGCCCTCCCTATAGTCCACAGAGCGGCACTTTAGGAACTATCGCGCCCATACTATAGGCTAAAGCGCGGCAGTTTGGGGAGATACGAGGTAAAAAATCTTGATTTCACCGCGGCCTCTCCCTAAGACAAAGAGCGGTAATTGGAACAAGGCGGCATTTTTTGGACAAGTGCAAAAAAGTTTTTACTTTATGTGATTCTTTTTTTACTTTCACGCAGTTATTGAGTAAGAATTTTTTCTTTTTACAAGAGAAGAAGATATTTGAAGATATTTTTGAAATCTTGTTTAAGAGGGAGAATTATTATTTGTTTTTTTTTAAAAAAAGAGGAAGGGAGATTATTTTGAATAAGAGCCAGTGAAAGACATCGCAGCGTCTATGGCTTCTAGCAGCAATCAATCTCAGATTTCTCCTCTTACAGGAAAAAAGGACTATGATGTATGGGCCACGAGGATGGCGGTTTATCTCAGGTCAGAAGATGCATGGGAATATGTCGTGTATGGCTATTCCGAACCTGCAGATGATGCAGCTTTTCAGGCCCTTTCAAACGCAGAGAAGGATGTCCTACGAGCGCATAGGAAGAAGGATGCAAAGGCACTGCATCTCATAATGAACGCTTTGGATAACAACGTATTTCCAAAGATATCAGCATCTTTACATGCCAAAGCAGCATGGGATACCTTGGCGACCAGTTATCAAGGTGCTGGTAAGGTTCAAACAGCAACACTCCAAAACCTAAGAAGAGACTTTGAAGATCTGAAGATGAAAGAATCAGACTCTGTAGACTCTTTCATGACCAAAGTCATGGGGATTGTTAATCAGCTGAATATCTATGGTGAAAAGATTGGAGATCAAAGGGTGGTTGAAAGGGTTCTGAGATCCCTACCCCACAAATTTGAGTCGAAAGTTTCAGCGATTGAAGAAGCAAAAGATCTGAGTACTCTCTCTATAGACGAGTTGACCGGATCTTTACTTTCATTTGAATCCAGACTCAACAGGAATGAAGAATCCTCTCATGAGAATGCTTTCAAAGCACATGTCTCATTCTCAAGAAGCAGGGGAAGAGGCAGAGGCAGAGGAGAATCAAGAGGACGAGGCAGAAGTGGCCGAAGTAATGGCAATGGAGATCAAGATCACCATCATAACCATGAAGGCGGAAACTGCGACAAAAAAAGGTCAGATAAATCTAATATTCAGTGTTATTATTGCAATAAATTTGGGCATTATGCTCATCAATGCAAAAAGAAAAAGGCTGATCAAGCAAATCATAATGCTAATGTGACTAATACCTCTGAGGATAAAGATGATATGTTATTTCTTACATGTCATGCTGCACACGAAAGCCCAAAGGGACTTTGGCTTTTAGATAGTGGCTGCAGTAACCATATGACAGGTGACAGAGGTCTAATTGCAGACCTAGATGAATCAGTGAGGACAGAGGTCAAAGTTGGCACGGATGAGGTGGTTCCAGTTCTTGGAAAAGGAGTGGTCAACATTATGACCAAACAAGGCCAACAAAAGACAATCTCAGATGTATATTATGCTCCAGGATTGAAGCATAATCTGCTTAGCATTGGGCAACTCACTGAAAAGAAGTACAAACTTGTCTTTGATGGATCAGATTGTGAAATTTATGACCCAAATCGACATTTGATCATCAAAATACAAGTGACTAGGAACAGGATGTATCCACTAGTCATGAATTGCAGCAGCAAGGTAACCTCTTTTGCTCAAAAAGCCACTTGCATGGATGATTATTGGTTATGGCATTTTAGATATGGACATCTTCACTTTGGTGGTCTCAAGTTTTTGCAGCAGAAAGAGATGGTAAAGGGATTGCCCCCTATGAAGGAGCCAGAAAGCAGTTGTGAGTGTTGCATCATTGCAAAGCAGCACAGGGATAGCTTTCCTAAAGGTATGTCTCGAAGGGCACATGCACCTTTAGAACTTATTCATACTGATCTAGTTGGACCAATGCAAACTCAATCGATTGGTGGAAGCTATTATTTCCTTACATTTATTGATGATTTCAGTAGAAAAACATGGGTGTATTTCCTTCGTCAGAAGTCTGAAACTTTTGGCAAGTTCAAGGAATTTAGGGCTTTGGTTGAAAAACAGAGTGGTTATCAACTCAAAGTATTGAGATCTGATGGAGGGGGAGAGTATGAATTAAAGGAATTTCATGATTACTGCAAGCATCATGGAATCAAGAGGCAATTCACTACAAGATATACTCCTCAGCAGAATGGTATTGCAGAACGCAAGAATAGAACCATCATGAATATGGCAAGGAGCATGCTGAAAGGAAGAAATGTGTCCCATGAATTTTGGGGAGACGCAGTGGCTTGTGCTGTTCATGTGATGAACAGATCTCCCACCAAAATTGTGAAGAACAGAGTACCAGAGAAAGCATGGTCAGGTATGACTTGTAATGTTTCTCATTTCAGAGTATTTGGTTGTGTTGCTTATGCTCATGTTCCTAAACAGCTAAGAAAAAAGCTAGACGACAGGAGTGAGAAATGTATATTTCTTGGATATGGTGAACAAACTAAAGCCTACAAGCTGTATAACCCTATTACCAAAAAGGTTATTCTTAGCAGAGATGTTTTGTTCAAGGAGGAAGAGTCATGGAATGGAACCATAGACAAGGGTATGGGAGCTGCAATACCCCAACCAGAAGATGGAGAAGATGAGGAGCTGATTGGACAACAAGATCCAGTAGCATCTTCACCAATAGCAAATACTCCAGAAAGAACACCTAGAAACTCAGTTCGAGGTGAAGCATCAAGTCCGCAGTCAGGTAATGAATCTGATTACAGTAATAAAAAGACTAGAAGATTGACAGATATTTATGATGAATTGGATGCAAATACCAATTATGTTTTTATTGCTAGTGAACCTGTGTTTTATGAAGAGGCTGTAAAACAAGAGCATTGGGTAAATGCTATGGACGAAGAGATAGATTCCATTGAGAGAAATGATACATGGGATCTAGTTGACCTGCCAAAGAATAAGAAACCCATTGGTGTGAAGTGGGTTTATAAAACCAAACTCAATGAAAAAGGTGAGATTGATAGGTACAAGGCAAGGTTAGTAGCAAAGGGTTTCTCGCAACAACCAGGAATTGATTTTGGAGAAACTTTTGCACCAGTGGCAAGATTGGACACAGTAAGAGCAGTCCTAGCAATTGCAGCACAAAAAAAATGGAAAGTGTATCAGATGGATGTCAAGTCGGCATTCTTGAATGGAATTCTTGAAGAAGAAATTTATGTGGAGCAGCCACATGGGTATGAAATAAAAGAACATGAAGACAAAGTTTACAAGTTGAAAAAAGCTCTATATGGGCTTAAGCAAGCTCCAAGAGCTTGGTATAGCAGAATTGATTCTTATCTCATCAAAAATGGTTTTAGCAGAAGCAGCAGTGAACCAACACTTTACACAAAGGTAAATCAAGAAGGACAGATTTTAATAGTTTGTTTGTATGTTGATGATATGATTTTTACAGGCGACCTCTCAGTAGATGAGTTCAAGGCAGCTATGAAGAAAGAGTTTGAGATGACAGACCTTGGATTGATGAGGTTCTTTCTTGGCCTAGAAGTAGAACAGTCAGAAAAGGGTATATTTATCTCTCAAAATAAATATGCTAATGAAGTTCTTAAGCGATTCAGAATGCTTAATTGCAAAACAACACCTACACCAGTGGCAACAGGTACTAAGTTGAGCAAAGAAGATTGCAGTCCCAATGTAGATCCAACATTGTATAAAAGACTTGTAGGAAGTCTCATGTACCTCACAGCTACGAGACCTGACATTATGTTTGCTGTCAGCTTGATTTCAAGGTTCATGGAGTCTCCCAAAGACTCGCATTGGCAAGTTGGCAAAAGGATCTTACGATATGTTGCAGGGACTTCAAGCTATGGAATTTTATACTCAAGCACAGAGTATGATGTTTTGACAGGTTTCACTGACAGTGATTTTGCAGGAAGTTTGGATGACAGGAAGAGCACTTCCGGTCATGTTTTTCATCTTGGATCAGGGGTGATTTCATGGGCATCCAAGAAGCAGCCCATTGTAACACTTTCATCGGCAGAAGCAGAGTATGTAGCAGCGACATCAGCAGCATGTCAAGCAGTCTGGTTACGCAGAGTTTTAGAAGGTCTTCAACAGAAACAAGAAGGACCAACCACAGTTTATTGTGACAACAACTCAGCAATTGCTCTATCCAAGAACCATGTTTTTCACCAGAAAAGCAAACACATTGATACTAGATATCACTTCATAAGAGAGCTTGTGAACAATGGTGAAGTTCATGTTGAGCATTGTAAATCAATTGACCAATTGGCTGACATATTCACAAAGCCATTGGCAAAAGATATTTTTGAATTCCATAGAAATAATTTAGGCATTGTAAAAGCTGCAGTAGTCAGCAGTAGTAATTAAGAGGGAGTGTTAGAAATAGTAATTACTTCAGTTAGCTTTAGCTTTTACTTGAGTTACTATTTAGAAGTTCAGTTAATAAATGCAACAGCATGCTTTGCATGCATGCAAAAGCTAGGTTAAAGCTTTTAGGGTTTTCCATAAGTGTTTAAATACACATTACGTTCTTGATTGTATTACATCAGTTGATCTCCGTTTATGAATAAAGATTGAAGAGCCGTAGCTCATTCCGCATTATCTTTGTTTTATTTCTGCCTCCAACCTTCAGTTTGGTATCAGAGCATAGGAGAAGATCAAATTGGTAGCATCAATTTCCGGAGAAGCCAAAGCCGTAGCTTTGAAGAATTTGTAAGTTTTTGAAGAAATTATTTTTTTTGGAGAAATTATTTAAAGAAAATATTTTTTTGGAGTACCGCGCCCTCCCTATAGTCCACAGAGCGGCACTTTAGGAACTATCGCGCCCATACTATAGGCTAAAGCGCGGCAGTTTGGGGAGATACGAGGTAAAAAATCTTGATTTCACCGCGGCCTCTCCCTAAGACAAAGAGCGGTAATTGGAACAAGGCGGCATTTTTTGGACAAGTGCAAAAAAGTTTTTACTTTATGTGATTCTTTTTTTACTTTCACGCAGTTATTGAGTAAGAATTTTTTCTTTTTACAAGAGAAGAAGATATTTGAAGATATTTTTGAAATCTTGTTTAAGAGGGAGAATTATTATTTGTTTTTTTTTTTAAAAAGAGGAAGGGAGATTATTTTGAATAAGAGCCAGTGAAAGACATCGCAGCGTCTATGGCTTCTAGCAGCAATCAATCTCAGATTTCTCCTCTTACAGGAAAAAAGGACTATGATGTATGGGCCACGAGGATGGCGGTTTATCTCAGGTCAGAAGATGCATGGGAATATGTCGTGTATGGCTATTCCGAACCTGCAGATGATGCAGCTTTTCAGGCCCTTTCAAACGCAGAGAAGGATGTCCTACGAGCGCATAGGAAGAAGGATGCAAAGGCACTGCATCTCATAATGAACGCTTTGGATAACAGCGTATTTCCAAAGATATCAGCATCTTTACATGCCAAAGAAGCATGGGATACCTTGGCGACCAGTTATCAAGGTGCTGGTAAGGTTCAAACAGCAACACTCCAAAACCTAAGAAGAGACTTTGAAGATCTGAAGATGAAAGAATCAGACTCTGTAGACTCTTTCATGACCAAAGTCATGGGGATTGTTAATCAGCTGAATATCTATGGTGAAAAGATTGGAGATCAAAGGGTGGTTGAAAGGGTTCTGAGATCCCTACCCCACAAATTTGAGTCGAAAGTTTCAGCGATTGAAGAAGCAAAAGATCTGAGTACTCTCTCTATAGACGAGTTGACCGGATCTTTACTTTCATTTGAATCCAGACTCAACAGGAATGAAGAATCCTCTCATGAGAATGCTTTCAAAGCACATGTCTCATTCTCAAGAAGCAGGGGAAGAGGCAGAGGCAGAGGAGAATCAAGAGGACGAGGCAGAAGTGGCCGAAGTAATGGCAATGGAGATCAAGATCACCATCATAACCATGAAGGCGGAAACTGCGACAAAAAAAGGTCAGATAAATCTAATATTCAGTGTTATTATTGCAATAAATTTGGGCATTATGCTCATCAATGCAAAAAGAAAAAGGCTGATCAAGCAAATCATAATGCTAATGTGACTAATACCTCTGAGGATAAAGATGATATGTTATTTCTTACATGTCATGCTGCACACGAAAGCCCAAAGGGACTTTGGCTTTTAGATAGTGGCTGCAGTAACCATATGACAGGTGACAGAGGTCTAATTGCAGACCTAGATGAATCAGTGAGGACAGAGGTCAAAGTTGGCACGGATGAGGTGGTTCCAGTTCTTGGAAAAGGAGTGGTCAACATTATGACCAAACAAGGCCAACAAAAGACAATCTCAGATGTCTATTATGCTCCAGGATTGAAGCATAATCTGCTTAGCATTGGGCAACTCACTGAAAAGAAGTACAAACTTGTCTTTGATGGATCAGATTGTGAAATTTATGACCCAAATCGACATTTGATCATCAAAATACAAGTGACTAGGAACAGGATGTATCCACTAGTCATGAATTGCAGCAGCAAGGTAACCTCTTTTGCTCAAAAAGCCACTTGCATGGATGATTATTGGTTATGGCATTTTAAATATGGACATCTTCACTTTGGTGGTCTCAAGTTTTTGCAGCAGAAAGAGATGGTAAAGGGATTGCCCCCTATGAAGGAGCCAGAAAGCAGTTGTGAGTGTTGCATCATTGCAAAGCAGCACAGGGATAGCTTTCCTAAAGGTATGTCTCGAAGGGCACATGCACCTTTAGAACTTATTCATACTGATCTAGTTGGACCAATGCAAACTCAATCGATTGGTGGAAGCTATTATTTCCTTACATTTATTGATGATTTCAGTAGAAAAACATGGGTGTATTTCCTTCGTCAGAAGTCTGAAACTTTTGGCAAGTTCAAGGAATTTAGGGCTTTGGTTGAAAAACAGAGTGGTTATCAACTCAAAGTATTGAGATCTGATGGAGGGGGAGAGTATGAATTAAAGGAATTTCATGATTACTGCAAGCATCATGGAATCAAGAGGCAATTCACTACAAGATATACTCCTCAGCAGAATGGTATTGCAGAACGCAAGAATAGAACCATCATGAATATGGCAAGGAGCATGCTGAAAGGAAGAAATGTGTCCCATGAATTTTGGGGAGACGCAGTGGCTTGTGCTGTTCATGTGATGAACAGATCTCCCACCAAAATTGTGAAGAACAGAGTACCAGAGAAAGCATGGTCAGGTATGACTTGTAATGTTTCTCATTTCAGAGTATTTGGTTGTGTTGCTTATGCTCATGTTCCTAAACAGCTAAGAAAAAAGCTAGACGACAGGAGTGAGAAATGTATATTTCTTGGATATGGTGAACAAACTAAAGCCTACAAGCTGTATAACCCTATTACCAAAAAGGTTATTCTTAGCAGAGATGTTTTGTTCAAGGAGGAAGAGTCATGGAATGGAACCATAGACAAGGGTATGGGAGCTGCAATACCCCAACCAGAAGATGGAGAAGATGAGGAGCTGATTGGACAACAAGATCCAGTAGCATCTTCACCAATAGCAAATACTCCAGAAAGAACACCTAGAAACTCAGTTCGAGGTGAAGCATCAAGTCCGCAGTCAGGTAATGAATCTGATTACAGTAATAAAAAGACTAGAAGATTGACAGATATTTATGATGAATTGGATGCAAATACCAATTATGTTTTTATTGCTAGTGAACCTGTGTTTTATGAAGAGGCTGTAAAACAAGAGCATTGGGTAAATGCTATGGACGAAGAGATAGATTCCATTGAGAGAAATGATACATGGGATCTAGTTGACCTGCCAAAGAATAAGAAACCCATTGGTGTGAAGTGGGTTTATAAAACCAAACTCAATGAAAAAGGTGAGATTGATAGGTACAAGGCAAGGTTAGTAGCAAAGGGTTTCTCGCAACAACCAGGAATTGATTTTGGAGAAACTTTTGCACCAGTGGCAAGATTGGACACAGTAAGAGCAGTCCTAGCAATTGCAGCACAAAAAAAATGGAAAGTGTATCAGATGGATGTCAAGTCGGCATTCTTGAATGGAATTCTTGAAGAAGAAATTTATGTGGAGCAGCCACATGGGTATGAAATAAAAGAACATGAAGACAAAGTTTACAAGTTGAAAAAAGCTCTATATGGGCTTAAGCAAGCTCCAAGAGCTTGGTATAGCAGAATTGATTCTTATCTCATCAAAAATGGTTTTAGCAGAAGCAGCAGTGAACCAACACTTTACACAAAGGTAAATCAAGAAGGACAGATTTTAATAGTTTGTTTGTATGTTGATGATATGATTTTTACAGGCGACCTCTCAGTAGATGAGTTCAAGGCAGCTATGAAGAAAGAGTTTGAGATGACAGACCTTGGATTGATGAGGTTCTTTCTTGGCCTAGAAGTAGAACAGTCAGAAAAGGGTATATTTATCTCTCAAAATAAATATGCTAATGAAGTTCTTAAGCGATTCAGAATGCTTAATTGCAAAACAACACCTACACCAGTGGCAACAGGTACTAAGTTGAGCAAAGAAGATTGCAGTCCCAATGTAGATCCAACATTGTATAAAAGACTTGTAGGAAGTCTCATGTACCTCACAGCTACGAGACCTGACATTATGTTTGCTGTCAGCTTGATTTCAAGGTTCATGGAGTCTCCCAAAGACTCGCATTGGCAAGTTGGCAAAAGGATCTTACGATATGTTGCAGGGACTTCAAGCTATGGAATTTTATACTCAAGCACAGAGTATGATGTTTTGACAGGTTTCACTGACAGTGATTTTGCAGGAAGTTTGGATGACAGGAAGAGCACTTCCGGTCATGTTTTTCATCTTGGATCAGGGGTGATTTCATGGGCATCCAAGAAGCAGCCCATTGTAACACTTTCATCGGCAGAAGCAGAGTATGTAGCAGCGACATCAGCAGCATGTCAAGCAGTCTGGTTACGCAGAGTTTTAGAAGGTCTTCAACAGAAACAAGAAGGACCAACCACAGTTTATTGTGACAACAACTCAGCAATTGCTCTATCCAAGAACCATGTTTTTCACCAGAAAAGCAAACACATTGATACTAGATATCACTTCATAAGAGAGCTTGTGAACAATGGTGAAGTTCATGTTGAGCATTGTAAATCAATTGACCAATTGGCTGACATATTCACAAAGCCATTGGCAAAAGATATTTTTGAATTCCATAGAAATAATTTAGGCATTGTAAAAGCTGCAGTAGTCAGCAGTAGTAATTAAGAGGGAGTGTTAGAAATAGTAATTACTTCAGTTAGCTTTAGCTTTTACTTGAGTTACTATTTAGAAGTTCAGTTAATAAATGCAACAGCATGCTTTGCATGCATGCAAAAGATAGGTTAAAGCTTTTAGGGTTTTCCATAAGTGTTTAAATACACATTACGTTCTTGATTGTATTACATCAGTTGATCTCCGTTTATGAATAAAGATTGAAGAGCCGTAGCTCATTCCGCATTATCTTTGTTTTATTTCTGCCTCCAACCTTCAGTTTGGTATCAGAGCATAGGAGAAGATCAAATTGGTAGCATCAATTTCCGGAGAAGCCAAAGCCGTAGCTTTGAAGAATTTGTAAGTTTTTGAAGAAATTATTTTTTTTGGAGAAATTATTTAAAGAAAATATTTTTTTGGAGTACCGCGCCCTCCCTATAGTCCACAGAGCGGCACTTTAGGAACTATCGCGCCCATACTATAGGCTAAAGCGCGGCAGTTTGGGGAGATACGAGGTAAAAAATCTTGATTTCACCGCGGCCTCTCCCTAAGACAAAGAGCGGTAATTGGAACAAGGCGGCATTTTTTGGACAAGTGCAAAAAAGTTTTTACTTTATGTGATTCTTTTTTTACTTTCACGCAGTTATTGAGTAAGAATTTTTTCTTTTTACAAGAGAAGAAGATATTTGAAGATATTTTTGAAATCTTGTTTAAGAGGGAGAATTATTATTTGTTTTTTTTTAAAAAAAGAGGAAGGGAGATTATTTTGAATAAGAGCCAGTGAAAGACATCGCAGCGTCTATGGCTTCTAGCAGCAATCAATCTCAGATTTCTCCTCTTACAGGAAAAAAGGACTATGATGTATGGGCCACGAGGATGGCGGTTTATCTCAGGTCAGAAGATGCATGGGAATATGTCGTGTATGGCTATTCCGAACCTGCAGATGATGCAGCTTTTCAGGCCCTTTCAAACGCAGAGAAGGATGTCCTACGAGCGCATAGGAAGAAGGATGCAAAGGCACTGCATCTCATAATGAACGCTTTGGATAACAGCGTATTTCCAAAGATATCAGCATCTTTACATGCCAAAGCAGCATGGGATACCTTGGCGACCAGTTATCAAGGTGCTGGTAAGGTTCAAACAGCAACACTCCAAAACCTAAGAAGAGACTTTGAAGATCTGAAGATGAAAGAATCAGACTCTGTAGACTCTTTCATGACCAAAGTCATGGGGATTGTTAATCAGCTGAATATCTATGGTGAAAAGATTGGAGATCAAAGGGTGGTTGAAAGGGTTCTGAGATCCCTACCCCACAAATTTGAGTCGAAAGTTTCAGCGATTGAAGAAGCAAAAGATCTGAGTACTCTCTCTATAGACGAGTTGACCGGATCTTTACTTTCATTTGAATCCAGACTCAACAGGAATGAAGAATCCTCTCATGAGAATGCTTTCAAAGCACATGTCTCATTCTCAAGAAGCAGGGGAAGAGGCAGAGGCAGAGGAGAATCAAGAGGACGAGGCAGAAGTGGCCGAAGTAATGGCAATGGAGATCAAGATCACCATCATAACCATGAAGGCGGAAACTGCGACAAAAAAAGGTCAGATAAATCTAATATTCAGTGTTATTATTGCAATAAATTTGGGCATTATGCTCATCAATGCAAAAAGAAAAAGGCTGATCAAGCAAATCATAATGCTAATGTGACTAATACCTCTGAGGATAAAGATGATATGTTATTTCTTACATGTCATGCTGCACACGAAAGCCCAAAGGGACTTTGGCTTTTAGATAGTGGCTGCAGTAACCATATGACAGGTGACAGAGGTCTAATTGCAGACCTAGATGAATCAGTGAGGACAGAGGTCAAAGTTGGCACGGATGAGGTGGTTCCAGTTCTTGGAAAAGGAGTGGTCAACATTATGACCAAACAAGGCCAACAAAAGACAATCTCAGATGTCTATTATGCTCCAGGATTGAAGCATAATCTGCTTAGCATTGGGCAACTCACTGAAAAGAAGTACAAACTTGTCTTTGATGGATCAGATTGTGAAATTTATGACCCAAATCGACATTTGATCATCAAAATACAAGTGACTAGGAACAGGATGTATCCACTAGTCATGAATTGCAGCAGCAAGGTAACCTCTTTTGCTCAAAAAGCCACTTGCATGGATGATTATTGGTTATGGCATTTTAGATATGGACATCTTCACTTTGGTGGTCTCAAGTTTTTGCAGCAGAAAGAGATGGTAAAGGGATTGCCCCCTATGAAGGAGCCAGAAAGCAGTTGTGAGTGTTGCATCATTGCAAAGCAGCACAGGGATAGCTTTCCTAAAGGTATGTCTCGAAGGGCACATGCACCTTTAGAACTTATTCATACTGATCTAGTTGGACCAATGCAAACTCAATCGATTGGTGGAAGCTATTATTTCCTTACATTTATTGATGATTTCAGTAGAAAAACATGGGTGTATTTCCTTCGTCAGAAGTCTGAAACTTTTGGCAAGTTCAAGGAATTTAGGGCTTTGGTTGAAAAACAGAGTGGTTATCAACTCAAAGTATTGAGATCTGATGGAGGGGGAGAGTATGAATTAAAGGAATTTCATGATTACTGCAAGCATCATGGAATCAAGAGGCAATTCACTACAAGATATACTCCTCAGCAGAATGGTATTGCAGAACGCAAGAATAGAACCATCATGAATATGGCAAGGAGCATGCTGAAAGGAATAAATGTGTCCCATGAATTTTGGGGAGACGCAGTGGCTTGTGCTGTTCATGTGATGAACAGATCTCCCACCAAAATTGTGAAGAACAGAGTACCAGAGAAAGCATGGTCAGGTATGACTTGTAATGTTTCTCATTTCAGAGTATTTGGTTGTGTTGCTTATGCTCATGTTCCTAAACAGCTAAGAAAAAAGCTAGACGACAGGAGTGAGAAATGTATATTTCTTGGATATGGTGAACAAACTAAAGCCTACAAGCTGTATAACCCTATTACCAAAAAGGTTATTCTTAGCAGAGATGTTTTGTTCAAGGAGGAAGAGTCATGGAATGGAACCATAGACAAGGGTATGGGAGCTGCAATACCCCAACCAGAAGATGGAGAAGATGAGGAGCTGATTGGACAACAAGATCCAGTAGCATCTTCACCAATAGCAAATACTCCAGAAAGAACACCTAGAAACTCAGTTCGAGGTGAAGCATCAAGTCCGCAGTCAGGTAATGAATCTGATTACAGTAATAAAAAGACTAGAAGATTGACAGATATTTATGATGAATTGGATGCAAATACCAATTATGTTTTTATTGCTAGTGAACCTGTGTTTTATGAAGAGGCTGTAAAACAAGAGCATTGGGTAAATGCTATGGACGAAGAGATAGATTCCATTGAGAGAAATGATACATGGGATCTAGTTGACCTGCCAAAGAATAAGAAACCCATTGGTGTGAAGTGGGTTTATAAAACCAAACTCAATGAAAAAGGTGAGATTGATAGGTACAAGGCAAGGTTAGTAGCAAAGGGTTTCTCGCAACAACCAGGAATTGATTTTGGAGAAACTTTTGCACCAGTGGCAAGATTGGACACAGTAAGAGCAGTCCTAGCAATTGCAGCACAAAAAAAAATGGAAAGTGTATCAGATGGATGTCAAGTCGGCATTCTTGAATGGAATTCTTGAAGAAGAAATTTATGTGGAGCAGCCACATGGGTATGAAATAAAAGAACATGAAGACAAAGTTTACAAGTTGAAAAAAGCTCTATATGGGCTTAAGCAAGCTCCAAGAGCTTGGTATAGCAGAATTGATTCTTATCTCATCAAAAATGGTTTTAGCAGAAGCAGCAGTGAACCAACACTTTACACAAAGGTAAATCAAGAAGGACAGATTTTAATAGTTTGTTTGTATGTTGATGATATGATTTTTACAGGCGACCTCTCAGTAGATGAGTTCAAGGCAGCTATGAAGAAAGAGTTTGAGATGACAGACCTTGGATTGATGAGGTTCTTTCTTGGCCTAGAAGTAGAACAGTCAGAAAAGGGTATATTTATCTCTCAAAATAAATATGCTAATGAAGTTCTTAAGCGATTCAGAATGCTTAATTGCAAAACAACACCTACACCAGTGGCAACAGGTACTAAGTTGAGCAAAGAAGATTGCAGTCCCAATGTAGATCCAACATTGTATAAAAGACTTGTAGGAAGTCTCATGTACCTCACAGCTACGAGACCTGACATTATGTTTGCTGTCAGCTTGATTTCAAGGTTCATGGAGTCTCCCAAAGACTCGCATTGGCAAGTTGGCAAAAGGATCTTACGATATGTTGCAGGGACTTCAAGCTATGGAATTTTATACTCAAGCACAGAGTATGATGTTTTGACAGGTTTCACTGACAGTGATTTTGCAGGAAGTTTGGATGACAGGAAGAGCACTTCCGGTCATGTTTTTCATCTTGGATCAGGGGTGATTTCATGGGCATCCAAGAAGCAGCCCATTGTAACACTTTCATCGGCAGAAGCAGAGTATGTAGCAGCGACATCAGCAGCATGTCAAGCAGTCTGGTTACGCAGAGTTTTAGAAGGTCTTCAACAGAAACAAGAAGGACCAACCACAGTTTATTGTGACAACAACTCAGCAATTGCTCTATCCAAGAACCATGTTTTTCACCAGAAAAGCAAACACATTGATACTAGATATCACTTCATAAGAGAGCTTGTGAACAATGGTGAAGTTCATGTTGAGCATTGTAAATCAATTGACCAATTGGCTGACATATTCACAAAGCCATTGGCAAAAGATATTTTTGAATTCCATAGAAATAATTTAGGCATTGTAAAAGCTGCAGTAGTCAGCAGTAGTAATTAAGAGGGAGTGTTAGAAATAGTAATTACTTCAGTTAGCTTTAGCTTTTACTTGAGTTACTATTTAGAAGTTCAGTTAATAAATGCAACAGCATGCTTTGCATGCATGCAAAAGCTAGGTTAAAGCTTTTAGGGTTTTCCATAAGTGTTTAAATACACATTACGTTCTTGATTGTATTACATCAGTTGATCTCCGTTTATGAATAAAGATTGAAGAGCCGTAGCTCATTCCGCATTATCTTTGTTTTATTTCTGCCTCCAACCTTCAGTTTGGTATCAGAGCATAGGAGAAGATCAAATTGGTAGCATCAATTTCCGGAGAAGCCAAAGCCGTAGCTTTGAAGAATTTGTAAGTTTTTGAAGAAATTATTTTTTTTGGAGAAATTATTTAAAGAAAATATTTTTTTGGAGTACCGCGCCCTCCCTATAGTCCACAGAGCGGCACTTTAGGAACTATCGCGCCCATACTATAGGCTAAAGCGCGGCAGTTTGGGGAGATACGAGGTAAAAAATCTTGATTTCACCGCGGCCTCTCCCTAAGACAAAGAGCGGTAATTGGAACAAGGCGGCATTTTTTGGACAAGTGCAAAAAAGTTTTTACTTTATGTGATTCTTTTTTTACTTTCACGCAGTTATTGAGTAAGAATTTTTTCTTTTTACAAGAGAAGAAGATATTTGAAGATATTTTTGAAATCTTGTTTAAGAGGGAGAATTATTATTTGTTTTTTTTTAAAAAAAGAGGAAGGGAGATTATTTTGAATAAGAGCCAGTGAAAGACATCGCAGCGTCTATGGCTTCTAGCAGCAATCAATCTCAGATTTCTCCTCTTACAGGAAAAAAGGACTATGATGTATGGGCCACGAGGATGGCGGTTTATCTCAGGTCAGAAGATGCATGGGAATATGTCGTGTATGGCTATTCCGAACCTGCAGATGATGCAGCTTTTCAGGCCCTTTCAAACGCAGAGAAGGATGTCCTACGAGCGCATAGGAAGAAGGATGCAAAGGCACTGCATCTCATAATGAACGCTTTGGATAACAGCGTATTTCCAAAGATATCAGCATCTTTACATGCCAAAGCAGCATGGGATACCTTGGCGACCAGTTATCAAGGTGCTGGTAAGGTTCAAACAGCAACACTCCAAAACCTAAGAAGAGACTTTGAAGATCTGAAGATGAAAGAATCAGACTCTGTAGACTCTTTCATGACCAAAGTCATGGGGATTGTTAATCAGCTGAATATCTATGGTGAAAAGATTGGAGATCAAAGGGTGGTTGAAAGGGTTCTGAGATCCCTACCCCACAAATTTGAGTCGAAAGTTTCAGCGATTGAAGAAGCAAAAGATCTGAGTACTCTCTCTATAGACGAGTTGACCGGATCTTTACTTTCATTTGAATCCAGACTCAACAGGAATGAAGAATCCTCTCATGAGAATGCTTTCAAAGCACATGTCTCATTCTCAAGAAGCAGGGGAAGAGGCAGAGGCAGAGGAGAATCAAGAGGACGAGGCAGAAGTGGCCGAAGTAATGGCAATGGAGATCAAGATCACCATCATAACCATGAAGGCGGAAACTGCGACAAAAAAAGGTCAGATAAATCTAATATTCAGTGTTATTATTGCAATAAATTTGGGCATTATGCTCATCAATGCAAAAAGAAAAAGGCTGATCAAGCAAATCATAATGCTAATGTGACTAATACCTCTGAGGATAAAGATGATATGTTATTTCTTACATGTCATGCTGCACACGAAAGCCCAAAGGGACTTTGGCTTTTAGATAGTGGCTGCAGTAACCATATGACAGGTGACAGAGGTCTAATTGCAGACCTAGATGAATCAGTGAGGACAGAGGTCAAAGTTGGCACGGATGAGGTGGTTCCAGTTCTTGGAAAAGGAGTGGTCAACATTATGACCAAACAAGGCCAACAAAAGACAATCTCAGATGTCTATTATGCTCCAGGATTGAAGCATAATCTGCTTAGCATTGGGCAACTCACTGAAAAGAAGTACAAACTTGTCTTTGATGGATCAGATTGTGAAATTTATGACCCAAATCGACATTTGATCATCAAAATACAAGTGACTAGGAACAGGATGTATCCACTAGTCATGAATTGCAGCAGCAAGGTAACCTCTTTTGCTCAAAAAGCCACTTGCATGGATGATTATTGGTTATGGCATTTTAGATATGGACATCTTCACTTTGGTGGTCTCAAGTTTTTGCAGCAGAAAGAGATGGTAAAGGGATTGCCCCCTATGAAGGAGCCAGAAAGCAGTTGTGAGTGTTGCATCATTGCAAAGCAGCACAGGGATAGCTTTCCTAAAGGTATGTCTCGAAGGGCACATGCACCTTTAGAACTTATTCATACTGATCTAGTTGGACCAATGCAAACTCAATCGATTGGTGGAAGCTATTATTTCCTTACATTTATTGATGATTTCAGTAGAAAAACATGGGTGTATTTCCTTCGTCAGAAGTCTGAAACTTTTGGCAAGTTCAAGGAATTTAGGGCTTTGGTTGAAAAACAGAGTGGTTATCAACTCAAAGTATTGAGATCTGATGGAGGGGGAGAGTATGAATTAAAGGAATTTCATGATTACTGCAAGCATCATGGAATCAAGAGGCAATTCACTACAAGATATACTCCTCAGCAGAATGGTATTGCAGAACGCAAGAATAGAACCATCATGAATATGGCAAGGAGCATGCTGAAAGGAAGAAATGTGTCCCATGAATTTTGGGGAGACGCAGTGGCTTGTGCTGTTCATGTGATGAACAGATCTCCCACCAAAATTGTGAAGAACAGAGTACCAGAGAAAGCATGGTCAGGTATGACTTGTAATGTTTCTCATTTCAGAGTATTTGGTTGTGTTGCTTATGCTCATGTTCCTAAACAGCTAAGAAAAAAGCTAGACGACAGGAGTGAGAAATGTATATTTCTTGGATATGGTGAACAAACTAAAGCCTACAAGCTGTATAACCCTATTACCAAAAAGGTTATTCTTAGCAGAGATGTTTTGTTCAAGGAGGAAGAGTCATGGAATGGAACCATAGACAAGGGTATGGGAGCTGCAATACCCCAACCAGAAGATGGAGAAGATGAGGAGCTGATTGGACAACAAGATCCAGTAGCATCTTCACCAATAGCAAATACTCCAGAAAGAACACCTAGAAACTCAGTTCGAGGTGAAGCATCAAGTCCGCAGTCAGGTAATGAATCTGATTACAGTAATAAAAAGACTAGAAGATTGACAGATATTTATGATGAATTGGATGCAAATACCAATTATGTTTTTATTGCTAGTGAACCTGTGTTTTATGAAGAGGCTGTAAAACAAGAGCATTGGGTAAATGCTATGGACGAAGAGATAGATTCCATTGAGAGAAATGATACATGGGATCTAGTTGACCTGCCAAAGAATAAGAAACCCATTGGTGTGAAGTGGGTTTATAAAACCAAACTCAATGAAAAAGGTGAGATTGATAGGTACAAGGCAAGGTTAGTAGCAAAGGGTTTCTCGCAACAACCAGGAATTGATTTTGGAGAAACTTTTGCACCAGTGGCAAGATTGGACACAGTAAGAGCAGTCCTAGCAATTGCAGCACAAAAAAAATGGAAAGTGTATCAGATGGATGTCAAGTCGGCATTCTTGAATGGAATTCTTGAAGAAGAAATTTATGTGGAGCAGCCACATGGGTATGAAATAAAAGAACATGAAGACAAAGTTTACAAGTTGAAAAAAGCTCTATATGGGCTTAAGCAAGCTCCAAGAGCTTGGTATAGCAGAATTGATTCTTATCTCATCAAAAATGGTTTTAGCAGAAGCAGCAGTGAACCAACACTTTACACAAAGGTAAATCAAGAAGGACAGATTTTAATAGTTTGTTTGTATGTTGATGATATGATTTTTACAGGCGACCTCTCAGTAGATGAGTTCAAGGCAGCTATGAAGAAAGAGTTTGAGATGACAGACCTTGGATTGATGAGGTTCTTTCTTGGCCTAGAAGTAGAACAGTCAGAAAAGGGTATATTTATCTCTCAAAATAAATATGCTAATGAAGTTCTTAAGCGATTCAGAATGCTTAATTGCAAAACAACACCTACACCAGTGGCAACAGGTACTAAGTTGAGCAAAGAAGATTGCAGTCCCAATGTAGATCCAACATTGTATAAAAGACTTGTAGGAAGTCTCATGTACCTCACAGCTACGAGACCTGACATTATGTTTGCTGTCAGCTTGATTTCAAGGTTCATGGAGTCTCCCAAAGACTCGCATTGGCAAGTTGGCAAAAGGATCTTACGATATGTTGCAGGGACTTCAAGCTATGGAATTTTATACTCAAGCACAGAGTATGATGTTTTGACAGGTTTCACTGACAGTGATTTTGCAGGAAGTTTGGATGACAGGAAGAGCACTTCCGGTCATGTTTTTCATCTTGGATCAGGGGTGATTTCATGGGCATCCAAGAAGCAGCCCATTGTAACACTTTCATCGGCAGAAGCAGAGTATGTAGCAGCGACATCAGCAGCATGTCAAGCAGTCTGGTTACGCAGAGTTTTAGAAGGTCTTCAACAGAAACAAGAAGGACCAACCACAGTTTATTGTGACAACAACTCAGCAATTGCTCTATCCAAGAACCATGTTTTTCACCAGAAAAGCAAACACATTGATACTAGATATCACTTCATAAGAGAGCTTGTGAACAATGGTGAAGTTCATGTTGAGCATTGTAAATCAATTGACCAATTGGCTGACATATTCACAAAGCCATTGGCAAAAGATATTTTTGAATTCCATAGAAATAATTTAGGCATTGTAAAAGCTGCAGTAGTCAGCAGTAGTAATTAAGAGGGAGTGTTAGAAATAGTAATTACTTCAGTTAGCTTTAGCTTTTACTTGAGTTACTATTTAGAAGTTCAGTTAATAAATGCAACAGCATGCTTTGCATGCATGCAAAAGCTAGGTTAAAGCTTTTAGGGTTTTCCATAAGTGTTTAAATACACATTACGTTCTTGATTGTATTACATCAGTTGATCTCCGTTTATGAATAAAGATTGAAGAGCCGTAGCTCATTCCGCATTATCTTTGTTTTATTTCTGCCTCCAACCTTCAGTTTGGTATCAGAGCATAGGAGAAGATCAAATTGGTAGCATCAATTTCCGGAGAAGCCAAAGCCGTAGCTTTGAAGAATTTGTAAGTTTTTGAAGAAATTATTTTTTTTGGAGAAATTATTTAAAGAAAATATTTTTTTGGAGTACCGCGCCCTCCCTATAGTCCACAGAGCGGCACTTTAGGAACTATCGCGCCCATACTATAGGCTAAAGCGCGGCAGTTTGGGGAGATACGAGGTAAAAAATCTTGATTTCACCGCGGCCTCTCCCTAAGACAAAGAGCGGTAATTGGAACAAGGCGGCATTTTTTGGACAAGTGCAAAAAAGTTTTTACTTTATGTGATTCTTTTTTTACTTTCACGCAGTTATTGAGTAAGAATTTTTTCTTTTTACAAGAGAAGAAGATATTTGAAGATATTTTTGAAATCTTGTTTAAGAGGGAGAATTATTATTTGTTTTTTTTTAAAAAAAGAGGAAGGGAGATTATTTTGAATAAGAGCCAGTGAAAGACATCGCAGCGTCTATGGCTTCTAGCAGCAATCAATCTCAGATTTCTCCTCTTACAGGAAAAAAGGACTATGATGTATGGGCCACGAGGATGGCGGTTTATCTCAGGTCAGAAGATGCATGGGAATATGTCGTGTATGGCTATTCCGAACCTGCAGATGATGCAGCTTTTCAGGCCCTTTCAAACGCAGAGAAGGATGTCCTACGAGCGCATAGGAAGAAGGATGCAAAGGCACTGCATCTCATAATGAACGCTTTGGATAACAGCGTATTTCCAAAGATATCAGCATCTTTACATGCCAAAGCAGCATGGGATACCTTGGCGACCAGTTATCAAGGTGCTGGTAAGGTTCAAACAGCAACACTCCAAAACCTAAGAAGAGACTTTGAAGATCTGAAGATGAAAGAATCAGACTCTGTAGACTCTTTCATGACCAAAGTCATGGGGATTGTTAATCAGCTGAATATCTATGGTGAAAAGATTGGAGATCAAAGGGTGGTTGAAAGGGTTCTGAGATCCCTACCCCACAAATTTGAGTCGAAAGTTTCAGCGATTGAAGAAGCAAAAGATCTGAGTACTCTCTCTATAGACGAGTTGACCGGATCTTTACTTTCATTTGAATCCAGACTCAACAGGAATGAAGAATCCTCTCATGAGAATGCTTTCAAAGCACATGTCTCATTCTCAAGAAGCAGGGGAAGAGGCAGAGGCAGAGGAGAATCAAGAGGACGAGGCAGAAGTGGCCGAAGTAATGGCAATGGAGATCAAGATCACCATCATAACCATGAAGGCGGAAACTGCGACAAAAAAAGGTCAGATAAATCTAATATTCAGTGTTATTATTGCAATAAATTTGGGCATTATGCTCATCAATGCAAAAAGAAAAAGGCTGATCAAGCAAATCATAATGCTAATGTGACTAATACCTCTGAGGATAAAGATGATATGTTATTTCTTACATGTCATGCTGCACACGAAAGCCCAAAGGGACTTTGGCTTTTAGATAGTGGCTGCAGTAACCATATGACAGGTGACAGAGGTCTAATTGCAGACCTAGATGAATCAGTGAGGACAGAGGTCAAAGTTGGCACGGATGAGGTGGTTCCAGTTCTTGGAAAAGGAGTGGTCAACATTATGACCAAACAAGGCCAACAAAAGACAATCTCAGATGTCTATTATGCTCCAGGATTGAAGCATAATCTGCTTAGCATTGGGCAACTCACTGAAAAGAAGTACAAACTTGTCTTTGATGGATCAGATTGTGAAATTTATGACCCAAATCGACATTTGATCATCAAAATACAAGTGACTAGGAACAGGATGTATCCACTACTCATGAATTGCAGCAGCAAGGTAACCTCTTTTGCTCAAAAAGCCACTTGCATGGATGATTATTGGTTATGGCATTTTAGATATGGACATCTTCACTTTGGTGGTCTCAAGTTTTTGCAGCAGAAAGAGATGGTAAAGGGATTGCCCCCTATGAAGGAGCCAGAAAGCAGTTGTGAGTGTTGCATCATTGCAAAGCAGCACAGGGATAGCTTTCCTAAAGGTATGTCTCGAAGGGCACATGCACCTTTAGAACTTATTCATACTGATCTAGTTGGACCAATGCAAACTCAATCGATTGGTGGAAGCTATTATTTCCTTACATTTATTGATGATTTCAGTAGAAAAACATGGGTGTATTTCCTTCGTCAGAAGTCTGAAACTTTTGGCAAGTTCAAGGAATTTAGGGCTTTGGTTGAAAAACAGAGTGGTTATCAACTCAAAGTATTGAGATCTGATGGAGGGGGAGAGTATGAATTAAAGGAATTTCATGATTACTGCAAGCATCATGGAATCAAGAGGCAATTCACTACAAGATATACTCCTCAGCAGAATGGTATTGCAGAACGCAAGAATAGAACCATCATGAATATGGCAAGGAGCATGCTGAAAGGAAGAAATGTGTCCCATGAATTTTGGGGAGACGCAGTGGCTTGTGCTGTTCATGTGATGAACAGATCTCCCACCAAAATTGTGAAGAACAGAGTACCAGAGAAAGCATGGTCAGGTATGACTTGTAATGTTTCTCATTTCAGAGTATTTGGTTGTGTTGCTTATGCTCATGTTCCTAAACAGCTAAGAAAAAAGCTAGACGACAGGAGTGAGAAATGTATATTTCTTGGATATGGTGAACAAACTAAAGCCTACAAGCTGTATAACCCTATTACCAAAAAGGTTATTCTTAGCAGAGATGTTTTGTTCAAGGAGGAAGAGTCATGGAATGGAACCATAGACAAGGGTATGGGAGCTGCAATACCCCAACCAGAAGATGGAGAAGATGAGGAGCTGATTGGACAACAAGATCCAGTAGCATCTTCACCAATAGCAAATACTCCAGAAAGAACACCTAGAAACTCAGTTCGAGGTGAAGCATCAAGTCCGCAGTCAGGTAATGAATCTGATTACAGTAATAAAAAGACTAGAAGATTGACAGATATTTATGATGAATTGGATGCAAATACCAATTATGTTTTTATTGCTAGTGAACCTGTGTTTTATGAAGAGGCTGTAAAACAAGAGCATTGGGTAAATGCTATGGACGAAGAGATAGATTCCATTGAGAGAAATGATACATGGGATCTAGTTGACCTGCCAAAGAATAAGAAACCCATTGGTGTGAAGTGGGTTTATAAAACCAAACTCAATGAAAAAGGTGAGATTGATAGGTACAAGGCAAGGTTAGTAGCAAAGGGTTTCTCGCAACAACCAGGAATTGATTTTGGAGAAACTTTTGCACCAGTGGCAAGATTGGACACAGTAAGAGCAGTCCTAGCAATTGCAGCACAAAAAAAATGGAAAGTGTATCAGATGGATGTCAAGTCGGCATTCTTGAATGGAATTCTTGAAGAAGAAATTTATGTGGAGCAGCCACATGGGTATGAAATAAAAGAACATGAAGACAAAGTTTACAAGTTGAAAAAAGCTCTATATGGGCTTAAGCAAGCTCCAAGAGCTTGGTATAGCAGAATTGATTCTTATCTCATCAAAAATGGTTTTAGCAGAAGCAGCAGTGAACCAACACTTTACACAAAGGTAAATCAAGAAGGACAGATTTTAATAGTTTGTTTGTATGTTGATGATATGATTTTTACAGGCGACCTCTCAGTAGATGAGTTCAAGGCAGCTATGAAGAAAGAGTTTGAGATGACAGACCTTGGATTGATGAGGTTCTTTCTTGGCCTAGAAGTAGAACAGTCAGAAAAGGGTATATTTATCTCTCAAAATAAATATGCTAATGAAGTTCTTAAGCGATTCAGAATGCTTAATTGCAAAACAACACCTACACCAGTGGCAACAGGTACTAAGTTGAGCAAAGAAGATTGCAGTCCCAATGTAGATCCAACATTGTATAAAAGACTTGTAGGAAGTCTCATGTACCTCACAGCTACGAGACCTGACATTATGTTTGCTGTCAGCTTGATTTCAAGGTTCATGGAGTCTCCCAAAGACTCGCATTGGCAAGTTGGCAAAAGGATCTTACGATATGTTGCAGGGACTTCAAGCTATGGAATTTTATACTCAAGCACAGAGTATGATGTTTTGACAGGTTTCACTGACAGTGATTTTGCAGGAAGTTTGGATGACAGGAAGAGCACTTCCGGTCATGTTTTTCATCTTGGATCAGGGGTGATTTCATGGGCATCCAAGAAGCAGCCCATTGTAACACTTTCATCGGCAGAAGCAGAGTATGTAGCAGCGACATCAGCAGCATGTCAAGCAGTCTGGTTACGCAGAGTTTTAGAAGGTCTTCAACAGAAACAAGAAGGACCAACCACAGTTTATTGTGACAACAACTCAGCAATTGCTCTATCCAAGAACCATGTTTTTCACCAGAAAAGCAAACACATTGATACTAGATATCACTTCATAAGAGAGCTTGTGAACAATGGTGAAGTTCATGTTGAGCATTGTAAATCAATTGACCAATTGGCTGACATATTCACAAAGCCATTGGCAAAAGATATTTTTGAATTCCATAGAAATAATTTAGGCATTGTAAAAGCTGCAGTAGTCAGCAGTAGTAATTAAGAGGGAGTGTTAGAAATAGTAATTACTTCAGTTAGCTTTAGCTTTTACTTGAGTTACTATTTAGAAGTTCAGTTAATAAATGCAACAGCATGCTTTGCATGCATGCAAAAGCTAGGTTAAAGCTTTTAGGGTTTTCCATAAGTGTTTAAATACACATTACGTTCTTGATTGTATTACATCAGTTGATCTCCGTTTATGAATAAAGATTGAAGAGCCGTAGCTCATTCCGCATTATCTTTGTTTTATTTCTGCCTCCAACCTTCAGTTTGGTATCAGAGCATAGGAGAAGATCAAATTGGTAGCATCAATTTCCGGAGAAGCCAAAGCCGTAGCTTTGAAGAATTTGTAAGTTTTTGAAGAAATTATTTTTTTTGGAGAAATTATTTAAAGAAAATATTTTTTTGGAGTACCGCGCCCTCCCTATAGTCCACAGAGCGGCACTTTAGGAACTATCGCGCCCATACTATAGGCTAAAGCGCGGCAGTTTGGGGAGATACGAGGTAAAAAATCTTGATTTCACCGCGGCCTCTCCCTAAGACAAAGAGCGGTAATTGGAACAAGGTGGCACTTTTTGGACAAGTGCAAAAAAGTTTTTACTTTATGTGATTCTTTTTTTACTTTCACGCAGTTATTGAGTAAGAATTTTTTCTTTTTACAAGAGAAGAAGATATTTGAAGATATTTTTGAAATCTTGTTTAAGAGGGAGAATTATTATTTGTTTTTTTTTAAAAAAAGAGGAAGGGAGATTATTTTGAATAAGAGCCAGTGAAAGACATCGCAGCGTCTATGGCTTCTAGCAGCAATCAATCTCAGATTTCTCCTCTTACAGGAAAAAAGGACTATGATGTATGGGCCACGAGGATGGCGGTTTATCTCAGGTCAGAAGATGCATGGGAATATGTCGTGTATGGCTATTCCGAACCTGCAGATGATGCAGCTTTTCAGGCCCTTTCAAACGCAGAGAAGGATGTCCTACGAGCGCATAGGAAGAAGGATGCAAAGGCACTGCATCTCATAATGAACGCTTTGGATAACAACGTATTTCCAAAGATATCAGCATCTTTACATGCCAAAGCAGCATGGGATACCTTGGCGACCAGTTATCAAGGTGCTGGTAAGGTTCAAACAGCAACACTCCAAAACCTAAGAAGAGACTTTGAAGATCTGAAGATGAAAGAATCAGACTCTGTAGACTCTTTCATGACCAAAGTCATGGGGATTGTTAATCAGCTGAATATCTATGGTGAAAAGATTGGAGATCAAAGGGTGGTTGAAAGGGTTCTGAGATCCCTACCCCACAAATTTGAGTCGAAAGTTTCAGCGATTGAAGAAGCAAAAGATCTGAGTACTCTCTCTATAGACGAGTTGACCGGATCTTTACTTTCATTTGAATCCAGACTCAACAGGAATGAAGAATCCTCTCATGAGAATGCTTTCAAAGCACATGTCTCATTCTCAAGAAGCAGGGGAAGAGGCAGAGGCAGAGGAGAATCAAGAGGACGAGGCAGAAGTGGCCGAAGTAATGGCAATGGAGATCAAGATCACCATCATAACCATGAAGGCGGAAACTGCGACAAAAAAAGGTCAGATAAATCTAATATTCAGTGTTATTATTGCAATAAATTTGGGCATTATGCTCATCAATGCAAAAAGAAAAAGGCTGATCAAGCAAATCATAATGCTAATGTGACTAATACCTCTGAGGATAAAGATGATATGTTATTTCTTACATGTCATGCTGCACACGAAAGCCCAAAGGGACTTTGGCTTTTAGATAGTGGCTGCAGTAACCATATGACAGGTGACAGAGGTCTAATTGCAGACCTAGATGAATCAGTGAGGACAGAGGTCAAAGTTGGCACGGATGAGGTGGTTCCAGTTCTTGGAAAAGGAGTGGTCAACATTATGACCAAACAAGGCCAACAAAAGACAATCTCAGATGTCTATTATGCTCCAGGATTGAAGCATAATCTGCTTAGCATTGGGCAACTCACTGAAAAGAAGTACAAACTTGTCTTTGATGGATCAGATTGTGAAATTTATGACCCAAATCGACATTTGATCATCAAAATACAAGTGACTAGGAACAGGATGTATCCACTAGTCATGAATTGCAGCAGCAAGGTAACCTCTTTTGCTCAAAAAGCCACTTGCATGGATGATTATTGGTTATGGCATTTTAGATATGGACATCTTCACTTTGGTGGTCTCAAGTTTTTGCAGCAGAAAGAGATGGTAAAGGGATTGCCCCCTATGAAGGAGCCAGAAAGCAGTTGTGAGTGTTGCATCATTGCAAAGCAGCACAGGGATAGCTTTCCTAAAGGTATGTCTCGAAGGGCACATGCACCTTTAGAACTTATTCATACTGATCTAGTTGGACCAATGCAAACTCAATCGATTGGTGGAAGCTATTATTTCCTTACATTTATTGATGATTTCAGTAGAAAAACATGGGTGTATTTCCTTCGTCAGAAGTCTGAAACTTTTGGCAAGTTCAAGGAATTTAGGGCTTTGGTTGAAAAACAGAGTGGTTATCAACTCAAAGTATTGAGATCTGATGGAGGGGGAGAGTATGAATTAAAGGAATTTCATGATTACTGCAAGCATCATGGAATCAAGAGGCAATTCACTACAAGATATACTCCTCAGCAGAATGGTATTGCAGAACGCAAGAATAGAACCATCATGAATATGGCAAGGAGCATGCTGAAAGGAAGAAATGTGTCCCATGAATTTTGGGGAGACGCAGTGGCTTGTGCTGTTCATGTGATGAACAGATCTCCCACCAAAATTGTGAAGAACAGAGTACCAGAGAAAGCATGGTCAGGTATGACTTGTAATGTTTCTCATTTCAGAGTATTTGGTTGTGTTGCTTATGCTCATGTTCCTAAACAGCTAAGAAAAAAGCTAGACGACAGGAGTGAGAAATGTATATTTCTTGGATATGGTGAACAAACTAAAGCCTACAAGCTGTATAACCCTATTACCAAAAAGGTTATTCTTAGCAGAGATGTTTTGTTCAAGGAGGAAGAGTCATGGAATGGAACCATAGACAAGGGTATGGGAGCTGCAATACCCCAACCAGAAGATGGAGAAGATGAGGAGCTGATTGGACAACAAGATCCAGTAGCATCTTCACCAATAGCAAATACTCCAGAAAGAACACCTAGAAACTCAGTTCGAGGTGAAGCATCAAGTCCGCAGTCAGGTAATGAATCTGATTACAGTAATAAAAAGACTAGAAGATTGACAGATATTTATGATGAATTGGATGCAAATACCAATTATGTTTTTATTGCTAGTGAACCTGTGTTTTATGAAGAGGCTGTAAAACAAGAGCATTGGGTAAATGCTATGGACGAAGAGATAGATTCCATTGAGAGAAATGATACATGGGATCTAGTTGACCTGCCAAAGAATAAGAAACCCATTGGTGTGAAGTGGGTTTATAAAACCAAACTCAATGAAAAAGGTGAGATTGATAGGTACAAGGCAAGGTTAGTAGCAAAGGGTTTCTCGCAACAACCAGGAATTGATTTTGGAGAAACTTTTGCACCAGTGGCAAGATTGGACACAGTAAGAGCAGTCCTAGCAATTGCAGCACAAAAAAAATGGAAAGTGTATCAGATGGATGTCAAGTCGGCATTCTTGAATGGAATTCTTGAAGAAGAAATTTATGTGGAGCAGCCACATGGGTATGAAATAAAAGAACATGAAGACAAAGTTTACAAGTTGAAAAAAGCTCTATATGGGCTTAAGCAAGCTCCAAGAGCTTGGTATAGCAGAATTGATTCTTATCTCATCAAAAATGGTTTTAGCAGAAGCAGCAGTGAACCAACACTTTACACAAAGGTAAATCAAGAAGGACAGATTTTAATAGTTTGTTTGTATGTTGATGATATGATTTTTACAGGCGACCTCTCAGTAGATGAGTTCAAGGCAGCTATGAAGAAAGAGTTTGAGATGACAGACCTTGGATTGATGAGGTTCTTTCTTGGCCTAGAAGTAGAACAGTCAGAAAAGGGTATATTTATCTCTCAAAATAAATATGCTAATGAAGTTCTTAAGCGATTCAGAATGCTTAATTGCAAAACAACACCTACACCAGTGGCAACAGGTACTAAGTTGAGCAAAGAAGATTGCAGTCCCAATGTAGATCCAACATTGTATAAAAGACTTGTAGGAAGTCTCATGTACCTCACAGCTACGAGACCTGACATTATGTTTGCTGTCAGCTTGATTTCAAGGTTCATGGAGTCTCCCAAAGACTCGCATTGGCAAGTTGGCAAAAGGATCTTACGATATGTTGCAGGGACTTCAAGCTATGGAATTTTATACTCAAGCACAGAGTATGATGTTTTGACAGGTTTCACTGACAGTGATTTTGCAGGAAGTTTGGATGACAGGAAGAGCACTTCCGGTCATGTTTTTCATCTTGGATCAGGGGTGATTTCATGGGCATCCAAGAAGCAGCCCATTGTAACACTTTCATCGGCAGAAGCAGAGTATGTAGCAGCGACATCAGCAGCATGTCAAGCAGTCTGGTTACGCAGAGTTTTAGAAGGTCTTCAACAGAAACAAGAAGGACCAACCACAGTTTATTGTGACAACAACTCAGCAATTGCTCTATCCAAGAACCATGTTTTTCACCAGAAAAGCAAACACATTGATACTAGATATCACTTCATAAGAGAGCTTGTGAACAATGGTGAAGTTCATGTTGAGCATTGTAAATCAATTGACCAATTGGCTGACATATTCACAAAGCCATTGGCAAAAGATATTTTTGAATTCCATAGAAATAATTTAGGCATTGTAAAAGCTGCAGTAGTCAGCAGTAGTAATTAAGAGGGAGTGTTAGAAATAGTAATTACTTCAGTTAGCTTTAGCTTTTACTTGAGTTACTATTTAGAAGTTCAGTTAATAAATGCAACAGCATGCTTTGCATGCATGCAAAAGCTAGGTTAAAGCTTTTAGGGTTTTCCATAAGTGTTTAAATACACATTACGTTCTTGATTGTATTACATCAGTTGATCTCCGTTTATGAATAAAGATTGAAGAGCCGTAGCTCATTCCGCATTATCTTTGTTTTATTTCTGCCTCCAACCTTCAGTTTGGTATCAGAGCATAGGAGAAGATCAAATTGGTAGCATCAATTTCCGGAGAAGCCAAAGCCGTAGCTTTGAAGAATTTGTAAGTTTTTGAAGAAATTATTTTTTTTGGAGAAATTATTTAAAGAAAATATTTTTTTGGAGTACCGCGCCCTCCCTATAGTCCACAGAGCGGCACTTTAGGAACTATCGCGCCCATACTATAGGCTAAAGCGCGGCAGTTTGGGGAGATACGAGGTAAAAAATCTTGATTTCACCGCGGCCTCTCCCTAAGACAAAGAGCGGTAATTGGAACAAGGCGGCATTTTTTGGACAAGTGCAAAAAAGTTTTTACTTTATGTGATTCTTTTTTTACTTTCACGCAGTTATTGAGTAAGAATTTTTTCTTTTTACAAGAGAAGAAGATATTTGAAGATATTTTTGAAATCTTGTTTAAGAGGGAGAATTATTATTTGTTTTTTTTTAAAAAAAGAGGAAGGGAGATTATTTTGAATAAGAGCCAGTGAAAGACATCGCAGCGTCTATGGCTTCTAGCAGCAATCAATCTCAGATTTCTCCTCTTACAGGAAAAAAGGACTATGATGTATGGGCCACGAGGATGGCGGTTTATCTCAGGTCAGAAGATGCATGGGAATATGTCGTGTATGGCTATTCCGAACCTGCAGATGATGCAGCTTTTCAGGCCCTTTCAAACGCAGAGAAGGATGTCCTACGAGCGCATAGGAAGAAGGATGCAAAGGCACTGCATCTCATAATGAACGCTTTGGATAACAACGTATTTCCAAAGATATCAGCATCTTTACATGCCAAAGCAGCATGGGATACCTTGGCGACCAGTTATCAAGGTGCTGGTAAGGTTCAAACAGCAACACTCCAAAACCTAAGAAGAGACTTTGAAGATCTGAAGATGAAAGAATCAGACTCTGTAGACTCTTTCATGACCAAAGTCATGGGGATTGTTAATCAGCTGAATATCTATGGTGAAAAGATTGGAGATCAAAGGGTGGTTGAAAGGGTTCTGAGATCCCTACCCCACAAATTTGAGTCGAAAGTTTCAGCGATTGAAGAAGCAAAAGATCTGAGTACTCTCTCTATAGACGAGTTGACCGGATCTTTACTTTCATTTGAATCCAGACTCAACAGGAATGAAGAATCCTCTCATGAGAATGCTTTCAAAGCACATGTCTCATTCTCAAGAAGCAGGGGAAGAGGCAGAGGCAGAGGAGAATCAAGAGGACGAGGCAGAAGTGGTCGAAGTAATGGCAATGGAGATCAAGATCACCATCATAACCATGAAGGCGGAAACTGCGACAAAAAAAGGTCAGATAAATCTAATATTCAGTGTTATTATTGCAATAAATTTGGGCATTATGCTCATCAATGCAAAAAGAAAAAGGCTGATCAAGCAAATCATAATGCTAATGTGACTAATACCTCTGAGGATAAAGATGATATGTTATTTCTTACATGTCATGCTGCACACGAAAGCCCAAAGGGACTTTGGCTTTTAGATAGTGGCTGCAGTAACCATATGACAGGTGACAGAGGTCTAATTGCAGACCTAGATGAATCAGTGAGGACAGAGGTCAAAGTTGGCACGGATGAGGTGGTTCCAGTTCTTGGAAAAGGAGTGGTCAACATTATGACCAAACAAGGCCAACAAAAGACAATCTCAGATGTCTATTATGCTCCAGGATTGAAGCATAATCTGCTTAGCATTGGGCAACTCACTGAAAAGAAGTACAAACTTGTCTTTGATGGATCAGATTGTGAAATTTATGACCCAAATCGACATTTGATCATCAAAATACAAGTGACTAGGAACAGGATGTATCCACTAGTCATGAATTGCAGCAGCAAGGTAACCTCTTTTGCTCAAAAAGCCACTTGCATGGATGATTATTGGTTATGGCATTTTAGATATGGACATCTTCACTTTGGTGGTCTCAAGTTTTTGCAGCAGAAAGAGATGGTAAAGGGATTGCCCCCTATGAAGGAGCCAGAAAGCAGTTGTGAGTGTTGCATCATTGCAAAGCAGCACAGGGATAGCTTTCCTAAAGGTATGTCTCGAAGGGCACATGCACCTTTAGAACTTATTCATACTGATCTAGTTGGACCAATGCAAACTCAATCGATTGGTGGAAGCTATTATTTCCTTACATTTATTGATGATTTCAGTAGAAAAACATGGGTGTATTTCCTTCGTCAGAAGTCTGAAACTTTTGGCAAGTTCAAGGAATTTAGGGCTTTGGTTGAAAAACAGAGTGGTTATCAACTCAAAGTATTGAGATCTGATGGAGGGGGAGAGTATGAATTAAAGGAATTTCATGATTACTGCAAGCATCATGGAATCAAGAGGCAATTCACTACAAGATATACTCCTCAGCAGAATGGTATTGCAGAACGCAAGAATAGAACCATCATGAATATGGCAAGGAGCATGCTGAAAGGAAGAAATGTGTCCCATGAATTTTGGGGAGACGCAGTGGCTTGTGCTGTTCATGTGATGAACAGATCTCCCACCAAAATTGTGAAGAACAGAGTACCAGAGAAAGCATGGTCAGGTATGACTTGTAATGTTTCTCATTTCAGAGTATTTGGTTGTGTTGCTTATGCTCATGTTCCTAAACAGCTAAGAAAAAAGCTAGACGACAGGAGTGAGAAATGTATATTTCTTGGATATGGTGAACAAACTAAAGCCTACAAGCTGTATAACCCTATTACCAAAAAGGTTATTCTTAGCAGAGATGTTTTGTTCAAGGAGGAAGAGTCATGGAATGGAACCATAGACAAGGGTATGGGAGCTGCAATACCCCAACCAGAAGATGGAGAAGATGAGGAGCTGATTGGACAACAAGATCCAGTAGCATCTTCACCAATAGCAAATACTCCAGAAAGAACACCTAGAAACTCAGTTCGAGGTGAAGCATCAAGTCCGCAGTCAGGTAATGAATCTGATTACAGTAATAAAAAGACTAGAAGATTGACAGATATTTATGATGAATTGGATGCAAATACCAATTATGTTTTTATTGCTAGTGAACCTGTGTTTTATGAAGAGGCTGTAAAACAAGAGCATTGGGTAAATGCTATGGACGAAGAGATAGATTCCATTGAGAGAAATGATACATGGGATCTAGTTGACCTGCCAAAGAATAAGAAACCCATTGGTGTGAAGTGGGTTTATAAAACCAAACTCAATGAAAAAGGTGAGATTGATAGGTACAAGGCAAGGTTAGTAGCAAAGGGTTTCTTGCAACAACCAGGAATTGATTTTGGAGAAACTTTTGCACCAGTGGCAAGATTGGACACAGTAAGAGCAGTCCTAGCAATTGCAGCACAAAAAAAATGGAAAGTGTATCAGATGGATGTCAAGTCGGCATTCTTGAATGGAATTCTTGAAGAAGAAATTTATGTGGAGCAGCCACATGGGTATGAAATAAAAGAACATGAAGACAAAGTTTACAAGTTGAAAAAAGCTCTATATGGGCTTAAGCAAGCTCCAAGAGCTTGGTATAGCAGAATTGATTCTTATCTCATCAAAAATGGTTTTAGCAGAAGCAGCAGTGAACCAACACTTTACACAAAGGTAAATCAAGAAGGACAGATTTTAATAGTTTGTTTGTATGTTGATGATATGATTTTTACAGGAGACCTCTCAGTAGATGAGTTCAAGGCAGCTATGAAGAAAGAGTTTGAGATGACAGACCTTGGATTGATGAGGTTCTTTCTTGGCCTAGAAGTAGAACAGTCAGAAAAGGGTATATTTATCTCTCAAAATAAATATGCTAATGAAGTTCTTAAGCGATTCAGAATGCTTAATTGCAAAACAACACCTACACCAGTGGCAACAGGTACTAAGTTGAGCAAAGAAGATTGCAGTCCCAATGTAGATCCAACATTGTATAAAAGACTTGTAGGAAGTCTCATGTACCTCACAGCTACGAGACCTGACATTATGTTTGCTTTCAGCTTGATTTCAAGGTTCATGGAGTCTCCCAAAGACTCGCATTGGCAAGTTGGCAAAAGGATCTTACGATATGTTGCAGGGACTTCAAGCTATGGAATTTTATACTCAAGCACAGAGTATGATGTTTTGACAGGTTTCACTGACAGTGATTTTGCAGGAAGTTTGGATGACAGGAAGAGCACTTCCGGTCATGTTTTTCATCTTGGATCAGGGGTGATTTCATGGGCATCCAAGAAGCAGCCCATTGTAACACTTTCATCGGCAGAAGCAGAGTATGTAGCAGCGACATCAGCAGCATGTCAAGCAGTCTGGTTACGCAGAGTTTTAGAAGGTCTTCAACAGAAACAAGAAGGACCAACCACAGTTTATTGTGACAACAACTCAGCAATTGCTCTATCCAAGAACCATGTTTTTCACCAGAAAAGCAAACACATTGATACTAGATATCACTTCATAAGAGAGCTTGTGAACAATGGTGAAGTTCATGTTGAGCATTGTAAATCAATTGACCAATTGGCTGACATATTCACAAAGCCATTGGCAAAAGATATTTTTGAATTCCATAGAAATAATTTAGGCATTGTAAAAGCTGCAGTAGTCAGCAGTAGTAATTAAGAGGGAGTGTTAGAAATAGTAATTACTTCAGTTAGCTTTAGCTTTTACTTGAGTTACTATTTAGAAGTTCAGTTAATAAATGCAACAGCATGCTTTGCATGCATGCAAAAGCTAGGTTAAAGCTTTTAGGGTTTTCCATAAGTGTTTAAATACACATTACGTTCTTGATTGTATTACATCAGTTGATCTCCGTTTATGAATAAAGATTGAAGAGCCGTAGCTCATTCCGCATTATCTTTGTTTTATTTCTGCCTCCAACCTTCAGTTTGGTATCAGAGCATAGGAGAAGATCAAATTGGTAGCATCAATTTCCGGAGAAGCCAAAGCCGTAGCTTTGAAGAATTTGTAAGTTTTTGAAGAAATTATTTTTTTTGGAGAAATTATTTAAAGAAAATATTTTTTTGGAGTACCGCGCCCTCCCTATAGTCCACAGAGCGGCACTTTAGGAACTATCGCGCCCATACTATAGGCTAAAGCGCGGCAGTTTGGGGAGATACGAGGTAAAAAATCTTGATTTCACCGCGGCCTCTCCCTAAGACAAAGAGCGGTAATTGGAACAAGGCGGCATTTTTTGGACAAGTGCAAAAAAGTTTTTACTTTATGTGATTCTTTTTTTACTTTCACGCAGTTATTGAGTAAGAATTTTTTCTTTTTACAAGAGAAGAAGATATTTGAAGATATTTTTGAAATCTTGTTTAAGAGGGAGAATTATTATTTGTTTTTTTTTAAAAAAAGAGGAAGGGAGATTATTTTGAATAAGAGCCAGTGAAAGACATCGCAGCGTCTATGGCTTCTAGCAGCAATCAATCTCAGATTTCTCCTCTTACAGGAAAAAAGGACTATGATGTATGGGCCACGAGGATGGCGGTTTATCTCAGGTCAGAAGATGCATGGGAATATGTCGTGTATGGCTATTCCGAACCTGCAGATGATGCAGCTTTTCAGGCCCTTTCAAACGCAGAGAAGGATGTCCTACGAGCGCATAGGAAGAAGGATGCAAAGGCACTGCATCTCATAATGAACGCTTTGGATAACAGCGTATTTCCAAAGATATCAGCATCTTTACATGCCAAAGCAGCATGGGATACCTTGGCGACCAGTTATCAAGGTGCTGGTAAGGTTCAAACAGCAACACTCCAAAACCTAAGAAGAGACTTTGAAGATCTGAAGATGAAAGAATCAGACTCTGTAGACTCTTTCATGACCAAAGTCATGGGGATTGTTAATCAGCTGAATATCTATGGTGAAAAGATTGGAGATCAAAGGGTGGTTGAAAGGGTTCTGAGATCCCTACCCCACAAATTTGAGTCGAAAGTTTCAGCGATTGAAGAAGCAAAAGATCTGAGTACTCTCTCTATAGACGAGTTGACCGGATCTTTACTTTCATTTGAATCCAGACTCAACAGGAATGAAGAATCCTCTCATGAGAATGCTTTCAAAGCACATGTCTCATTCTCAAGAAGCAGGGGAAGAGGCAGAGGCAGAGGAGAATCAAGAGGACGAGGCAGAAGTGGCCGAAGTAATGGCAATGGAGATCAAGATCACCATCATAACCATGAAGGCGGAAACTGCGACAAAAAAAGGTCAGATAAATCTAATATTCAGTGTTATTATTGCAATAAATTTGGGCATTATGCTCATCAATGCAAAAAGAAAAAGGCTGATCAAGCAAATCATAATGCTAATGTGACTAATACCTCTGAGGATAAAGATGATATGTTATTTCTTACATGTCATGCTGCACACGAAAGCCCAAAGGGACTTTGGCTTTTAGATAGTGGCTGCAGTAACCATATGACAGGTGACAGAGGTCTAATTGCAGACCTAGATGAATCAGTGAGGACAGAGGTCAAAGTTGGCACGGATGAGGTGGTTCCAGTTCTTGGAAAAGGAGTGGTCAACATTATGACCAAACAAGGCCAACAAAAGACAATCTCAGATGTCTATTATGCTCCAGGATTGAAGCATAATCTGCTTAGCATTGGGCAACTCACTGAAAAGAAGTACAAACTTGTCTTTGATGGATCAGATTGTGAAATTTATGACCCAAATCGACATTTGATCATCAAAATACAAGTGACTAGGAACAGGATGTATCCACTACTCATGAATTGCAGCAGCAAGGTAACCTCTTTTGCTCAAAAAGCCACTTGCATGGATGATTATTGGTTATGGCATTTTAGATATGGACATCTTCACTTTGGTGGTCTCAAGTTTTTGCAGCAGAAAGAGATGGTAAAGGGATTGCCCCCTATGAAGGAGCCAGAAAGCAGTTGTGAGTGTTGCATCATTGCAAAGCAGCACAGGGATAGCTTTCCTAAAGGTATGTCTCGAAGGGCACATGCACCTTTAGAACTTATTCATACTGATCTAGTTGGACCAATGCAAACTCAATCGATTGGTGGAAGCTATTATTTCCTTACATTTATTGATGATTTCAGTAGAAAAACATGGGTGTATTTCCTTCGTCAGAAGTCTGAAACTTTTGGCAAGTTCAAGGAATTTAGGGCTTTGGTTGAAAAACAGAGTGGTTATCAACTCAAAGTATTGAGATCTGATGGAGGGGGAGAGTATGAATTAAAGGAATTTCATGATTACTGCAAGCATCATGGAATCAAGAGGCAATTCACTACAAGATATACTCCTCAGCAGAATGGTATTGCAGAACGCAAGAATAGAACCATCATGAATATGGCAAGGAGCATGCTGAAAGGAAGAAATGTGTCCCATGAATTTTGGGGAGACGCAGTGGCTTGTGCTGTTCATGTGATGAACAGATCTCCCACCAAAATTGTGAAGAACAGAGTACCAGAGAAAGCATGGTCAGGTATGACTTGTAATGTTTCTCATTTCAGAGTATTTGGTTGTGTTGCTTATGCTCATGTTCCTAAACAGCTAAGAAAAAAGCTAGACGACAGGAGTGAGAAATGTATATTTCTTGGATATGGTGAACAAACTAAAGCCTACAAGCTGTATAACCCTATTACCAAAAAGGTTATTCTTAGCAGAGATGTTTTGTTCAAGGAGGAAGAGTCATGGAATGGAACCATAGACAAGGGTATGGGAGCTGCAATACCCCAACCAGAAGATGGAGAAGATGAGGAGCTGATTGGACAACAAGATCCAGTAGCATCTTCACCAATAGCAAATACTCCAGAAAGAACACCTAGAAACTCAGTTCGAGGTGAAGCATCAAGTCCGCAGTCAGGTAATGAATCTGATTACAGTAATAAAAAGACTAGAAGATTGACAGATATTTATGATGAATTGGATGCAAATACCAATTATGTTTTTATTGCTAGTGAACCTGTGTTTTATGAAGAGGCTGTAAAACAAGAGCATTGGGTAAATGCTATGGACGAAGAGATAGATTCCATTGAGAGAAATGATACATGGGATCTAGTTGACCTGCCAAAGAATAAGAAACCCATTGGTGTGAAGTGGGTTTATAAAACCAAACTCAATGAAAAAGGTGAGATTGATAGGTACAAGGCAAGGTTAGTAGCAAAGGGTTTCTCGCAACAACCAGGAATTGATTTTGGAGAAACTTTTGCACCAGTGGCAAGATTGGACACAGTAAGAGCAGTCCTAGCAATTGCAGCACAAAAAAAATGGAAAGTGTATCAGATGGATGTCAAGTCGGCATTCTTGAATGGAATTCTTGAAGAAGAAATTTATGTGGAGCAGCCACATGGGTATGAAATAAAAGAACATGAAGACAAAGTTTACAAGTTGAAAAAAGCTCTATATGGGCTTAAGCAAGCTCCAAGAGCTTGGTATAGCAGAATTGATTCTTATCTCATCAAAAATGGTTTTAGCAGAAGCAGCAGTGAACCAACACTTTACACAAAGGTAAATCAAGAAGGACAGATTTTAATAGTTTGTTTGTATGTTGATGATATGATTTTTACAGGCGACCTCTCAGTAGATGAGTTCAAGGCAGCTATGAAGAAAGAGTTTGAGATGACAGACCTTGGATTGATGAGGTTCTTTCTTGGCCTAGAAGTAGAACAGTCAGAAAAGGGTATATTTATCTCTCAAAATAAATATGCTAATGAAGTTCTTAAGCGATTCAGAATGCTTAATTGCAAAACAACACCTACACCAGTGGCAACAGGTACTAAGTTGAGCAAAGAAGATTGCAGTCCCAATGTAGATCCAACATTGTATAAAAGACTTGTAGGAAGTCTCATGTACCTCACAGCTACGAGACCTGACATTATGTTTGCTGTCAGCTTGATTTCAAGGTTCATGGAGTCTCCCAAAGACTCGCATTGGCAAGTTGGCAAAAGGATCTTACGATATGTTGCAGGGACTTCAAGCTATGGAATTTTATACTCAAGCACAGAGTATGATGTTTTGACAGGTTTCACTGACAGTGATTTTGCAGGAAGTTTGGATGACAGGAAGAGCACTTCCGGTCATGTTTTTCATCTTGGATCAGGGGTGATTTCATGGGCATCCAAGAAGCAGCCCATTGTAACACTTTCATCGGCAGAAGCAGAGTATGTAGCAGCGACATCAGCAGCATGTCAAGCAGTCTGGTTACGCAGAGTTTTAGAAGGTCTTCAACAGAAACAAGAAGGACCAACCACAGTTTATTGTGACAACAACTCAGCAATTGCTCTATCCAAGAACCATGTTTTTCACCAGAAAAGCAAACACATTGATACTAGATATCACTTCATAAGAGAGCTTGTGAACAATGGTGAAGTTCATGTTGAGCATTGTAAATCAATTGACCAATTGGCTGACATATTCACAAAGCCATTGGCAAAAGATATTTTTGAATTCCATAGAAATAATTTAGGCATTGTAAAAGCTGCAGTAGTCAGCAGTAGTAATTAAGAGGGAGTGTTAGAAATAGTAATTACTTCAGTTAGCTTTAGCTTTTACTTGAGTTACTATTTAGAAGTTCAGTTAATAAATGCAACAGCATGCTTTGCATGCATGCAAAAGCTAGGTTAAAGCTTTTAGGGTTTTCCATAAGTGTTTAAATACACATTACGTTCTTGATTGTATTACATCAGTTGATCTCCGTTTATGAATAAAGATTGAAGAGCCGTAGCTCATTCCGCATTATCTTTGTTTTATTTCTGCCTCCAACCTTCAGTTTGGTATCAGAGCATAGGAGAAGATCAAATTGGTAGCATCAATTTCCGGAGAAGCCAAAGCCGTAGCTTTGAAGAATTTGTAAGTTTTTGAAGAAATTATTTTTTTTGGAGAAATTATTTAAAGAAAATATTTTTTTGGAGTACCGCGCCCTCCCTATAGTCCACAGAGCGGCACTTTAGGAACTATCGCGCCCATACTATAGGCTAAAGCGCGGCAGTTTGGGGAGATACGAGGTAAAAAATCTTGATTTCACCGCGGCCTCTCCCTAAGACAAAGAGCGGTAATTGGAACAAGGCGGCATTTTTTGGACAAGTGCAAAAAAGTTTTTACTTTATGTGATTCTTTTTTTACTTTCACGCAGTTATTGAGTAAGAATTTTTTCTTTTTACAAGAGAAGAAGATATTTGAAGATATTTTTGAAATCTTGTTTAAGAGGGAGAATTATTATTTGTTTTTTTTTAAAAAAAGAGGAAGGGAGATTATTTTGAATAAGAGCCAGTGAAAGACATCGCAGCGTCTATGGCTTCTAGCAGCAATCAATCTCAGATTTCTCCTCTTACAGGAAAAAAGGACTATGATGTATGGGCCACGAGGATGGCGGTTTATCTCAGGTCAGAAGATGCATGGGAATATGTCGTGTATGGCTATTCCGAACCTGCAGATGATGCAGCTTTTCAGGCCCTTTCAAACGCAGAGAAGGATGTCCTACGAGCGCATAGGAAGAAGGATGCAAAGGCACTGCATCTCATAATGAACGCTTTGGATAACAGCGTATTTCCAAAGATATCAGCATCTTTACATGCCAAAGCAGCATGGGATACCTTGGCGACCAGTTATCAAGGTGCTGGTAAGGTTCAAACAGCAACACTCCAAAACCTAAGAAGAGACTTTGAAGATCTGAAGATGAAAGAATCAGACTCTGTAGACTCTTTCATGACCAAAGTCATGGGGATTGTTAATCAGCTGAATATCTATGGTGAAAAGATTGGAGATCAAAGGGTGGTTGAAAGGGTTCTGAGATCCCTACCCCACAAATTTGAGTCGAAAGTTTCAGCGATTGAAGAAGCAAAAGATCTGAGTACTCTCTCTATAGACGAGTTGACCGGATCTTTACTTTCATTTGAATCCAGACTCAACAGGAATGAAGAATCCTCTCATGAGAATGCTTTCAAAGCACATGTCTCATTCTCAAGAAGCAGGGGAAGAGGCAGAGGCAGAGGAGAATCAAGAGGACGAGGCAGAAGTGGCCGAAGTAATGGCAATGGAGATCAAGATCACCATCATAACCATGAAGGCGGAAACTGCGACAAAAAAAGGTCAGATAAATCTAATATTCAGTGTTATTATTGCAATAAATTTGGGCATTATGCTCATCAATGCAAAAAGAAAAAGGCTGATCAAGCAAATCATAATGCTAATGTGACTAATACCTCTGAGGATAAAGATGATATGTTATTTCTTACATGTCATGCTGCACACGAAAGCCCAAAGGGACTTTGGCTTTTAGATAGTGGCTGCAGTAACCATATGACAGGTGACAGAGGTCTAATTGCAGACCTAGATGAATCAGTGAGGACAGAGGTCAAAGTTGGCACGGATGAGGTGGTTCCAGTTCTTGGAAAAGGAGTGGTCAACATTATGACCAAACAAGGCCAACAAAAGACAATCTCAGATGTCTATTATGCTCCAGGATTGAAGCATAATCTGCTTAGCATTGGGCAACTCACTGAAAAGAAGTACAAACTTGTCTTTGATGGATCAGATTGTGAAATTTATGACCCAAATCGACATTTGATCATCAAAATACAAGTGACTAGGAACAGGATGTATCCACTAGTCATGAATTGCAGCAGCAAGGTAACCTCTTTTGCTCAAAAAGCCACTTGCATGGATGATTATTGGTTATGGCATTTTAGATATGGACATCTTCACTTTGGTGGTCTCAAGTTTTTGCAGCAGAAAGAGATGGTAAAGGGATTGCCCCCTATGAAGGAGCCAGAAAGCAGTTGTGAGTGTTGCATCATTGCAAAGCAGCACAGGGATAGCTTTCCTAAAGGTATGTCTCGAAGGGCACATGCACCTTTAGAACTTATTCATACTGATCTAGTTGGACCAATGCAAACTCAATCGATTGGTGGAAGCTATTATTTCCTTACATTTATTGATGATTTCAGTAGAAAAACATGGGTGTATTTCCTTCGTCAGAAGTCTGAAACTTTTGGCAAGTTCAAGGAATTTAGGGCTTTGGTTGAAAAACAGAGTGGTTATCAACTCAAAGTATTGAGATCTGATGGAGGGGGAGAGTATGAATTAAAGGAATTTCATGATTACTGCAAGCATCATGGAATCAAGAGGCAATTCACTACAAGATATACTCCTCAGCAGAATGGTATTGCAGAACGCAAGAATAGAACCATCATGAATATGGCAAGGAGCATGCTGAAAGGAAGAAATGTGTCCCATGAATTTTGGGGAGACGCAGTGGCTTGTGCTGTTCATGTGATGAACAGATCTCCCACCAAAATTGTGAAGAACAGAGTACCAGAGAAAGCATGGTCAGGTATGACTTGTAATGTTTCTCATTTCAGAGTATTTGGTTGTGTTGCTTATGCTCATGTTCCTAAACAGCTAAGAAAAAAGCTAGACGACAGGAGTGAGAAATGTATATTTCTTGGATATGGTGAACAAACTAAAGCCTACAAGCTGTATAACCCTATTACCAAAAAGGTTATTCTTAGCAGAGATGTTTTGTTCAAGGAGGAAGAGTCATGGAATGGAACCATAGACAAGGGTATGGGAGCTGCAATACCCCAACCAGAAGATGGAGAAGATGAGGAGCTGATTGGACAACAAGATCCAGTAGCATCTTCACCAATAGCAAATACTCCAGAAAGAACACCTAGAAACTCAGTTCGAGGTGAAGCATCAAGTCCGCAGTCAGGTAATGAATCTGATTACAGTAATAAAAAGACTAGAAGATTGACAGATATTTATGATGAATTGGATGCAAATACCAATTATGTTTTTATTGCTAGTGAACCTGTGTTTTATGAAGAGGCTGTAAAACAAGAGCATTGGGTAAATGCTATGGACGAAGAGATAGATTCCATTGAGAGAAATGATACATGGGATCTAGTTGACCTGCCAAAGAATAAGAAACCCATTGGTGTGAAGTGGGTTTATAAAACCAAACTCAATGAAAAAGGTGAGATTGATAGGTACAAGGCAAGGTTAGTAGCAAAGGGTTTCTCGCAACAACCAGGAATTGATTTTGGAGAAACTTTTGCACCAGTGGCAAGATTGGACACAGTAAGAGCAGTCCTAGCAATTGCAGCACAAAAAAAATGGAAAGTGTATCAGATGGATGTCAAGTCGGCATTCTTGAATGGAATTCTTGAAGAAGAAATTTATGTGGAGCAGCCACATGGGTATGAAATAAAAGAACATGAAGACAAAGTTTACAAGTTGAAAAAAGCTCTATATGGGCTTAAGCAAGCTCCAAGAGCTTGGTATAGCAGAATTGATTCTTATCTCATCAAAAATGGTTTTAGCAGAAGCAGCAGTGAACCAACACTTTACACAAAGGTAAATCAAGAAGGACAGATTTTAATAGTTTGTTTGTATGTTGATGATATGATTTTTACAGGCGACCTCTCAGTAGATGAGTTCAAGGCAGCTATGAAGAAAGAGTTTGAGATGACAGACCTTGGATTGATGAGGTTCTTTCTTGGCCTAGAAGTAGAACAGTCAGAAAAGGGTATATTTATCTCTCAAAATAAATATGCTAATGAAGTTCTTAAGCGATTCAGAATGCTTAATTGCAAAACAACACCTACACCAGTGGCAACAGGTACTAAGTTGAGCAAAGAAGATTGCAGTCCCAATGTAGATCCAACATTGTATAAAAGACTTGTAGGAAGTCTCATGTACCTCACAGCTACGAGACCTGACATTATGTTTGCTGTCAGCTTGATTTCAAGGTTCATGGAGTCTCCCAAAGACTCGCATTGGCAAGTTGGCAAAAGGATCTTACGATATGTTGCAGGGACTTCAAGCTATGGAATTTTATACTCAAGCACAGAGTATGATGTTTTGACAGGTTTCACTGACAGTGATTTTGCAGGAAGTTTGGATGACAGGAAGAGCACTTCCGGTCATGTTTTTCATCTTGGATCAGGGGTGATTTCATGGGCATCCAAGAAGCAGCCCATTGTAACACTTTCATCGGCAGAAGCAGAGTATGTAGCAGCGACATCAGCAGCATGTCAAGCAGTCTGGTTACGCAGAGTTTTAGAAGGTCTTCAACAGAAACAAGAAGGACCAACCACAGTTTATTGTGACAACAACTCAGCAATTGCTCTATCCAAGAACCATGTTTTTCACCAGAAAAGCAAACACATTGATACTAGATATCACTTCATAAGAGAGCTTGTGAACAATGGTGAAGTTCATGTTGAGCATTGTAAATCAATTGACCAATTGGCTGACATATTCACAAAGCCATTGGCAAAAGATATTTTTGAATTCCATAGAAATAATTTAGGCATTGTAAAAGCTGCAGTAGTCAGCAGTAGTAATTAAGAGGGAGTGTTAGAAATAGTAATTACTTCAGTTAGCTTTAGCTTTTACTTGAGTTACTATTTAGAAGTTCAGTTAATAAATGCAACAGCATGCTTTGCATGCATGCAAAAGCTAGGTTAAAGCTTTTAGGGTTTTCCATAAGTGTTTAAATACACATTACGTTCTTGATTGTATTACATCAGTTGATCTCCGTTTATGAATAAAGATTGAAGAGCCGTAGCTCATTCCGCATTATCTTTGTTTTATTTCTGCCTCCAACCTTCAGTTTGGTATCAGAGCATAGGAGAAGATCAAATTGGTAGCATCAATTTCCGGAGAAGCCAAAGCCGTAGCTTTGAAGAATTTGTAAGTTTTTGAAGAAATTATTTTTTTTGGAGAAATTATTTAAAGAAAATATTTTTTTGGAGTACCGCGCCCTCCCTATAGTCCACAGAGCGGCACTTTAGGAACTATCGCGCCCATACTATAGGCTAAAGCGCGGCAGTTTGGGGAGATACGAGGTAAAAAATCTTGATTTCACCGCGGCCTCTCCCTAAGACAAAGAGCGGTAATTGGAACAAGGCGGCATTTTTTGGACAAGTGCAAAAAAGTTTTTACTTTATGTGATTCTTTTTTTACTTTCACGCAGTTATTGAGTAAGAATTTTTTCTTTTTACAAGAGAAGAAGATATTTGAAGATATTTTTGAAATCTTGTTTAAGAGGGAGAATTATTATTTGTTTTTTTTTTAAAAAAGAGGAAGGGAGATTATTTTGAATAAGAGCCAGTGAAAGACATCGCAGCGTCTATGGCTTCTAGCAGCAATCAATCTCAGATTTCTCCTCTTACAGGAAAAAAGGACTATGATGTATGGGCCACGAGGATGGCGGTTTATCTCAGGTCAGAAGATGCATGGGAATATGTCGTGTATGGCTATTCCGAACCTGCAGATGATGCAGCTTTTCAGGCCCTTTCAAACGCAGAGAAGGATGTCCTACGAGCGCATAGGAAGAAGGATGCAAAGGCACTGCATCTCATAATGAACGCTTTGGATAACAGCGTATTTCCAAAGATATCAGCATCTTTACATGCCAAAGCAGCATGGGATACCTTGGCCACCAGTTATCAAGGTGCTGGTAAGGTTCAAACAGCAACACTCCAAAACCTAAGAAGAGACTTTGAAGATCTGAAGATGAAAGAATCAGACTCTGTAGACTCTTTCATGACCAAAGTCATGGGGATTGTTAATCAGCTGAATATCTATGGTGAAAAGATTGGAGATCAAAGGGTGGTTGAAAGGGTTCTGAGATCCCTACCCCACAAATTTGAGTCGAAAGTTTCAGCGATTGAAGAAGCAAAAGATCTGAGTACTCTCTCTATAGACGAGTTGACCGGATCTTTACTTTCATTTGAATCCAGACTCAACAGGAATGAAGAATCCTCTAATGAGAATGCTTTCAAAGCACATGTCTCATTCTCAAGAAGCAGGGGAAGAGGCAGAGGCAGAGGAGAATCAAGAGGACGAGGCAGAAGTGGCCGAAGTAATGGCAATGGAGATCAAGATCACCATCATAACCATGAAGGCGGAAACTGCGACAAAAAAAGGTCAGATAAATCTAATATTCAGTGTTATTATTGCAATAAATTTGGGCATTATGCTCATCAATGCAAAAAGAAAAAGGCTGATCAAGCAAATCATAATGCTAATGTGACTAATACCTCTGAGGATAAAGATGATATGTTATTTCTTACATGTCATGCTGCACACGAAAGCCCAAAGGGACTTTGGCTTTTAGATAGTGGCTGCAGTAACCATATGACAGGTGACAGAGGTCTAATTGCAGACCTAGATGAATCAGTGAGGACAGAGGTCAAAGTTGGCACGGATGAGGTGGTTCCAGTTCTTGGAAAAGGAGTGGTCAACATTATGACCAAACAAGGCCAACAAAAGACAATCTCAGATGTCTATTATGCTCCAGGATTGAAGCATAATCTGCTTAGCATTGGGCAACTCACTGAAAAGAAGTACAAACTTGTCTTTGATGGATCAGATTGTGAAATTTATGACCCAAATCGACATTTGATCATCAAAATACAAGTGACTAGGAACAGGATGTATCCACTAGTCATGAATTGCAGCAGCAAGGTAACCTCTTTTGCTCAAAAAGCCACTTGCATGGATGATTATTGGTTATGGCATTTTAGATATGGACATCTTCACTTTGGTGGTCTCAAGTTTTTGCAGCAGAAAGAGATGGTAAAGGGATTGCCCCCTATGAAGGAGCCAGAAAGCAGTTGTGAGTGTTGCATCATTGCAAAGCAGCACAGGGATAGCTTTCCTAAAGGTATGTCTCGAAGGGCACATGCACCTTTAGAACTTATTCATACTGATCTAGTTGGACCAATGCAAACTCAATCGATTGGTGGAAGCTATTATTTCCTTACATTTATTGATGATTTCAGTAGAAAAACATGGGTGTATTTCCTTCGTCAGAAGTCTGAAACTTTTGGCAAGTTCAAGGAATTTAGGGCTTTGGTTGAAAAACAGAGTGGTTATCAACTCAAAGTATTGAGATCTGATGGAGGGGGAGAGTATGAATTAAAGGAATTTCATGATTACTGCAAGCATCATGGAATCAAGAGGCAATTCACTACAAGATATACTCCTCAGCAGAATGGTATTGCAGAACGCAAGAATAGAACCATCATGAATATGGCAAGGAGCATGCTGAAAGGAAGAAATGTGTCCCATGAATTTTGGGGAGACGCAGTGGCTTGTGCTGTTCATGTGATGAACAGATCTCCCACCAAAATTGTGAAGAACAGAGTACCAGAGAAAGCATGGTCAGGTATGACTTGTAATGTTTCTCATTTCAGAGTATTTGGTTGTGTTGCTTATGCTCATGTTCCTAAACAGCTAAGAAAAAAGCTAGACGACAGGAGTGAGAAATGTATATTTCTTGGATATGGTGAACAAACTAAAGCCTACAAGCTGTATAACCCTATTACCAAAAAGGTTATTCTTAGCAGAGATGTTTTGTTCAAGGAGGAAGAGTCATGGAATGGAACCATAGACAAGGGTATGGGAGCTGCAATACCCCAACCAGAAGATGGAGAAGATGAGGAGCTGATTGGACAACAAGATCCAGTAGCATCTTCACCAATAGCAAATACTCCAGAAAGAACACCTAGAAACTCAGTTCGAGGTGAAGCATCAAGTCCGCAGTCAGGTAATGAATCTGATTACAGTAATAAAAAGACTAGAAGATTGACAGATATTTATGATGAATTGGATGCAAATACCAATTATGTTTTTATTGCTAGTGAACCTGTGTTTTATGAAGAGGCTGTAAAACAAGAGCATTGGGTAAATGCTATGGACGAAGAGATAGATTCCATTGAGAGAAATGATACATGGGATCTAGTTGACTTGCCAAAGAATAAGAAACCCATTGGTGTGAAGTGGGTTTATAAAACCAAACTCAATGAAAAAGGTGAGATTGATAGGTACAAGGCAAGGTTAGTAGCAAAGGGTTTCTCGCAACAACCAGGAATTGATTTTGGAGAAACTTTTGCACCAGTGGCAAGATTGGACACAGTAAGAGCAGTCCTAGCAATTGCAGCACAAAAAAAATGGAAAGTGTATCAGATGGATGTCAAGTCGGCATTCTTGAATGGAATTCTTGAAGAAGAAATTTATGTGGAGCAGCCACATGGGTATGAAATAAAAGAACATGAAGACAAAGTTTACAAGTTGAAAAAAGCTCTATATGGGCTTAAGCAAGCTCCAAGAGCTTGGTATAGCAGAATTGATTCTTATCTCATCAAAAATGGTTTTAGCAGAAGCAGCAGTGAACCAACACTTTACACAAAGGTAAATCAAGAAGGACAGATTTTAATAGTTTGTTTGTATGTTGATGATATGATTTTTACAGGCGACCTCTCAGTAGATGAGTTCAAGGCAGCTATGAAGAAAGAGTTTGAGATGACAGACCTTGGATTGATGAGGTTCTTTCTTGGCCTAGAAGTAGAACAGTCAGAAAAGGGTATATTTATCTCTCAAAATAAATATGCTAATGAAGTTCTTAAGCGATTCAGAATGCTTAATTGCAAAACAACACCTACACCAGTGGCAACAGGTACTAAGTTGAGCAAAGAAGATTGCAGTCCCAATGTAGATCCAACATTGTATAAAAGACTTGTAGGAAGTCTCATGTACCTCACAGCTACGAGACCTGACATTATGTTTGCTGTCAGCTTGATTTCAAGGTTCATGGAGTCTCCCAAAGACTCGCATTGGCAAGTTGGCAAAAGGATCTTACGATATGTTGCAGGGACTTCAAGCTATGGAATTTTATACTCAAGCACAGAGTATGATGTTTTGACAGGTTTCACTGACAGTGATTTTGCAGGAAGTTTGGATGACAGGAAGAGCACTTCCGGTCATGTTTTTCATCTTGGATCAGGGGTGATTTCATGGGCATCCAAGAAGCAGCCCATTGTAACACTTTCATCGGCAGAAGCAGAGTATGTAGCAGCGACATCAGCAGCATGTCAAGCAGTCTGGTTACGCAGAGTTTTAGAAGGTCTTCAACAGAAACAAGAAGGACCAACCACAGTTTATTGTGACAACAACTCAGCAATTGCTCTATCCAAGAACCATGTTTTTCACCAGAAAAGCAAACACATTGATACTAGATATCACTTCATAAGAGAGCTTGTGAACAATGGTGAAGTTCATGTTGAGCATTGTAAATCAATTGACCAATTGGCTGACATATTCACAAAGCCATTGGCAAAAGATATTTTTGAATTCCATAGAAATAATTTAGGCATTGTAAAAGCTGCAGTAGTCAGCAGTAGTAATTAAGAGGGAGTGTTAGAAATAGTAATTACTTCAGTTAGCTTTAGCTTTTACTTGAGTTACTATTTAGAAGTTCAGTTAATAAATGCAACAGCATGCTTTGCATGCATGCAAAAGCTAGGTTAAAGCTTTTAGGGTTTTCCATAAGTGTTTAAATACACATTACGTTCTTGATTGTATTACATCAGTTGATCTCCGTTTATGAATAAAGATTGAAGAGCCGTAGCTCATTCCGCATTATCTTTGTTTTATTTCTGCCTCCAACCTTCAGTTTGGTATCAGAGCATAGGAGAAGATCAAATTGGTAGCATCAATTTCCGGAGAAGCCAAAGCCGTAGCTTTGAAGAATTTGTAAGTTTTTGAAGAAATTATTTTTTTTGGAGAAATTATTTAAAGAAAATATTTTTTTGGAGTACCGCGCCCTCCCTATAGTCCACAGAGCGGCACTTTAGGAACTATCGCGCCCATACTATAGGCTAAAGCGCGGCAGTTTGGGGAGATACGAGGTAAAAAATCTTGATTTCACCGCGGCCTCTCCCTAAGACAAAGAGCGGTAATTGGAACAAGGCGGCATTTTTTGGACAAGTGCAAAAAAGTTTTTACTTTATGTGATTCTTTTTTTACTTTCACGCAGTTATTGAGTAAGAATTTTTTCTTTTTACAAGAGAAGAAGATATTTGAAGATATTTTTGAAATCTTGTTTAAGAGGGAGAATTATTATTTGTTTTTTTTTAAAAAAAGAGGAAGGGAGATTATTTTGAATAAGAGCCAGTGAAGGACATCGCAGCGTCTATGGCTTCTAGCAGCAATCAATCTCAGATTTCTCCTCTTACAGGAAAAAAGGACTATGATGTATGGGCCACGAGGATGGCGGTTTATCTCAGGTCAGAAGATGCATGGGAATATGTCGTGTATGGCTATTCCGAACCTGCAGATGATGCAGCTTTTCAGGCCCTTTCAAACGCAGAGAAGGATGTCCTACGAGCGCATAGGAAGAAGGATGCAAAGGCACTGCATCTCATAATGAACGCTTTGGATAACAGCGTATTTCCAAAGATATCAGCATCTTTACATGCCAAAGCAGCATGGGATACCTTGGCGACCAGTTATCAAGGTGCTGGTAAGGTTCAAACAGCAACACTCCAAAACCTAAGAAGAGACTTTGAAGATCTGAAGATGAAAGAATCAGACTCTGTAGACTCTTTCATGACCAAAGTCATGGGGATTGTTAATCAGCTGAATATCTATGGTGAAAAGATTGGAGATCAAAGGGTGGTTGAAAGGGTTCTGAGATCCCTACCCCACAAATTTGAGTCGAAAGTTTCAGCGATTGAAGAAGCAAAAGATCTGAGTACTCTCTCTATAGACGAGTTGACCGGATCTTTACTTTCATTTGAATCCAGACTCAACAGGAATGAAGAATCCTCTCATGAGAATGCTTTCAAAGCACATGTCTCATTCTCAAGAAGCAGGGGAAGAGGCAGAGGCAGAGGAGAATCAAGAGGACGAGGCAGAAGTGGCCGAAGTAATGGCAATGGAGATCAAGATCACCATCATAACCATGAAGGCGGAAACTGCGACAAAAAAAGGTCAGATAAATCTAATATTCAGTGTTATTATTGCAATAAATTTGGGCATTATGCTCATCAATGCAAAAAGAAAAAGGCTGATCAAGCAAATCATAATGCTAATGTGACTAATACCTCTGAGGATAAAGATGATATGTTATTTCTTACATGTCATGCTGCACACGAAAGCCCAAAGGGACTTTGGCTTTTAGATAGTGGCTGCAGTAACCATATGACAGGTGACAGAGGTCTAATTGCAGACCTAGATGAATCAGTGAGGACAGAGGTCAAAGTTGGCACGGATGAGGTGGTTCCAGTTCTTGGAAAAGGAGTGGTCAACATTATGACCAAACAAGGCCAACAAAAGACAATCTCAGATGTCTATTATGCTCCAGGATTGAAGCATAATCTGCTTAGCATTGGGCAACTCACTGAAAAGAAGTACAAACTTGTCTTTGATGGATCAGATTGTGAAATTTATGACCCAAATCGACATTTGATCATCAAAATACAAGTGACTAGGAACAGGATGTATCCACTAGTCATGAATTGCAGCAGCAAGGTAACCTCTTTTGCTCAAAAAGCCACTTGCATGGATGATTATTGGTTATGGCATTTTAGATATGGACATCTTCACTTTGGTGGTCTCAAGTTTTTGCAGCAGAAAGAGATGGTAAAGGGATTGCCCCCTATGAAGGAGCCAGAAAGCAGTTGTGAGTGTTGCATCATTGCAAAGCAGCACAGGGATAGCTTTCCTAAAGGTATGTCTCGAAGGGCACATGCACCTTTAGAACTTATTCATACTGATCTAGTTGGACCAATGCAAACTCAATCGATTGGTGGAAGCTATTATTTCCTTACATTTATTGATGATTTCAGTAGAAAAACATGGGTGTATTTCCTTCGTCAGAAGTCTGAAACTTTTGGCAAGTTCAAGGAATTTAGGGCTTTGGTTGAAAAACAGAGTGGTTATCAACTCAAAGTATTGAGATCTGATGGAGGGGGAGAGTATGAATTAAAGGAATTTCATGATTACTGCAAGCATCATGGAATCAAGAGGCAATTCACTACAAGATATACTCCTCAGCAGAATGGTATTGCAGAACGCAAGAATAGAACCATCATGAATATGGCAAGGAGCATGCTGAAAGGAAGAAATGTGTCCCATGAATTTTGGGGAGACGCAGTGGCTTGTGCTGTTCATGTGATGAACAGATCTCCCACCAAAATTGTGAAGAACAGAGTACCAGAGAAAGCATGGTCAGGTATGACTTGTAATGTTTCTCATTTCAGAGTATTTGGTTGTGTTGCTTATGCTCATGTTCCTAAACAGCTAAGAAAAAAGCTAGACGACAGGAGTGAGAAATGTATATTTCTTGGATATGGTGAACAAACTAAAGCCTACAAGCTGTATAACCCTATTACCAAAAAGGTTATTCTTAGCAGAGATGTTTTGTTCAAGGAGGAAGAGTCATGGAATGGAACCATAGACAAGGGTATGGGAGCTGCAATACCCCAACCAGAAGATGGAGAAGATGAGGAGCTGATTGGACAACAAGATCCAGTAGCATCTTCACCAATAGCAAATACTCCAGAAAGAACACCTAGAAACTCAGTTCGAGGTGAAGCATCAAGTCCGCAGTCAGGTAATGAATCTGATTACAGTAATAAAAAGACTAGAAGATTGACAGATATTTATGATGAATTGGATGCAAATACCAATTATGTTTTTATTGCTAGTGAACCTGTGTTTTATGAAGAGGCTGTAAAACAAGAGCATTGGGTAAATGCTATGGACGAAGAGATAGATTCCATTGAGAGAAATGATACATGGGATCTAGTTGACCTGCCAAAGAATAAGAAACCCATTGGTGTGAAGTGGGTTTATAAAACCAAACTCAATGAAAAAGGTGAGATTGATAGGTACAAGGCAAGGTTAGTAGCAAAGGGTTTCTCGCAACAACCAGGAATTGATTTTGGAGAAACTTTTGCACCAGTGGCAAGATTGGACACAGTAAGAGCAGTCCTAGCAATTGCAGCACAAAAAAAATGGAAAGTGTATCAGATGGATGTCAAGTCGGCATTCTTGAATGGAATTCTTGAAGAAGAAATTTATGTGGAGCAGCCACATGGGTATGAAATAAAAGAACATGAAGACAAAGTTTACAAGTTGAAAAAAGCTCTATATGGGCTTAAGCAAGCTCCAAGAGCTTGGTATAGCAGAATTGATTCTTATCTCATCAAAAATGGTTTTAGCAGAAGCAGCAGTGAACCAACACTTTACACAAAGGTAAATCAAGAAGGACAGATTTTAATAGTTTGTTTGTATGTTGATGATATGATTTTTACAGGCGACCTCTCAGTAGATGAGTTCAAGGCAGCTATGAAGAAAGAGTTTGAGATGACAGACCTTGGATTGATGAGGTTCTTTCTTGGCCTAGAAGTAGAACAGTCAGAAAAGGGTATATTTATCTCTCAAAATAAATATGCTAATGAAGTTCTTAAGCGATTCAGAATGCTTAATTGCAAAACAACACCTACACCAGTGGCAACAGGTACTAAGTTGAGCAAAGAAGATTGCAGTCCCAATGTAGATCCAACATTGTATAAAAGACTTGTAGGAAGTCTCATGTACCTCACAGCTACGAGACCTGACATTATGTTTGCTGTCAGCTTGATTTCAAGGTTCATGGAGTCTCCCAAAGACTCGCATTGGCAAGTTGGCAAAAGGATCTTACGATATGTTGCAGGGACTTCAAGCTATGGAATTTTATACTCAAGCACAGAGTATGATGTTTTGACAGGTTTCACTGACAGTGATTTTGCAGGAAGTTTGGATGACAGGAAGAGCACTTCCGGTCATGTTTTTCATCTTGGATCAGGGGTGATTTCATGGGCATCCAAGAAGCAGCCCATTGTAACACTTTCATCGGCAGAAGCAGAGTATGTAGCAGCGACATCAGCAGCATGTCAAGCAGTCTGGTTACGCAGAGTTTTAGAAGGTCTTCAACAGAAACAAGAAGGACCAACCACAGTTTATTGTGACAACAACTCAGCAATTGCTCTATCCAAGAACCATGTTTTTCACCAGAAAAGCAAACACATTGATACTAGATATCACTTCATAAGAGAGCTTGTGAACAATGGTGAAGTTCATGTTGAGCATTGTAAATCAATTGACCAATTGGCTGACATATTCACAAAGCCATTGGCAAAAGATATTTTTGAATTCCATAGAAATAATTTAGGCATTGTAAAAGCTGCAGTAGTCAGCAGTAGTAATTAAGAGGGAGTGTTAGAAATAGTAATTACTTCAGTTAGCTTTAGCTTTTACTTGAGTTACTATTTAGAAGTTCAGTTAATAAATGCAACAGCATGCTTTGCATGCATGCAAAAGCTAGGTTAAAGCTTTTAGGGTTTTCCATAAGTGTTTAAATACACATTACGTTCTTGATTGTATTACATCAGTTGATCTCCGTTTATGAATAAAGATTGAAGAGCCGTAGCTCATTCCGCATTATCTTTGTTTTATTTCTGCCTCCAACCTTCAGTTTGGTATCAGAGCATAGGAGAAGATCAAATTGGTAGCATCAATTTCCGGAGAAGCCAAAGCCGTAGCTTTGAAGAATTTGTAAGTTTTTGAAGAAATTATTTTTTTTGGAGAAATTATTTAAAGAAAATATTTTTTTGGAGTACCGCGCCCTCCCTATAGTCCACAGAGCGGCACTTTAGGAACTATCGCGCCCATACTATAGGCTAAAGCGCGGCAGTTTGGGGAGATACGAGGTAAAAAATCTTGATTTCACCGCGGCCTCTCCCTAAGACAAAGAGCGGTAATTGGAACAAGGCGGCATTTTTTGGACAAGTGCAAAAAAGTTTTTACTTTATGTGATTCTTTTTTTACTTTCACGCAGTTATTGAGTAAGAATTTTTTCTTTTTACAAGAGAAGAAGATATTTGAAGATATTTTTGAAATCTTGTTTAAGAGGGAGAATTATTATTTGTTTTTTTTTTAAAAAAGAGGAAGGGAGATTATTTTGAATAAGAGCCAGTGAAGGACATCGCAGCGTCTATGGCTTCTAGCAGCAATCAATCTCAGATTTCTCCTCTTACAGGAAAAAAGGACTATGATGTATGGGCCACGAGGATGGCGGTTTATCTCAGGTCAGAAGATGCATGGGAATATGTCGTGTATGGCTATTCCGAACCTGCAGATGATGCAGCTTTTCAGGCCCTTTCAAACGCAGAGAAGGATGTCCTACGAGCGCATAGGAAGAAGGATGCAAAGGCACTGCATCTCATAATGAACGCTTTGGATAACAGCGTATTTCCAAAGATATCAGCATCTTTACATGCCAAAGCAGCATGGGATACCTTGGCGACCAGTTATCAAGGTGCTGGTAAGGTTCAAACAGCAACACTCCAAAACCTAAGAAGAGACTTTGAAGATCTGAAGATGAAAGAATCAGACTCTGTAGACTCTTTCATGACCAAAGTCATGGGGATTGTTAATCAGCTGAATATCTATGGTGAAAAGATTGGAGATCAAAGGGTGGTTGAAAGGGTTCTGAGATCCCTACCCCACAAATTTGAGTCGAAAGTTTCAGCGATTGAAGAAGCAAAAGATCTGAGTACTCTCTCTATAGACGAGTTGACCGGATCTTTACTTTCATTTGAATCCAGACTCAACAGGAATGAAGAATCCTCTCATGAGAATGCTTTCAAAGCACATGTCTCATTCTCAAGAAGCAGGGGAAGAGGCAGAGGCAGAGGAGAATCAAGAGGACGAGGCAGAAGTGGCCGAAGTAATGGCAATGGAGATCAAGATCACCATCATAACCATGAAGGCGGAAACTGCGACAAAAAAAGGTCAGATAAATCTAATATTCAGTGTTATTATTGCAATAAATTTGGGCATTATGCTCATCAATGCAAAAAGAAAAAGGCTGATCAAGCAAATCATAATGCTAATGTGACTAATACCTCTGAGGATAAAGATGATATGTTATTTCTTACATGTCATGCTGCACACGAAAGCCCAAAGGGACTTTGGCTTTTAGATAGTGGCTGCAGTAACCATATGACAGGTGACAGAGGTCTAATTGCAGACCTAGATGAATCAGTGAGGACAGAGGTCAAAGTTGGCACGGATGAGGTGGTTCCAGTTCTTGGAAAAGGAGTGGTCAACATTATGACCAAACAAGGCCAACAAAAGACAATCTCAGATGTCTATTATGCTCCAGGATTGAAGCATAATCTGCTTAGCATTGGGCAACTCACTGAAAAGAAGTACAAACTTGTCTTTGATGGATCAGATTGTGAAATTTATGACCCAAATCGACATTTGATCATCAAAATACAAGTGACTAGGAACAGGATGTATCCACTAGTCATGAATTGCAGCAGCAAGGTAACCTCTTTTGCTCAAAAAGCCACTTGCATGGATGATTATTGGTTATGGCATTTTAGATATGGACATCTTCACTTTGGTGGTCTCAAGTTTTTGCAGCAGAAAGAGATGGTAAAGGGATTGCCCCCTATGAAGGAGCCAGAAAGCAGTTGTGAGTGTTGCATCATTGCAAAGCAGCACAGGGATAGCTTTCCTAAAGGTATGTCTCGAAGGGCACATGCACCTTTAGAACTTATTCATACTGATCTAGTTGGACCAATGCAAACTCAATCGATTGGTGGAAGCTATTATTTCCTTACATTTATTGATGATTTCAGTAGAAAAACATGGGTGTATTTCCTTCGTCAGAAGTCTGAAACTTTTGGCAAGTTCAAGGAATTTAGGGCTTTGGTTGAAAAACAGAGTGGTTATCAACTCAAAGTATTGAGATCTGATGGAGGGGGAGAGTATGAATTAAAGGAATTTCATGATTACTGCAAGCATCATGGAATCAAGAGGCAATTCACTACAAGATATACTCCTCAGCAGAATGGTATTGCAGAACGCAAGAATAGAACCATCATGAATATGGCAAGGAGCATGCTGAAAGGAAGAAATGTGTCCCATGAATTTTGGGGAGACGCAGTGGCTTGTGCTGTTCATGTGATGAACAGATCTCCCACCAAAATTGTGAAGAACAGAGTACCAGAGAAAGCATGGTCAGGTATGACTTGTAATGTTTCTCATTTCAAAGTATTTGGTTGTGTTGCTTATGCTCATGTTCCTAAACAGCTAAGAAAAAAGCTAGACGACAGGAGTGAGAAATGTATATTTCTTGGATATGGTGAACAAACTAAAGCCTACAAGCTGTATAACCCTATTACCAAAAAGGTTATTCTTAGCAGAGATGTTTTGTTCAAGGAGGAAGAGTCATGGAATGGAACCATAGACAAGGGTATGGGAGCTGCAATACCCCAACCAGAAGATGGAGAAGATGAGGAGCTGATTGGACAACAAGATCCAGTAGCATCTTCACCAATAGCAAATACTCCAGAAAGAACACCTAGAAACTCAGTTCGAGGTGAAGCATCAAGTCCGCAGTCAGGTAATGAATCTGATTACAGTAATAAAAAGACTAGAAGATTGACAGATATTTATGATGAATTGGATGCAAATACCAATTATGTTTTTATTGCTAGTGAACCTGTGTTTTATGAAGAGGCTGTAAAACAAGAGCATTGGGTAAATGCTATGGACGAAGAGATAGATTCCATTGAGAGAAATGATACATGGGATCTAGTTGACCTGCCAAAGAATAAGAAACCCATTGGTGTGAAGTGGGTTTATAAAACCAAACTCAATGAAAAAGGTGAGATTGATAGGTACAAGGCAAGGTTAGTAGCAAAGGGTTTCTCGCAACAACCAGGAATTGATTTTGGAGAAACTTTTGCACCAGTGGCAAGATTGGACACAGTAAGAGCAGTCCTAGCAATTGCAGCACAAAAAAAATGGAAAGTGTATCAGATGGATGTCAAGTCGGCATTCTTGAATGGAATTCTTGAAGAAGAAATTTATGTGGAGCAGCCACATGGGTATGAAATAAAAGAACATGAAGACAAAGTTTACAAGTTGAAAAAAGCTCTATATGGGCTTAAGCAAGCTCCAAGAGCTTGGTATAGCAGAATTGATTCTTATCTCATCAAAAATGGTTTTAGCAGAAGCAGCAGTGAACCAACACTTTACACAAAGGTAAATCAAGAAGGACAGATTTTAATAGTTTGTTTGTATGTTGATGATATGATTTTTACAGGCGACCTCTCAGTAGATGAGTTCAAGGCAGCTATGAAGAAAGAGTTTGAGATGACAGACCTTGGATTGATGAGGTTCTTTCTTGGCCTAGAAGTAGAACAGTCAGAAAAGGGTATATTTATCTCTCAAAATAAATATGCTAATGAAGTTCTTAAGCGATTCAAAATGCTTAATTGCAAAACAACACCTACACCAGTGGCAACAGGTACTAAGTTGAGCAAAGAAGATTGCAGTCCCAATGTAGATCCAACATTGTATAAAAGACTTGTAGGAAGTCTCATGTACCTCACAGCTACGAGACCTGACATTATGTTTGCTGTCAGCTTGATTTCAAGGTTCATGGAGTCTCCCAAAGACTCGCATTGGCAAGTTGGCAAAAGGATCTTACGATATGTTGCAGGGACTTCAAGCTATGGAATTTTATACTCAAGCACAGAGTATGATGTTTTGACAGGTTTCACTGACAGTGATTTTGCAGGAAGTTTGGATGACAGGAAGAGCACTTCCGGTCATGTTTTTCATCTTGGATCAGGGGTGATTTCATGGGCATCCAAGAAGCAGCCCATTGTAACACTTTCATCGGCAGAAGCAGAGTATGTAGCAGCGACATCAGCAGCATGTCAAGCAGTCTGGTTACGCAGAGTTTTAGAAGGTCTTCAACAGAAACAAGAAGGACCAACCACAGTTTATTGTGACAACAACTCAGCAATTGCTCTATCCAAGAACCATGTTTTTCACCAGAAAAGCAAACACATTGATACTAGATATCACTTCATAAGAGAGCTTGTGAACAATGGTGAAGTTCATGTTGAGCATTGTAAATCAATTGACCAATTGGCTGACATATTCACAAAGCCATTGGCAAAAGATATTTTTGAATTCCATAGAAATAATTTAGGCATTGTAAAAGCTGCAGTAGTCAGCAGTAGTAATTAAGAGGGAGTGTTAGAAATAGTAATTACTTCAGTTAGCTTTAGCTTTTACTTGAGTTACTATTTAGAAGTTCAGTTAATAAATGCAACAGCATGCTTTGCATGCATGCAAAAGCTAGGTTAAAGCTTTTAGGGTTTTCCATAAGTGTTTAAATACACATTACGTTCTTGATTGTATTACATCAGTTGATCTCCGTTTATGAATAAAGATTGAAGAGCCGTAGCTCATTCCGCATTATCTTTGTTTTATTTCTGCCTCCAACCTTCAGTTTGGTATCAGAGCATAGGAGAAGATCAAATTGGTAGCATCAATTTCCGGAGAAGCCAAAGCCGTAGCTTTGAAGAATTTGTAAGTTTTTGAAGAAATTATTTTTTTTGGAGAAATTATTTAAAGAAAATATTTTTTTGGAGTACCGCGCCCTCCCTATAGTCCACAGAGCGGCACTTTAGGAACTATCGCGCCCATACTATAGGCTAAAGCGCGGCAGTTTGGGGAGATACGAGGTAAAAAATCTTGATTTCACCGCGGCCTCTCCCTAAGACAAAGAGCGGTAATTGGAACAAGGCGGCATTTTTTGGACAAGTGCAAAAAAGTTTTTACTTTATGTGATTCTTTTTTTACTTTCACGCAGTTATTGAGTAAGAATTTTTTCTTTTTACAAGAGAAGAAGATATTTGAAGATATTTTTGAAATCTTGTTTAAGAGGGAGAATTATTATTTGTTTTTTTTTAAAAAAAGAGGAAGGGAGATTATTTTGAATAAGAGCCAGTGAAAGACATCGCAGCGTCTATGGCTTCTAGCAGCAATCAATCTCAGATTTCTCCTCTTACAGGAAAAAAGGACTATGATGTATGGGCCACGAGGATGGCGGTTTATCTCAGGTCAGAAGATGCATGGGAATATGTCGTGTATGGCTATTCCGAACCTGCAGATGATGCAGCTTTTCAGGCCCTTTCAAACGCAGAGAAGGATGTCCTACGAGCGCATAGGAAGAAGGATGCAAAGGCACTGCATCTCATAATGAACGCTTTGGATAACAGCGTATTTCCAAAGATATCAGCATCTTTACATGCCAAAGCAGCATGGGATACCTTGGCGACCAGTTATCAAGGTGCTGGTAAGGTTCAAACAGCAACACTCCAAAACCTAAGAAGAGACTTTGAAGATCTGAAGATGAAAGAATCAGACTCTGTAGACTCTTTCATGACCAAAGTCATGGGGATTGTTAATCAGCTGAATATCTATGGTGAAAAGATTGGAGATCAAAGGGTGGTTGAAAGGGTTCTGAGATCCCTACCCCACAAATTTGAGTCGAAAGTTTCAGCGATTGAAGAAGCAAAAGATCTGAGTACTCTCTCTATAGACGAGTTGACCGGATCTTTACTTTCATTTGAATCCAGACTCAACAGGAATGAAGAATCCTCTCATGAGAATGCTTTCAAAGCACATGTCTCATTCTCAAGAAGCAGGGGAAGAGGCAGAGGCAGAGGAGAATCAAGAGGACGAGGCAGAAGTGGCCGAAGTAATGGCAATGGAGATCAAGATCACCATCATAACCATGAAGGCGGAAACTGCGACAAAAAAAGGTCAGATAAATCTAATATTCAGTGTTATTATTGCAATAAATTTGGGCATTATGCTCATCAATGCAAAAAGAAAAAGGCTGATCAAGCAAATCATAATGCTAATGTGACTAATACCTCTGAGGATAAAGATGATATGTTATTTCTTACATGTCATGCTGCACACGAAAGCCCAAAGGGACTTTGGCTTTTAGATAGTGGCTGCAGTAACCATATGACAGGTGACAGAGGTCTAATTGCAGACCTAGATGAATCAGTGAGGACAGAGGTCAAAGTTGGCACGGATGAGGTGGTTCCAGTTCTTGGAAAAGGAGTGGTCAACATTATGACCAAACAAGGCCAACAAAAGACAATCTCAGATGTCTATTATGCTCCAGGATTGAAGCATAATCTGCTTAGCATTGGGCAACTCACTGAAAAGAAGTACAAACTTGTCTTTGATGGATCAGATTGTGAAATTTATGACCCAAATCGACATTTGATCATCAAAATACAAGTGACTAGGAACAGGATGTATCCACTAGTCATGAATTGCAGCAGCAAGGTAACCTCTTTTGCTCAAAAAGCCACTTGCATGGATGATTATTGGTTATGGCATTTTAGATATGGACATCTTCACTTTGGTGGTCTCAAGTTTTTGCAGCAGAAAGAGACGGTAAAGGGATTGCCCCCTATGAAGGAGCCAGAAAGCAGTTGTGAGTGTTGCATCATTGCAAAGCAGCACAGGGATAGCTTTCCTAAAGGTATGTCTCGAAGGGCACATGCACCTTTAGAACTTATTCATACTGATCTAGTTGGACCAATGCAAACTCAATCGATTGGTGGAAGCTATTATTTCCTTACATTTATTGATGATTTCAGTAGAAAAACATGGGTGTATTTCCTTCGTCAGAAGTCTGAAACTTTTGGCAAGTTCAAGGAATTTAGGGCTTTGGTTGAAAAACAGAGTGGTTATCAACTCAAAGTATTGAGATCTGATGGAGGGGGAGAGTATGAATTAAAGGAATTTCATGATTACTGCAAGCATCATGGAATCAAGAGGCAATTCACTACAAGATATACTCCTCAGCAGAATGGTATTGCAGAACGCAAGAATAGAACCATCATGAATATGGCAAGGAGCATGCTGAAAGGAAGAAATGTGTCCCATGAATTTTGGGGAGACGCAGTGGCTTGTGCTGTTCATGTGATGAACAGATCTCCCACCAAAATTGTGAAGAACAGAGTACCAGAGAAAGCATGGTCAGGTATGACTTGTAATGTTTCTCATTTCAGAGTATTTGGTTGTGTTGCTTATGCTCATGTTCCTAAACAGCTAAGAAAAAAGCTAGACGACAGGAGTGAGAAATGTATATTTCTTGGATATGGTGAACAAACTAAAGCCTACAAGCTGTATAACCCTATTACCAAAAAGGTTATTCTTAGCAGAGATGTTTTGTTCAAGGAGGAAGAGTCATGGAATGGAACCATAGACAAGGGTATGGGAGCTGCAATACCCCAACCAGAAGATGGAGAAGATGAGGAGCTGATTGGACAACAAGATCCAGTAGCATCTTCACCAATAGCAAATACTCCAGAAAGAACACCTAGAAACTCAGTTCGAGGTGAAGCATCAAGTCCGCAGTCAGGTAATGAATCTGATTACAGTAATAAAAAGACTAGAAGATTGACAGATATTTATGATGAATTGGATGCAAATACCAATTATGTTTTTATTGCTAGTGAACCTGTGTTTTATGAAGAGGCTGTAAAACAAGAGCATTGGGTAAATGCTATGGACGAAGAGATAGATTCCATTGAGAGAAATGATACATGGGATCTAGTTGACCTGCCAAAGAATAAGAAACCCATTGGTGTGAAGTGGGTTTATAAAACCAAACTCAATGAAAAAGGTGAGATTGATAGGTACAAGGCAAGGTTAGTAGCAAAGGGTTTCTCGCAACAACCAGGAATTGATTTTGGAGAAACTTTTGCACCAGTGGCAAGATTGGACACAGTAAGAGCAGTCCTAGCAATTGCAGCACAAAAAAAATGGAAAGTGTATCAGATGGATGTCAAGTCGGCATTCTTGAATGGAATTCTTGAAGAAGAAATTTATGTGGAGCAGCCACATGGGTATGAAATAAAAGAACATGAAGACAAAGTTTACAAGTTGAAAAAAGCTCTATATGGGCTTAAGCAAGCTCCAAGAGCTTGGTATAGCAGAATTGATTCTTATCTCATCAAAAATGGTTTTAGCAGAAGCAGCAGTGAACCAACACTTTACACAAAGGTAAATCAAGAAGGACAGATTTTAATAGTTTGTTTGTATGTTGATGATATGATTTTTACAGGCGACCTCTCAGTAGATGAGTTCAAGGCAGCTATGAAGAAAGAGTTTGAGATGACATACCTTGGATTGATGAGGTTCTTTCTTGGCCTAGAAGTAGAACAGTCAGAAAAGGGTATATTTATCTCTCAAAATAAATATGCTAATGAAGTTCTTAAGCGATTCAGAATGCTTAATTGCAAAACAACACCTACACCAGTGGCAACAGGTACTAAGTTGAGCAAAGAAGATTGCAGTCCCAATGTAGATCCAACATTGTATAAAAGACTTGTAGGAAGTCTCATGTACCTCACAGCTACGAGACCTGACATTATGTTTGCTGTCAGCTTGATTTCAAGGTTCATGGAGTCTCCCAAAGACTCGCATTGGCAAGTTGGCAAAAGGATCTTACGATATGTTGCAGGGACTTCAAGCTATGGAATTTTATACTCAAGCACAAAGTATGATGTTTTGACAGGTTTCACTGACAGTGATTTTGCAGGAAGTTTGGATGACAGGAAGAGCACTTCCGGTCATGTTTTTCATCTTGGATCAGGGGTGATTTCATGGGCATCCAAGAAGCAGCCCATTGTAACACTTTCATCGGCAGAAGCAGAGTATGTAGCAGCGACATCAGCAGCATGTCAAGCAGTCTGGTTACGCAGAGTTTTAGAAGGTCTTCAACAGAAACAAGAAGGACCAACCACAGTTTATTGTGACAACAACTCAGCAATTGCTCTATCCAAGAACCATGTTTTTCACCAGAAAAGCAAACACATTGATACTAGATATCACTTCATAAGAGAGCTTGTGAACAATGGTGAAGTTCATGTTGAGCATTGTAAATCAATTGACCAATTGGCTGACATATTCACAAAGCCATTGGCAAAAGATATTTTTGAATTCCATAGAAATAATTTAGGCATTGTAAAAGCTGCAGTAGTCAGCAGTAGTAATTAAGAGGGAGTGTTAGAAATAGTAATTACTTCAGTTAGCTTTAGCTTTTACTTGAGTTACTATTTAGAAGTTCAGTTAATAAATGCAACAGCATGCTTTGCATGCATGCAAAAGCTAGGTTAAAGCTTTTAGGGTTTTCCATAAGTGTTTAAATACACATTACGTTCTTGATTGTATTACATCAGTTGATCTCCGTTTATGAATAAAGATTGAAGAGCCGTAGCTCATTCCGCATTATCTTTGTTTTATTTCTGCCTCCAACCTTCAGTTTGGTATCAGAGCATAGGAGAAGATCAAATTGGTAGCATCAATTTCCGGAGAAGCCAAAGCCGTAGCTTTGAAGAATTTGTAAGTTTTTGAAGAAATTATTTTTTTTGGAGAAATTATTTAAAGAAAATATTTTTTTGGAGTACCGCGCCCTCCCTATAGTCCACAGAGCGGCACTTTAGGAACTATCGCGCCCATACTATAGGCTAAAGCGCGGCAGTTTGGGGAGATACGAGGTAAAAAATCTTGATTTCACCGCGGCCTCTCCCTAAGACAAAGAGCGGTAATTGGAACAAGGCGGCATTTTTTGGACAAGTGCAAAAAAGTTTTTACTTTATGTGATTCTTTTTTTACTTTCACGCAGTTATTGAGTAAGAATTTTTTCTTTTTACAAGAGAAGAAGATATTTGAAGATATTTTTGAAATCTTGTTTAAGAGGGAGAATTATTATTTGTTTTTTTTTAAAAAAAGAGGAAGGGAGATTATTTTGAATAAGAGCCAGTGAAAGACATCGCAGCGTCTATGGCTTCTAGCAGCAATCAATCTCAGATTTCTCCTCTTACAGGAAAAAAGGACTATGATGTATGGGCCACGAGGATGGCGGTTTATCTCAGGTCAGAAGATGCATGGGAATATGTCGTGTATGGCTATTCCGAACCTGCAGATGATGCAGCTTTTCAGGCCCTTTCAAACGCAGAGAAGGATGTCCTACGAGCGCATAGGAAGAAGGATGCAAAGGCACTGCATCTCATAATGAACGCTTTGGATAACAGCGTATTTCCAAAGATATCAGCATCTTTACATGCCAAAGCAGCATGGGATACCTTGGCGACCAGTTATCAAGGTGCTGGTAAGGTTCAAACAGCAACACTCCAAAACCTAAGAAGAGACTTTGAAGATCTGAAGATGAAAGAATCAGACTCTGTAGACTCTTTCATGACCAAAGTCATGGGGATTGTTAATCAGCTGAATATCTATGGTGAAAAGATTGGAGATCAAAGGGTGGTTGAAAGGGTTCTGAGATCCCTACCCCACAAATTTGAGTCGAAAGTTTCAGCGATTGAAGAAGCAAAAGATCTGAGTACTCTCTCTATAGACGAGTTGACCGGATCTTTACTTTCATTTGAATCCAGACTCAACAGGAATGAAGAATCCTCTCATGAGAATGCTTTCAAAGCACATGTCTCATTCTCAAGAAGCAGGGGAAGAGGCAGAGGCAGAGGAGAATCAAGAGGACGAGGCAGAAGTGGCCGAAGTAATGGCAATGGAGATCAAGATCACCATCATAACCATGAAGGCGGAAACTGCGACAAAAAAAGGTCAGATAAATCTAATATTCAGTGTTATTATTGCAATAAATTTGGGCATTATGCTCATCAATGCAAAAAGAAAAAGGCTGATCAAGCAAATCATAATGCTAATGTGACTAATACCTCTGAGGATAAAGATGATATGTTATTTCTTACATGTCATGCTGCACACGAAAGCCCAAAGGGACTTTGGCTTTTAGATAGTGGCTGCAGTAACCATATGACAGGTGACAGAGGTCTAATTGCAGACCTAGATGAATCAGTGAGGACAGAGGTCAAAGTTGGCACGGATGAGGTGGTTCCAGTTCTTGGAAAAGGAGTGGTCAACATTATGACCAAACAAGGCCAACAAAAGACAATCTCAGATGTCTATTATGCTCCAGGATTGAAGCATAATCTGCTTAGCATTGGGCAACTCACTGAAAAGAAGTACAAACTTGTCTTTGATGGATCAGATTGTGAAATTTATGACCCAAATCGACATTTGATCATCAAAATACAAGTGACTAGGAACAGGATGTATCCACTAGTCATGAATTGCAGCAGCAAGGTAACCTCTTTTGCTCAAAAAGCCACTTGCATGGATGATTATTGGTTATGGCATTTTAGATATGGACATCTTCACTTTGGTGGTCTCAAGTTTTTGCAGCAGAAAGAGACGGTAAAGGGATTGCCCCCTATGAAGGAGCCAGAAAGCAGTTGTGAGTGTTGCATCATTGCAAAGCAGCACAGGGATAGCTTTCCTAAAGGTATGTCTCGAAGGGCACATGCACCTTTAGAACTTATTCATACTGATCTAGTTGGACCAATGCAAACTCAATCGATTGGTGGAAGCTATTATTTCCTTACATTTATTGATGATTTCAGTAGAAAAACATGGGTGTATTTCCTTCGTCAGAAGTCTGAAACTTTTGGCAAGTTCAAGGAATTTAGGGCTTTGGTTGAAAAACAGAGTGGTTATCAACTCAAAGTATTGAGATCTGATGGAGGGGGAGAGTATGAATTAAAGGAATTTCATGATTACTGCAAGCATCATGGAATCAAGAGGCAATTCACTACAAGATATACTCCTCAGCAGAATGGTATTGCAGAACGCAAGAATAGAACCATCATGAATATGGCAAGGAGCATGCTGAAAGGAAGAAATGTGTCCCATGAATTTTGGGGAGACGCAGTGGCTTGTGCTGTTCATGTGATGAACAGATCTCCCACCAAAATTGTGAAGAACAGAGTACCAGAGAAAGCATGGTCAGGTATGACTTGTAATGTTTCTCATTTCAGAGTATTTGGTTGTGTTGCTTATGCTCATGTTCCTAAACAGCTAAGAAAAAAGCTAGACGACAGGAGTGAGAAATGTATATTTCTTGGATATGGTGAACAAACTAAAGCCTACAAGCTGTATAACCCTATTACCAAAAAGGTTATTCTTAGCAGAGATGTTTTGTTCAAGGAGGAAGAGTCATGGAATGGAACCATAGACAAGGGTATGGGAGCTGCAATACCCCAACCAGAAGATGGAGAAGATGAGGAGCTGATTGGACAACAAGATCCAGTAGCATCTTCACCAATAGCAAATACTCCAGAAAGAACACCTAGAAACTCAGTTCGAGGTGAAGCATCAAGTCCGCAGTCAGGTAATGAATCTGATTACAGTAATAAAAAGACTAGAAGATTGACAGATATTTATGATGAATTGGATGCAAATACCAATTATGTTTTTATTGCTAGTGAACCTGTGTTTTATGAAGAGGCTGTAAAACAAGAGCATTGGGTAAATGCTATGGACGAAGAGATAGATTCCATTGAGAGAAATGATACATGGGATCTAGTTGACCTGCCAAAGAATAAGAAACCCATTGGTGTGAAGTGGGTTTATAAAACCAAACTCAATGAAAAAGGTGAGATTGATAGGTACAAGGCAAGGTTAGTAGCAAAGGGTTTCTCGCAACAACCAGGAATTGATTTTGGAGAAACTTTTGCACCAGTGGCAAGATTGGACACAGTAAGAGCAGTCCTAGCAATTGCAGCACAAAAAAAATGGAAAGTGTATCAGATGGATGTCAAGTCGGCATTCTTGAATGGAATTCTTGAAGAAGAAATTTATGTGGAGCAGCCACATGGGTATGAAATAAAAGAACATGAAGACAAAGTTTACAAGTTGAAAAAAGCTCTATATGGGCTTAAGCAAGCTCCAAGAGCTTGGTATAGCAGAATTGATTCTTATCTCATCAAAAATGGTTTTAGCAGAAGCAGCAGTGAACCAACACTTTACACAAAGGTAAATCAAGAAGGACAGATTTTAATAGTTTGTTTGTATGTTGATGATATGATTTTTACAGGCGACCTCTCAGTAGATGAGTTCAAGGCAGCTATGAAGAAAGAGTTTGAGATGACAGACCTTGGATTGATGAGGTTCTTTCTTGGCCTAGAAGTAGAACAGTCAGAAAAGGGTATATTTATCTCTCAAAATAAATATGCTAATGAAGTTCTTAAGCGATTCAGAATGCTTAATTGCAAAACAACACCTACACCAGTGGCAACAGGTACTAAGTTGAGCAAAGAAGATTGCAGTCCCAATGTAGATCCAACATTGTATAAAAGACTTGTAGGAAGTCTCATGTACCTCACAGCTACGAGACCTGACATTATGTTTGCTGTCAGCTTGATTTCAAGGTTCATGGAGTCTCCCAAAGACTCGCATTGGCAAGTTGGCAAAAGGATCTTACGATATGTTGCAGGGACTTCAAGCTATGGAATTTTATACTCAAGCACAGAGTATGATGTTTTGACAGGTTTCACTGACAGTGATTTTGCAGGAAGTTTGGATGACAGGAAGAGCACTTCCGGTCATGTTTTTCATCTTGGATCAGGGGTGATTTCATGGGCATCCAAGAAGCAGCCCATTGTAACACTTTCATCGGCAGAAGCAGAGTATGTAGCAGCGACATCAGCAGCATGTCAAGCAGTCTGGTTACGCAGAGTTTTAGAAGGTCTTCAACAGAAACAAGAAGGACCAACCACAGTTTATTGTGACAACAACTCAGCAATTGCTCTATCCAAGAACCATGTTTTTCACCAGAAAAGCAAACACATTGATACTAGATATCACTTCATAAGAGAGCTTGTGAACAATGGTGAAGTTCATGTTGAGCATTGTAAATCAATTGACCAATTGGCTGACATATTCACAAAGCCATTGGCAAAAGATATTTTTGAATTCCATAGAAATAATTTAGGCATTGTAAAAGCTGCAGTAGTCAGCAGTAGTAATTAAGAGGGAGTGTTAGAAATAGTAATTACTTCAGTTAGCTTTAGCTTTTACTTGAGTTACTATTTAGAAGTTCAGTTAATAAATGCAACAGCATGCTTTGCATGCATGCAAAAGCTAGGTTAAAGCTTTTAGGGTTTTCCATAAGTGTTTAAATACACATTACGTTCTTGATTGTATTACATCAGTTGATCTCCGTTTATGAATAAAGATTGAAGAGCCGTAGCTCATTCCGCATTATCTTTGTTTTATTTCTGCCTCCAACCTTCAGTTTGGTATCAGAGCATAGGAGAAGATCAAATTGGTAGCATCAATTTCCGGAGAAGCCAAAGCCGTAGCTTTGAAGAATTTGTAAGTTTTTGAAGAAATTATTTTTTTTGGAGAAATTATTTAAAGAAAATATTTTTTTGGAGTACCGCGCCCTCCCTATAGTCCACAGAGCGGCACTTTAGGAACTATCGCGCCCATACTATAGGCTAAAGCGCGGCAGTTTGGGGAGATACGAGGTAAAAAATCTTGATTTCACCGCGGCCTCTCCCTAAGACAAAGAGCGGTAATTGGAACAAGGCGGCATTTTTTGGACAAGTGCAAAAAAGTTTTTACTTTATGTGATTCTTTTTTTACTTTCACGCAGTTATTGAGTAAGAATTTTTTCTTTTTACAAGAGAAGAAGATATTTGAAGATATTTTTGAAATCTTGTTTAAGAGGGAGAATTATTATTTGTTTTTTTTTAAAAAAAGAGGAAGGGAGATTATTTTGAATAAGAGCCAGTGAAAGACATCGCAGCGTCTATGGCTTCTAGCAGCAATCAATCTCAGATTTCTCCTCTTACAGGAAAAAAGGACTATGATGTATGGGCCACGAGGATGGCGGTTTATCTCAGGTCAGAAGATGCATGGGAATATGTCATGTATGGCTATTCCGAACCTGCAGATGATGCAGCTTTTCAGGCCCTTTCAAACGCAGAGAAGGATGTCCTACGAGCGCATAGGAAGAAGGATGCAAAGGCACTGCATCTCATAATGAACGCTTTGGATAACAGCGTATTTCCAAAGATATCAGCATCTTTACATGCCAAAGCAGCATGGGATACCTTGGCGACCAGTTATCAAGGTGCTGGTAAGGTTCAAACAGCAACACTCCAAAACCTAAGAAGAGACTTTGAAGATCTGAAGATGAAAGAATCAGACTCTGTAGACTCTTTCATGACCAAAGTCATGGGGATTGTTAATCAGCTGAATATCTATGGTGAAAAGATTGGAGATCAAAGGGTGGTTGAAAGGGTTCTGAGATCCCTACCCCACAAATTTGAGTCGAAAGTTTCAGCGATTGAAGAAGCAAAAGATCTGAGTACTCTCTCTATAGACGAGTTGACCGGATCTTTACTTTCATTTGAATCCAGACTCAACAGGAATGAAGAATCCTCTCATGAGAATGCTTTCAAAGCACATGTCTCATTCTCAAGAAGCAGGGGAAGAGGCAGAGGCAGAGGAGAATCAAGAGGACGAGGCAGAAGTGGCCGAAGTAATGGCAATGGAGATCAAGATCACCATCATAACCATGAAGGCGGAAACTGCGACAAAAAAAGGTCAGATAAATCTAATATTCAGTGTTATTATTGCAATAAATTTGGGCATTATGCTCATCAATGCAAAAAGAAAAAGGCTGATCAAGCAAATCATAATGCTAATGTGACTAATACCTCTGAGGATAAAGATGATATGTTATTTCTTACATGTCATGCTGCACACGAAAGCCCAAAGGGACTTTGGCTTTTAGATAGTGGCTGCAGTAACCATATGACAGGTGACAGAGGTCTAATTGCAGACCTAGATGAATCAGTGAGGACAGAGGTCAAAGTTGGCACGGATGAGGTGGTTCCAGTTCTTGGAAAAGGAGTGGTCAACATTATGACCAAACAAGGCCAACAAAAGACAATCTCAGATGTCTATTATGCTCCAGGATTGAAGCATAATCTGCTTAGCATTGGGCAACTCACTGAAAAGAAGTACAAACTTGTCTTTGATGGATCAGATTGTGAAATTTATGACCCAAATCGACATTTGATCATCAAAATACAAGTGACTAGGAACAGGATGTATCCACTAGTCATGAATTGCAGCAGCAAGGTAACCTCTTTTGCTCAAAAAGCCACTTGCATGGATGATTATTGGTTATGGCATTTTAGATATGGACATCTTCACTTTGGTGGTCTCAAGTTTTTGCAGCAGAAAGAGATGGTAAAGGGATTGCCCCCTATGAAGGAGCCAGAAAGCAGTTGTGAGTGTTGCATCATTGCAAAGCAGCACAGGGATAGCTTTCCTAAAGGTATGTCTCGAAGGGCACATGCACCTTTAGAACTTATTCATACTGATCTAGTTGGACCAATGCAAACTCAATCGATTGGTGGAAGCTATTATTTCCTTACATTTATTGATGATTTCAGTAGAAAAACATGGGTGTATTTCCTTCGTCAGAAGTCTGAAACTTTTGGCAAGTTCAAGGAATTTAGGGCTTTGGTTGAAAAACAGAGTGGTTATCAACTCAAAGTATTGAGATCTGATGGAGGGGGAGAGTATGAATTAAAGGAATTTCATGATTACTGCAAGCATCATGGAATCAAGAGGCAATTCACTACAAGATATACTCCTCAGCAGAATGGTATTGCAGAACGCAAGAATAGAACCATCATGAATATGGCAAGGAGCATGCTGAAAGGAAGAAATGTGTCCCATGAATTTTGGGGAGACGCAGTGGCTTGTGCTGTTCATGTGATGAACAGATCTCCCACCAAAATTGTGAAGAACAGAGTACCAGAGAAAGCATGGTCAGGTATGACTTGTAATGTTTCTCATTTCAGAGTATTTGGTTGTGTTGCTTATGCTCATGTTCCTAAACAGCTAAGAAAAAAGCTAGACGACAGGAGTGAGAAATGTATATTTCTTGGATATGGTGAACAAACTAAAGCCTACAAGCTGTATAACCCTATTACCAAAAAGGTTATTCTTAGCAGAGATGTTTTGTTCAAGGAGGAAGAGTCATGGAATGGAACCATAGACAAGGGTATGGGAGCTGCAATACCCCAACCAGAAGATGGAGAAGATGAGGAGCTGATTGGACAACAAGATCCAGTAGCATCTTCACCAATAGCAAATACTCCAGAAAGAACACCTAGAAACTCAGTTCGAGGTGAAGCATCAAGTCCGCAGTCAGGTAATGAATCTGATTACAGTAATAAAAAGACTAGAAGATTGACAGATATTTATGATGAATTGGATGCAAATACCAATTATGTTTTTATTGCTAGTGAACCTGTGTTTTATGAAGAGGCTGTAAAACAAGAGCATTGGGTAAATGCTATGGACGAAGAGATAGATTCCATTGAGAGAAATGATACATGGGATCTAGTTGACCTGCCAAAGAATAAGAAACCCATTGGTGTGAAGTGGGTTTATAAAACCAAACTCAATGAAAAAGGTGAGATTGATAGGTACAAGGCAAGGTTAGTAGCAAAGGGTTTCTCGCAACAACCAGGAATTGATTTTGGAGAAACTTTTGCACCAGTGGCAAGATTGGACACAGTAAGAGCAGTCCTAGCAATTGCAGCACAAAAAAAATGGAAAGTGTATCAGATGGATGTCAAGTCGGCATTCTTGAATGGAATTCTTGAAGAAGAAATTTATGTGGAGCAGCCACATGGGTATGAAATAAAAGAACATGAAGACAAAGTTTACAAGTTGAAAAAAGCTCTATATGGGCTTAAGCAAGCTCCAAGAGCTTGGTATAGCAGAATTGATTCTTATCTCATCAAAAATGGTTTTAGCAGAAGCAGCAGTGAACCAACACTTTACACAAAGGTAAATCAAGAAGGACAGATTTTAATAGTTTGTTTGTATGTTGATGATATGATTTTTACAGGCGACCTCTCAGTAGATGAGTTCAAGGCAGCTATGAAGAAAGAGTTTGAGATGACAGACCTTGGATTGATGAGGTTCTTTCTTGGCCTAGAAGTAGAACAGTCAGAAAAGGGTATATTTATCTCTCAAAATAAATATGCTAATGAAGTTCTTAAGCGATTCAGAATGCTTAATTGCAAAACAACACCTACACCAGTGGCAACAGGTACTAAGTTGAGCAAAGAAGATTGCAGTCCCAATGTAGATCCAACATTGTATAAAAGACTTGTAGGAAGTCTCATGTACCTCACAGCTACGAGACCTGACATTATGTTTGCTGTCAGCTTGATTTCAAGGTTCATGGAGTCTCCCAAAGACTCGCATTGGCAAGTTGGCAAAAGGATCTTACGATATGTTGCAGGGACTTCAAGCTATGGAATTTTATACTCAAGCACAGAGTATGATGTTTTGACAGGTTTCACTGACAGTGATTTTGCAGGAAGTTTGGATGACAGGAAGAGCACTTCCGGTCATGTTTTTCATCTTGGATCAGGGGTGATTTCATGGGCATCCAAGAAGCAGCCCATTGTAACACTTTCATCGGCAGAAGCAGAGTATGTAGCAGTGACATCAGCAGCATGTCAAGCAGTCTGGTTACGCAGAGTTTTAGAAGGTCTTCAACAGAAACAAGAAGGACCAACCACAGTTTATTGTGACAACAACTCAGCAATTGCTCTATCCAAGAACCATGTTTTTCACCAGAAAAGCAAACACATTGATACTAGATATCACTTCATAAGAGAGCTTGTGAACAATGGTGAAGTTCATGTTGAGCATTGTAAATCAATTGACCAATTGGCTGACATATTCACAAAGCCATTGGCAAAAGATATTTTTGAATTCCATAGAAATAATTTAGGCATTGTAAAAGCTGCAGTAGTCAGCAGTAGTAATTAAGAGGGAGTGTTAGAAATAGTAATTACTTCAGTTAGCTTTAGCTTTTACTTGAGTTACTATTTAGAAGTTCAGTTAATAAATGCAACAGCATGCTTTGCATGCATGCAAAAGCTAGGTTAAAGCTTTTAGGGTTTTCCATAAGTGTTTAAATACACATTACGTTCTTGATTGTATTACATCAGTTGATCTCCGTTTATGAATAAAGATTGAAGAGCCGTAGCTCATTCCGCATTATCTTTGTTTTATTTCTGCCTCCAACCTTCAGTTTGGTATCAGAGCATAGGAGAAGATCAAATTGGTAGCATCAATTTCCGGAGAAGCCAAAGCCGTAGCTTTGAAGAATTTGTAAGTTTTTGAAGAAATTATTTTTTTTGGAGAAATTATTTAAAGAAAATATTTTTTTGGAGTACCGCGCCCTCCCTATAGTCCACAGAGCGGCACTTTAGGAACTATCGCGCCCATACTATAGGCTAAAGCGCGGCAGTTTGGGGAGATACGAGGTAAAAAATCTTGATTTCACCGCGGCCTCTCCCTAAGACAAAGAGCGGTAATTGGAACAAGGCGGCATTTTTTGGACAAGTGCAAAAACGTTTTTACTTTATGTGATTCTTTTTTTACTTTCACGCAGTTATTGAGTAAGAATTTTTTCTTTTTACAAGAGAAGAAGATATTTGAAGATATTTTTGAAATCTTGTTTAAGAGGGAGAATTATTATTTGTTTTTTTTTAAAAAAAGAGGAAGGGAGATTATTTTGAATAAGAGCCAGTGAAAGACATCGCAGCGTCTATGGCTTCTAGCAGCAATCAATCTCAGATTTCTCCTCTTACAGGAAAAAAGGACTATGATGTATGGGCCACGAGGATGGCGGTTTATCTCAGGTCAGAAGATGCATGGGAATATGTCGTGTATGGCTATTCCGAACCTGCAGATGATGCAGCTTTTCAGGCCCTTTCAAACGCAGAGAAGGATGTCCTACGAGCGCATAGGAAGAAGGATGCAAAGGCACTGCATCTCATAATGAACGCTTTGGATAACAGCGTATTTCCAAAGATATCAGCATCTTTACATGCCAAAGCAGCATGGGATACCTTGGCCACCAGTTATCAAGGTGCTGGTAAGGTTCAAACAGCAACACTCCAAAACCTAAGAAGAGACTTTGAAGATCTGAAGATGAAAGAATCAGACTCTGTAGACTCTTTCATGACCAAAGTCATGGGGATTGTTAATCAGCTGAATATCTATGGTGAAAAGATTGGAGATCAAAGGGTGGTTGAAAGGGTTCTGAGATCCCTACCCCACAAATTTGAGTCGAAAGTTTCAGCGATTGAAGAAGCAAAAGATCTGAGTACTCTCTCTATAGACGAGTTGACCGGATCTTTACTTTCATTTGAATCCAGACTCAACAGGAATGAAGAATCCTCTAATGAGAATGCTTTCAAAGCACATGTCTCATTCTCAAGAAGCAGGGGAAGAGGCAGAGGCAGAGGAGAATCAAGAGGACGAGGCAGAAGTGGCCGAAGTAATGGCAATGGAGATCAAGATCACCATCATAACCATGAAGGCGGAAACTGCGACAAAAAAAGGTCAGATAAATCTAATATTCAGTGTTATTATTGCAATAAATTTGGGCATTATGCTCATCAATGCAAAAAGAAAAAGGCTGATCAAGCAAATCATAATGCTAATGTGACTAATACCTCTGAGGATAAAGATGATATGTTATTTCTTACATGTCATGCTGCACACGAAAGCCCAAAGGGACTTTGGCTTTTAGATAGTGGCTGCAGTAACCATATGACAGGTGACAGAGGTCTAATTGCAGACCTAGATGAATCAGTGAGGACAGAGGTCAAAGTTGGCACGGATGAGGTGGTTCCAGTTCTTGGAAAAGGAGTGGTCAACATTATGACCAAACAAGGCCAACAAAAGACAATCTCAGATGTCTATTATGCTCCAGGATTGAAGCATAATCTGCTTAGCATTGGGCAACTCACTGAAAAGAAGTACAAACTTGTCTTTGATGGATCAGATTGTGAAATTTATGACCCAAATCGACATTTGATCATCAAAATACAAGTGACTAGGAACAGGATGTATCCACTAGTCATGAATTGCAGCAGCAAGGTAACCTCTTTTGCTCAAAAAGCCACTTGCATGGATGATTATTGGTTATGGCATTTTAGATATGGACATCTTCACTTTGGTGGTCTCAAGTTTTTGCAGCAGAAAGAGATGGTAAAGGGATTGCCCCCTATGAAGGAGCCAGAAAGCAGTTGTGAGTGTTGCATCATTGCAAAGCAGCACAGGGATAGCTTTCCTAAAGGTATGTCTCGAAGGGCACATGCACCTTTAGAACTTATTCATACTGATCTAGTTGGACCAATGCAAACTCAATCGATTGGTGGAAGCTATTATTTCCTTACATTTATTGATGATTTCAGTAGAAAAACATGGGTGTATTTCCTTCGTCAGAAGTCTGAAACTTTTGGCAAGTTCAAGGAATTTAGGGCTTTGGTTGAAAAACAGAGTGGTTATCAACTCAAAGTATTGAGATCTGATGGAGGGGGAGAGTATGAATTAAAGGAATTTCATGATTACTGCAAGCATCATGGAATCAAGAGGCAATTCACTACAAGATATACTCCTCAGCAGAATGGTATTGCAGAACGCAAGAATAGAACCATCATGAATATGGCAAGGAGCATGCTGAAAGGAAGAAATGTGTCCCATGAATTTTGGGGAGACGCAGTGGCTTGTGCTGTTCATGTGATGAACAGATCTCCCACCAAAATTGTGAAGAACAGAGTACCAGAGAAAGCATGGTCAGGTATGACTTGTAATGTTTCTCATTTCAGAGTATTTGGTTGTGTTGCTTATGCTCATGTTCCTAAACAGCTAAGAAAAAAGCTAGACGACAGGAGTGAGAAATGTATATTTCTTGGATATGGTGAACAAACTAAAGCCTACAAGCTGTATAACCCTATTACCAAAAAGGTTATTCTTAGCAGAGATGTTTTGTTCAAGGAGGAAGAGTCATGGAATGGAACCATAGACAAGGGTATGGGAGCTGCAATACCCCAACCAGAAGATGGAGAAGATGAGGAGCTGATTGGACAACAAGATCCAGTAGCATCTTCACCAATAGCAAATACTCCAGAAAGAACACCTAGAAACTCAGTTCGAGGTGAAGCATCAAGTCCGCAGTCAGGTAATGAATCTGATTACAGTAATAAAAAGACTAGAAGATTGACAGATATTTATGATGAATTGGATGCAAATACCAATTATGTTTTTATTGCTAGTGAACCTGTGTTTTATGAAGAGGCTGTAAAACAAGAGCATTGGGTAAATGCTATGGACGAAGAGATAGATTCCATTGAGAGAAATGATACATGGGATCTAGTTGACTTGCCAAAGAATAAGAAACCCATTGGTGTGAAGTGGGTTTATAAAACCAAACTCAATGAAAAAGGTGAGATTGATAGGTACAAGGCAAGGTTAGTAGCAAAGGGTTTCTCGCAACAACCAGGAATTGATTTTGGAGAAACTTTTGCACCAGTGGCAAGATTGGACACAGTAAGAGCAGTCCTAGCAATTGCAGCACAAAAAAAATGGAAAGTGTATCAGATGGATGTCAAGTCGGCATTCTTGAATGGAATTCTTGAAGAAGAAATTTATGTGGAGCAGCCACATGGGTATGAAATAAAAGAACATGAAGACAAAGTTTACAAGTTGAAAAAAGCTCTATATGGGCTTAAGCAAGCTCCAAGAGCTTGGTATAGCAGAATTGATTCTTATCTCATCAAAAATGGTTTTAGCAGAAGCAGCAGTGAACCAACACTTTACACAAAGGTAAATCAAGAAGGACAGATTTTAATAGTTTGTTTGTATGTTGATGATATGATTTTTACAGGCGACCTCTCAGTAGATGAGTTCAAGGCAGCTATGAAGAAAGAGTTTGAGATGACAGACCTTGGATTGATGAGGTTCTTTCTTGGCCTAGAAGTAGAACAGTCAGAAAAGGGTATATTTATCTCTCAAAATAAATATGCTAATGAAGTTCTTAAGCGATTCAGAATGCTTAATTGCAAAACAACACCTACACCAGTGGCAACAGGTACTAAGTTGAGCAAAGAAGATTGCAGTCCCAATGTAGATCCAACATTGTATAAAAGACTTGTAGGAAGTCTCATGTACCTCACAGCTACGAGACCTGACATTATGTTTGCTGTCAGCTTGATTTCAAGGTTCATGGAGTCTCCCAAAGACTCGCATTGGCAAGTTGGCAAAAGGATCTTACGATATGTTGCAGGGACTTCAAGCTATGGAATTTTATACTCAAGCACAGAGTATGATGTTTTGACAGGTTTCACTGACAGTGATTTTGCAGGAAGTTTGGATGACAGGAAGAGCACTTCCGGTCATGTTTTTCATCTTGGATCAGGGGTGATTTCATGGGCATCCAAGAAGCAGCCCATTGTAACACTTTCATCGGCAGAAGCAGAGTATGTAGCAGCGACATCAGCAGCATGTCAAGCAGTCTGGTTACGCAGAGTTTTAGAAGGTCTTCAACAGAAACAAGAAGGACCAACCACAGTTTATTGTGACAACAACTCAGCAATTGCTCTATCCAAGAACCATGTTTTTCACCAGAAAAGCAAACACATTGATACTAGATATCACTTCATAAGAGAGCTTGTGAACAATGGTGAAGTTCATGTTGAGCATTGTAAATCAATTGACCAATTGGCTGACATATTCACAAAGCCATTGGCAAAAGATATTTTTGAATTCCATAGAAATAATTTAGGCATTGTAAAAGCTGCAGTAGTCAGCAGTAGTAATTAAGAGGGAGTGTTAGAAATAGTAATTACTTCAGTTAGCTTTAGCTTTTACTTGAGTTACTATTTAGAAGTTCAGTTAATAAATGCAACAGCATGCTTTGCATGCATGCAAAAGCTAGGTTAAAGCTTTTAGGGTTTTCCATAAGTGTTTAAATACACATTACGTTCTTGATTGTATTACATCAGTTGATCTCCGTTTATGAATAAAGATTGAAGAGCCGTAGCTCATTCCGCATTATCTTTGTTTTATTTCTGCCTCCAACCTTCAGTTTGGTATCAGAGCATAGGAGAAGATCAAATTGGTAGCATCAATTTCCGGAGAAGCCAAAGCCGTAGCTTTGAAGAATTTGTAAGTTTTTGAAGAAATTATTTTTTTTGGAGAAATTATTTAAAGAAAATATTTTTTTGGAGTACCGCGCCCTCCCTATAGTCCACAGAGCGGCACTTTAGGAACTATCGCGCCCATACTATAGGCTAAAGCGCGGCAGTTTGGGGAGATACGAGGTAAAAAATCTTGATTTCACCGCGGCCTCTCCCTAAGACAAAGAGCGGTAATTGGAACAAGGCGGCATTTTTTGGACAAGTGCAAAAAAGTTTTTACTTTATGTGATTCTTTTTTTACTTTCACGCAGTTATTGAGTAAGAATTTTTTCTTTTTACAAGAGAAGAAGATATTTGAAGATATTTTTGAAATCTTGTTTAAGAGGGAGAATTATTATTTGTTTTTTTTTAAAAAAAGAGGAAGGGAGATTATTTTGAATAAGAGCCAGTGAAGGACATCGCAGCGTCTATGGCTTCTAGCAGCAATCAATCTCAGATTTCTCCTCTTACAGGAAAAAAGGACTATGATGTATGGGCCACGAGGATGGCGGTTTATCTCAGGTCAGAAGATGCATGGGAATATGTCGTGTATGGCTATTCCGAACCTGCAGATGATGCAGCTTTTCAGGCCCTTTCAAACGCAGAGAAGGATGTCCTACGAGCGCATAGGAAGAAGGATGCAAAGGCACTGCATCTCATAATGAACGCTTTGGATAACAGCGTATTTCCAAAGATATCAGCATCTTTACATGCCAAAGCAGCATGGGATACCTTGGCGACCAGTTATCAAGGTGCTGGTAAGGTTCAAACAGCAACACTCCAAAACCTAAGAAGAGACTTTGAAGATCTGAAGATGAAAGAATCAGACTCTGTAGACTCTTTCATGACCAAAGTCATGGGGATTGTTAATCAGCTGAATATCTATGGTGAAAAGATTGGAGATCAAAGGGTGGTTGAAAGGGTTCTGAGATCCCTACCCCACAAATTTGAGTCGAAAGTTTCAGCGATTGAAGAAGCAAAAGATCTGAGTACTCTCTCTATAGACGAGTTGACCGGATCTTTACTTTCATTTGAATCCAGACTCAACAGGAATGAAGAATCCTCTCATGAGAATGCTTTCAAAGCACATGTCTCATTCTCAAGAAGCAGGGGAAGAGGCAGAGGCAGAGGAGAATCAAGAGGACGAGGCAGAAGTGGCCGAAGTAATGGCAATGGAGATCAAGATCACCATCATAACCATGAAGGCGGAAACTGCGACAAAAAAAGGTCAGATAAATCTAATATTCAGTGTTATTATTGCAATAAATTTGGGCATTATGCTCATCAATGCAAAAAGAAAAAGGCTGATCAAGCAAATCATAATGCTAATGTGACTAATACCTCTGAGGATAAAGATGATATGTTATTTCTTACATGTCATGCTGCACACGAAAGCCCAAAGGGACTTTGGCTTTTAGATAGTGGCTGCAGTAACCATATGACAGGTGACAGAGGTCTAATTGCAGACCTAGATGAATCAGTGAGGACAGAGGTCAAAGTTGGCACGGATGAGGTGGTTCCAGTTCTTGGAAAAGGAGTGGTCAACATTATGACCAAACAAGGCCAACAAAAGACAATCTCAGATGTCTATTATGCTCCAGGATTGAAGCATAATCTGCTTAGCATTGGGCAACTCACTGAAAAGAAGTACAAACTTGTCTTTGATGGATCAGATTGTGAAATTTATGACCCAAATCGACATTTGATCATCAAAATACAAGTGACTAGGAACAGGATGTATCCACTAGTCATGAATTGCAGCAGCAAGGTAACCTCTTTTGCTCAAAAAGCCACTTGCATGGATGATTATTGGTTATGGCATTTTAGATATGGACATCTTCACTTTGGTGGTCTCAAGTTTTTGCAGCAGAAAGAGATGGTAAAGGGATTGCCCCCTATGAAGGAGCCAGAAAGCAGTTGTGAGTGTTGCATCATTGCAAAGCAGCACAGGGATAGCTTTCCTAAAGGTATGTCTCGAAGGGCACATGCACCTTTAGAACTTATTCATACTGATCTAGTTGGACCAATGCAAACTCAATCGATTGGTGGAAGCTATTATTTCCTTACATTTATTGATGATTTCAGTAGAAAAACATGGGTGTATTTCCTTCGTCAGAAGTCTGAAACTTTTGGCAAGTTCAAGGAATTTAGGGCTTTGGTTGAAAAACAGAGTGGTTATCAACTCAAAGTATTGAGATCTGATGGAGGGGGAGAGTATGAATTAAAGGAATTTCATGATTACTGCAAGCATCATGGAATCAAGAGGCAATTCACTACAAGATATACTCCTCAGCAGAATGGTATTGCAGAACGCAAGAATAGAACCATCATGAATATGGCAAGGAGCATGCTGAAAGGAAGAAATGTGTCCCATGAATTTTGGGGAGACGCAGTGGCTTGTGCTGTTCATGTGATGAACAGATCTCCCACCAAAATTGTGAAGAACAGAGTACCAAAGAAAGCATGGTCAGGTATGACTTGTAATGTTTCTCATTTCAGAGTATTTGGTTGTGTTGCTTATGCTCATGTTCCTAAACAGCTAAGAAAAAAGCTAGACGACAGGAGTGAGAAATGTATATTTCTTGGATATGGTGAACAAACTAAAGCCTACAAGCTGTATAACCCTATTACCAAAAAGGTTATTCTTAGCAGAGATGTTTTGTTCAAGGAGGAAGAGTCATGGAATGGAACCATAGACAAGGGTATGGGAGCTGCAATACCCCAACCAGAAGATGGAGAAGATGAGGAGCTGATTGGACAACAAGATCCAGTAGCATCTTCACCAATAGCAAATACTCCAGAAAGAACACCTAGAAACTCAGTTCGAGGTGAAGCATCAAGTCCGCAGTCAGGTAATGAATCTGATTACAGTAATAAAAAGACTAGAAGATTGACAGATATTTATGATGAATTGGATGCAAATACCAATTATGTTTTTATTGCTAGTGAACCTGTGTTTTATGAAGAGGCTGTAAAACAAGAGCATTGGGTAAATGCTATGGACGAAGAGATAGATTCCATTGAGAGAAATGATACATGGGATCTAGTTGACCTGCCAAAGAATAAGAAACCCATTGGTGTGAAGTGGGTTTATAAAACCAAACTCAATGAAAAAGGTGAGATTGATAGGTACAAGGCAAGGTTAGTAGCAAAGGGTTTCTCGCAACAACCAGGAATTGATTTTGGAGAAACTTTTGCACCAGTGGCAAGATTGGACACAGTAAGAGCAGTCCTAGCAATTGCAGCACAAAAAAAATGGAAAGTGTATCAGATGGATGTCAAGTCGGCATTCTTGAATGGAATTCTTGAAGAAGAAATTTATGTGGAGCAGCCACATGGGTATGAAATAAAAGAACATGAAGACAAAGTTTACAAGTTGAAAAAAGCTCTATATGGGCTTAAGCAAGCTCCAAGAGCTTGGTATAGCAGAATTGATTCTTATCTCATCAAAAATGGTTTTAGCAGAAGCAGCAGTGAACCAACACTTTACACAAAGGTAAATCAAGAAGGACAGATTTTAATAGTTTGTTTGTATGTTGATGATATGATTTTTACAGGCGACCTCTCAGTAGATGAGTTCAAGGCAGCTATGAAGAAAGAGTTTGAGATGACAGACCTTGGATTGATGAGGTTCTTTCTTGGCCTAGAAGTAGAACAGTCAGAAAAGGGTATATTTATCTCTCAAAATAAATATGCTAATGAAGTTCTTAAGCGATTCAGAATGCTTAATTGCAAAACAACACCTACACCAGTGGCAACAGGTACTAAGTTGAGCAAAGAAGATTGCAGTCCCAATGTAGATCCAACATTGTATAAAAGACTTGTAGGAAGTCTCATGTACCTCACAGCTACGAGACCTGACATTATGTTTGCTGTCAGCTTGATTTCAAGGTTCATGGAGTCTCCCAAAGACTCGCATTGGCAAGTTGGCAAAAGGATCTTACGATATGTTGCAGGGACTTCAAGCTATGGAATTTTATACTCAAGCACAGAGTATGATGTTTTGACAGGTTTCACTGACAGTGATTTTGCAGGAAGTTTGGATGACAGGAAGAGCACTTCCGGTCATGTTTTTCATCTTGGATCAGGGGTGATTTCATGGGCATCCAAGAAGCAGCCCATTGTAACACTTTCATCGGCAGAAGCAGAGTATGTAGCAGCGACATCAGCAGCATGTCAAGCAGTCTGGTTACGCAGAGTTTTAGAAGGTCTTCAACAGAAACAAGAAGGACCAACCACAGTTTATTGTGACAACAACTCAGCAATTGCTCTATCCAAGAACCATGTTTTTCACCAGAAAAGCAAACACATTGATACTAGATATCACTTCATAAGAGAGCTTGTGAACAATGGTGAAGTTCATGTTGAGCATTGTAAATCAATTGACCAATTGGCTGACATATTCACAAAGCCATTGGCAAAAGATATTTTTGAATTCCATAGAAATAATTTAGGCATTGTAAAAGCTGCAGTAGTCAGCAGTAGTAATTAAGAGGGAGTGTTAGAAATAGTAATTACTTCAGTTAGCTTTAGCTTTTACTTGAGTTACTATTTAGAAGTTCAGTTAATAAATGCAACAGCATGCTTTGCATGCATGCAAAAGCTAGGTTAAAGCTTTTAGGGTTTTCCATAAGTGTTTAAATACACATTACGTTCTTGATTGTATTACATCAGTTGATCTCCGTTTATGAATAAAGATTGAAGAGCCGTAGCTCATTCCGCATTATCTTTGTTTTATTTCTGCCTCCAACCTTCAGTTTGGTATCAGAGCATAGGAGAAGATCAAATTGGTAGCATCAATTTCCGGAGAAGCCAAAGCCGTAGCTTTGAAGAATTTGTAAGTTTTTGAAGAAATTATTTTTTTTGGAGAAATTATTTAAAGAAAATATTTTTTTGGAGTACCGCGCCCTCCCTATAGTCCACAGAGCGGCACTTTAGGAACTATCGCGCCCATACTATAGGCTAAAGCGCGGCAGTTTGGGGAGATACGAGGTAAAAAATCTTGATTTCACCGCGGCCTCTCCCTAAGACAAAGAGCGGTAATTGGAACAAGGCGGCATTTTTTGGACAAGTGCAAAAAAGTTTTTACTTTATGTGATTCTTTTTTTACTTTCACGCAGTTATTGAGTAAGAATTTTTTCTTTTTACAAGAGAAGAAGATATTTGAAGATATTTTTGAAATCTTGTTTAAGAGGGAGAATTATTATTTGTTTTTTTTTTAAAAAAGAGGAAGGGAGATTATTTTGAATAAGAGCCAGTGAAGGACATCGCAGCGTCTATGGCTTCTAGCAGCAATCAATCTCAGATTTCTCCTCTTACAGGAAAAAAGGACTATGATGTATGGGCCACGAGGATGGCGGTTTATCTCAGGTCAGAAGATGCATGGGAATATGTCGTGTATGGCTATTCCGAACCTGCAGATGATGCAGCTTTTCAGGCCCTTTCAAACGCAGAGAAGGATGTCCTACGAGCGCATAGGAAGAAGGATGCAAAGGCACTGCATCTCATAATGAACGCTTTGGATAACAGCGTATTTCCAAAGATATCAGCATCTTTACATGCCAAAGCAGCATGGGATACCTTGGCGACCAGTTATCAAGGTGCTGGTAAGGTTCAAACAGCAACACTCCAAAACCTAAGAAGAGACTTTGAAGATCTGAAGATGAAAGAATCAGACTCTGTAGACTCTTTCATGACCAAAGTCATGGGGATTGTTAATCAGCTGAATATCTATGGTGAAAAGATTGGAGATCAAAGGGTGGTTGAAAGGGTTCTGAGATCCCTACCCCACAAATTTGAGTCGAAAGTTTCAGCGATTGAAGAAGCAAAAGATCTGAGTACTCTCTCTATAGACGAGTTGACCGGATCTTTACTTTCATTTGAATCCAGACTCAACAGGAATGAAGAATCCTCTCATGAGAATGCTTTCAAAGCACATGTCTCATTCTCAAGAAGCAGGGGAAGAGGCAGAGGCAGAGGAGAATCAAGAGGACGAGGCAGAAGTGGCCGAAGTAATGGCAATGGAGATCAAGATCACCATCATAACCATGAAGGCGGAAACTGCGACAAAAAAAGGTCAGATAAATCTAATATTCAGTGTTATTATTGCAATAAATTTGGGCATTATGCTCATCAATGCAAAAAGAAAAAGGCTGATCAAGCAAATCATAATGCTAATGTGACTAATACCTCTGAGGATAAAGATGATATGTTATTTCTTACATGTCATGCTGCACACGAAAGCCCAAAGGGACTTTGGCTTTTAGATAGTGGCTGCAGTAACCATATGACAGGTGACAGAGGTCTAATTGCAGACCTAGATGAATCAGTGAGGACAGAGGTCAAAGTTGGCACGGATGAGGTGGTTCCAGTTCTTGGAAAAGGAGTGGTCAACATTATGACCAAACAAGGCCAACAAAAGACAATCTCAGATGTCTATTATGCTCCAGGATTGAAGCATAATCTGCTTAGCATTGGGCAACTCACTGAAAAGAAGTACAAACTTGTCTTTGATGGATCAGATTGTGAAATTTATGACCCAAATCGACATTTGATCATCAAAATACAAGTGACTAGGAACAGGATGTATCCACTAGTCATGAATTGCAGCAGCAAGGTAACCTCTTTTGCTCAAAAAGCCACTTGCATGGATGATTATTGGTTATGGCATTTTAGATATGGACATCTTCACTTTGGTGGTCTCAAGTTTTTGCAGCAGAAAGAGATGGTAAAGGGATTGCCCCCTATGAAGGAGCCAGAAAGCAGTTGTGAGTGTTGCATCATTGCAAAGCAGCACAGGGATAGCTTTCCTAAAGGTATGTCTCGAAGGGCACATGCACCTTTAGAACTTATTCATACTGATCTAGTTGGACCAATGCAAACTCAATCGATTGGTGGAAGCTATTATTTCCTTACATTTATTGATGATTTCAGTAGAAAAACATGGGTGTATTTCCTTCGTCAGAAGTCTGAAACTTTTGGCAAGTTCAAGGAATTTAGGGCTTTGGTTGAAAAACAGAGTGGTTATCAACTCAAAGTATTGAGATCTGATGGAGGGGGAGAGTATGAATTAAAGGAATTTCATGATTACTGCAAGCATCATGGAATCAAGAGGCAATTCACTACAAGATATACTCCTCAGCAGAATGGTATTGCAGAACGCAAGAATAGAACCATCATGAATATGGCAAGGAGCATGCTGAAAGGAAGAAATGTGTCCCATGAATTTTGGGGAGACGCAGTGGCTTGTGCTGTTCATGTGATGAACAGATCTCCCACCAAAATTGTGAAGAACAGAGTACCAGAGAAAGCATGGTCAGGTATGACTTGTAATGTTTCTCATTTCAAAGTATTTGGTTGTGTTGCTTATGCTCATGTTCCTAAACAGCTAAGAAAAAAGCTAGACGACAGGAGTGAGAAATGTATATTTCTTGGATATGGTGAACAAACTAAAGCCTACAAGCTGTATAACCCTATTACCAAAAAGGTTATTCTTAGCAGAGATGTTTTGTTCAAGGAGGAAGAGTCATGGAATGGAACCATAGACAAGGGTATGGGAGCTGCAATACCCCAACCAGAAGATGGAGAAGATGAGGAGCTGATTGGACAACAAGATCCAGTAGCATCTTCACCAATAGCAAATACTCCAGAAAGAACACCTAGAAACTCAGTTCGAGGTGAAGCATCAAGTCCGCAGTCAGGTAATGAATCTGATTACAGTAATAAAAAGACTAGAAGATTGACAGATATTTATGATGAATTGGATGCAAATACCAATTATGTTTTTATTGCTAGTGAACCTGTGTTTTATGAAGAGGCTGTAAAACAAGAGCATTGGGTAAATGCTATGGACGAAGAGATAGATTCCATTGAGAGAAATGATACATGGGATCTAGTTGACCTGCCAAAGAATAAGAAACCCATTGGTGTGAAGTGGGTTTATAAAACCAAACTCAATGAAAAAGGTGAGATTGATAGGTACAAGGCAAGGTTAGTAGCAAAGGGTTTCTCGCAACAACCAGGAATTGATTTTGGAGAAACTTTTGCACCAGTGGCAAGATTGGACACAGTAAGAGCAGTCCTAGCAATTGCAGCACAAAAAAAATGGAAAGTGTATCAGATGGATGTCAAGTCGGCATTCTTGAATGGAATTCTTGAAGAAGAAATTTATGTGGAGCAGCCACATGGGTATGAAATAAAAGAACATGAAGACAAAGTTTACAAGTTGAAAAAAGCTCTATATGGGCTTAAGCAAGCTCCAAGAGCTTGGTATAGCAGAATTGATTCTTATCTCATCAAAAATGGTTTTAGCAGAAGCAGCAGTGAACCAACACTTTACACAAAGGTAAATCAAGAAGGACAGATTTTAATAGTTTGTTTGTATGTTGATGATATGATTTTTACAGGCGACCTCTCAGTAGATGAGTTCAAGGCAGCTATGAAGAAAGAGTTTGAGATGACAGACCTTGGATTGATGAGGTTCTTTCTTGGCCTAGAAGTAGAACAGTCAGAAAAGGGTATATTTATCTCTCAAAATAAATATGCTAATGAAGTTCTTAAGCGATTCAGAATGCTTAATTGCAAAACAACACCTACACCAGTGGCAACAGGTACTAAGTTGAGCAAAGAAGATTGCAGTCCCAATGTAGATCCAACATTGTATAAAAGACTTGTAGGAAGTCTCATGTACCTCACAGCTACGAGACCTGACATTATGTTTGCTGTCAGCTTGATTTCAAGGTTCATGGAGTCTCCCAAAGACTCGCATTGGCAAGTTGGCAAAAGGATCTTACGATATGTTGCAGGGACTTCAAGCTATGGAATTTTATACTCAAGCACAGAGTATGATGTTTTGACAGGTTTCACTGACAGTGATTTTGCAGGAAGTTTGGATGACAGGAAGAGCACTTCCGGTCATGTTTTTCATCTTGGATCAGGGGTGATTTCATGGGCATCCAAGAAGCAGCCCATTGTAACACTTTCATCGGCAGAAGCAGAGTATGTAGCAGCGACATCAGCAGCATGTCAAGCAGTCTGGTTACGCAGAGTTTTAGAAGGTCTTCAACAGAAACAAGAAGGACCAACCACAGTTTATTGTGACAACAACTCAGCAATTGCTCTATCCAAGAACCATGTTTTTCACCAGAAAAGCAAACACATTGATACTAGATATCACTTCATAAGAGAGCTTGTGAACAATGGTGAAGTTCATGTTGAGCATTGTAAATCAATTGACCAATTGGCTGACATATTCACAAAGCCATTGGCAAAAGATATTTTTGAATTCCATAGAAATAATTTAGGCATTGTAAAAGCTGCAGTAGTCAGCAGTAGTAATTAAGAGGGAGTGTTAGAAATAGTAATTACTTCAGTTAGCTTTAGCTTTTACTTGAGTTACTATTTAGAAGTTCAGTTAATAAATGCAACAGCATGCTTTGCATGCATGCAAAAGCTAGGTTAAAGCTTTTAGGGTTTTCCATAAGTGTTTAAATACACATTACGTTCTTGATTGTATTACATCAGTTGATCTCCGTTTATGAATAAAGATTGAAGAGCCGTAGCTCATTCCGCATTATCTTTGTTTTATTTCTGCCTCCAACCTTCAGTTTGGTATCAGAGCATAGGAGAAGATCAAATTGGTAGCATCAATTTCCGGAGAAGCCAAAGCCGTAGCTTTGAAGAATTTGTAAGTTTTTGAAGAAATTATTTTTTTTGGAGAAATTATTTAAAGAAAATATTTTTTTGGAGTACCGCGCCCTCCCTATAGTCCACAGAGCGGCACTTTAGGAACTATCGCGCCCATACTATAGGCTAAAGCGCGGCAGTTTGGGGAGATACGAGGTAAAAAATCTTGATTTCACCGCGGCCTCTCCCTAAGACAAAGAGCGGTAATTGGAACAAGGCGGCATTTTTTGGACAAGTGCAAAAAAGTTTTTACTTTATGTGATTCTTTTTTTACTTTCACGCAGTTATTGAGTAAGAATTTTTTCTTTTTACAAGAGAAGAAGATATTTGAAGATATTTTTGAAATCTTGTTTAAGAGGGAGAATTATTATTTGTTTTTTTTTAAAAAAAGAGGAAGGGAGATTATTTTGAATAAGAGCCAGTGAAAGACATCGCAGCGTCTATGGCTTCTAGCAGCAATCAATCTCAGATTTCTCCTCTTACAGGAAAAAAGGACTATGATGTATGGGCCACGAGGATGGCGGTTTATCTCAGGTCAGAAGATGCATGGGAATATGTCGTGTATGGCTATTCCGAACCTGCAGATGATGCAGCTTTTCAGGCCCTTTCAAACGCAGAGAAGGATGTCCTACGAGCGCATAGGAAGAAGGATGCAAAGGCACTGCATCTCATAATGAACGCTTTGGATAACAGCGTATTTCCAAAGATATCAGCATCTTTACATGCCAAAGCAGCATGGGATACCTTGGCGACCAGTTATCAAGGTGCTGGTAAGGTTCAAACAGCAACACTCCAAAACCTAAGAAGAGACTTTGAAGATCTGAAGATGAAAGAATCAGACTCTGTAGACTCTTTCATGACCAAAGTCATGGGGATTGTTAATCAGCTGAATATCTATGGTGAAAAGATTGGAGATCAAAGGGTGGTTGAAAGGGTTCTGAGATCCCTACCCCACAAATTTGAGTCGAAAGTTTCAGCGATTGAAGAAGCAAAAGATCTGAGTACTCTCTCTATAGACGAGTTGACCGGATCTTTACTTTCATTTGAATCCAGACTCAACAGGAATGAAGAATCCTCTCATGAGAATGCTTTCAAAGCACATGTCTCATTCTCAAGAAGCAGGGGAAGAGGCAGAGGCAGAGGAGAATCAAGAGGACGAGGCAGAAGTGGCCGAAGTAATGGCAATGGAGATCAAGATCACCATCATAACCATGAAGGCGGAAACTGCGACAAAACAAGGTCAGATAAATCTAATATTCAGTGTTATTATTGCAATAAATTTGGGCATTATGCTCATCAATGCAAAAAGAAAAAGGCTGATCAAGCAAATCATAATGCTAATGTGACTAATACCTCTGAGGATAAAGATGATATGTTATTTCTTACATGTCATGCTGCACACGAAAGCCCAAAGGGACTTTGGCTTTTAGATAGTGGCTGCAGTAACCATATGACAGGTGACAGAGGTCTAATTGCAGACCTAGATGAATCAGTGAGGACAGAGGTCAAAGTTGGCACGGATGAGGTGGTTCCAGTTCTTGGAAAAGGAGTGGTCAACATTATGACCAAACAAGGCCAACAAAAGACAATCTCAGATGTCTATTATGCTCCAGGATTGAAGCATAATCTGCTTAGCATTGGGCAACTCACTGAAAAGAAGTACAAACTTGTCTTTGATGGATCAGATTGTGAAATTTATGACCCAAATCGACATTTGATCATCAAAATACAAGTGACTAGGAACAGGATGTATCCACTAGTCATGAATTGCAGCAGCAAGGTAACCTCTTTTGCTCAAAAAGCCACTTGCATGGATGATTATTGGTTATGGCATTTTAGATATGGACATCTTCACTTTGGTGGTCTCAAGTTTTTGCAGCAGAAAGAGACGGTAAAGGGATTGCCCCCTATGAAGGAGCCAGAAAGCAGTTGTGAGTGTTGCATCATTGCAAAGCAGCACAGGGATAGCTTTCCTAAAGGTATGTCTCGAAGGGCACATGCACCTTTAGAACTTATTCATACTGATCTAGTTGGACCAATGCAAACTCAATCGATTGGTGGAAGCTATTATTTCCTTACATTTATTGATGATTTCAGTAGAAAAACATGGGTGTATTTCCTTCGTCAGAAGTCTGAAACTTTTGGCAAGTTCAAGGAATTTAGGGCTTTGGTTGAAAAACAGAGTGGTTATCAACTCAAAGTATTGAGATCTGATGGAGGGGGAGAGTATGAATTAAAGGAATTTCATGATTACTGCAAGCATCATGGAATCAAGAGGCAATTCACTACAAGATATACTCCTCAGCAGAATGGTATTGCAGAACGCAAGAATAGAACCATCATGAATATGGCAAGGAGCATGCTGAAAGGAAGAAATGTGTCCCATGAATTTTGGGGAGACGCAGTGGCTTGTGCTGTTCATGTGATGAACAGATCTCCCACCAAAATTGTGAAGAACAGAGTACCAGAGAAAGCATGGTCAGGTATGACTTGTAATGTTTCTCATTTCAGAGTATTTGGTTGTGTTGCTTATGCTCATGTTCCTAAACAGCTAAGAAAAAAGCTAGACGACAGGAGTGAGAAATGTATATTTCTTGGATATGGTGAACAAACTAAAGCCTACAAGCTGTATAACCCTATTACCAAAAAGGTTATTCTTAGCAGAGATGTTTTGTTCAAGGAGGAAGAGTCATGGAATGGAACCATAGACAAGGGTATGGGAGCTGCAATACCCCAACCAGAAGATGGAGAAGATGAGGAGCTGATTGGACAACAAGATCCAGTAGCATCTTCACCAATAGCAAATACTCCAGAAAGAACACCTAGAAACTCAGTTCGAGGTGAAGCATCAAGTCCGCAGTCAGGTAATGAATCTGATTACAGTAATAAAAAGACTAGAAGATTGACAGATATTTATGATGAATTGGATGCAAATACCAATTATGTTTTTATTGCTAGTGAACCTGTGTTTTATGAAGAGGCTGTAAAACAAGAGCATTGGGTAAATGCTATGGACGAAGAGATAGATTCCATTGAGAGAAATGATACATGGGATCTAGTTGACCTGCCAAAGAATAAGAAACCCATTGGTGTGAAGTGGGTTTATAAAACCAAACTCAATGAAAAAGGTGAGATTGATAGGTACAAGGCAAGGTTAGTAGCAAAGGGTTTCTCGCAACAACCAGGAATTGATTTTGGAGAAACTTTTGCACCAGTGGCAAGATTGGACACAGTAAGAGCAGTCCTAGCAATTGCAGCACAAAAAAAATGGAAAGTGTATCAGATGGATGTCAAGTCGGCATTCTTGAATGGAATTCTTGAAGAAGAAATTTATGTGGAGCAGCCACATGGGTATGAAATAAAAGAACATGAAGACAAAGTTTACAAGTTGAAAAAAGCTCTATATGGGCTTAAGCAAGCTCCAAGAGCTTGGTATAGCAGAATTGATTCTTATCTCATCAAAAATGGTTTTAGCAGAAGCAGCAGTGAACCAACACTTTACACAAAGGTAAATCAAGAAGGACAGATTTTAATAGTTTGTTTGTATGTTGATGATATGATTTTTACAGGCGACCTCTCAGTAGATGAGTTCAAGGCAGCTATGAAGAAAGAGTTTGAGATGACATACCTTGGATTGATGAGGTTCTTTCTTGGCCTAGAAGTAGAACAGTCAGAAAAGGGTATATTTATCTCTCAAAATAAATATGCTAATGAAGTTCTTAAGCGATTCAGAATGCTTAATTGCAAAACAACACCTACACCAGTGGCAACAGGTACTAAGTTGAGCAAAGAAGATTGCAGTCCCAATGTAGATCCAACATTGTATAAAAGACTTGTAGGAAGTCTCATGTACCTCACAGCTACGAGACCTGACATTATGTTTGCTGTCAGCTTGATTTCAAGGTTCATGGAGTCTCCCAAAGACTCGCATTGGCAAGTTGGCAAAAGGATCTTACGATATGTTGCAGGGACTTCAAGCTATGGAATTTTATACTCAAGCACAAAGTATGATGTTTTGACAGGTTTCACTGACAGTGATTTTGCAGGAAGTTTGGATGACAGGAAGAGCACTTCCGGTCATGTTTTTCATCTTGGATCAGGGGTGATTTCATGGGCATCCAAGAAGCAGCCCATTGTAACACTTTCATCGGCAGAAGCAGAGTATGTAGCAGCGACATCAGCAGCATGTCAAGCAGTCTGGTTACGCAGAGTTTTAGAAGGTCTTCAACAGAAACAAGAAGGACCAACCACAGTTTATTGTGACAACAACTCAGCAATTGCTCTATCCAAGAACCATGTTTTTCACCAGAAAAGCAAACACATTGATACTAGATATCACTTCATAAGAGAGCTTGTGAACAATGGTGAAGTTCATGTTGAGCATTGTAAATCAATTGACCAATTGGCTGACATATTCACAAAGCCATTGGCAAAAGATATTTTTGAATTCCATAGAAATAATTTAGGCATTGTAAAAGCTGCAGTAGTCAGCAATAGTAATTAAGAGGGAGTGTTAGAAATAGTAATTACTTCAGTTAGCTTTAGCTTTTACTTGAGTTACTATTTAGAAGTTCAGTTAATAAATGCAACAGCATGCTTTGCATGCATGCAAAAGCTAGGTTAAAGCTTTTAGGGTTTTCCATAAGTGTTTAAATACACATTACGTTCTTGATTGTATTACATCAGTTGATCTCCGTTTATGAATAAAGATTGAAGAGCCGTAGCTCATTCCGCATTATCTTTGTTTTATTTCTGCCTCCAACCTTCAGTTTGGTATCAGAGCATAGGAGAAGATCAAATTGGTAGCATCAATTTCCGGAGAAGCCAAAGCCGTAGCTTTGAAGAATTTGTAAGTTTTTGAAGAAATTATTTTTTTTGGAGAAATTATTTAAAGAAAATATTTTTTTGGAGTACCGCGCCCTCCCTATAGTCCACAGAGCGGCACTTTAGGAACTATCGCGCCCATACTATAGGCTAAAGCGCGGCAGTTTGGGGAGATACGAGGTAAAAAATCTTGATTTCACCGCGGCCTCTCCCTAAGACAAAGAGCGGTAATTGGAACAAGGCGGCATTTTTTGGACAAGTGCAAAAAAGTTTTTACTTTATGTGATTCTTTTTTTACTTTCACGCAGTTATTGAGTAAGAATTTTTTCTTTTTACAAGAGAAGAAGATATTTGAAGATATTTTTGAAATCTTGTTTAAGAGGGAGAATTATTATTTGTTTTTTTTTAAAAAAAGAGGAAGGGAGATTATTTTGAATAAGAGCCAGTGAAAGACATCGCAGCGTCTATGGCTTCTAGCAGCAATCAATCTCAGATTTCTCCTCTTACAGGAAAAAAGGACTATGATGTATGGGCCACGAGGATGGCGGTTTATCTCAGGTCAGAAGATGCATGGGAATATGTCGTGTATGGCTATTCCGAACCTGCAGATGATGCAGCTTTTCAGGCCCTTTCAAACGCAGAGAAGGATGTCCTACGAGCGCATAGGAAGAAGGATGCAAAGGCACTGCATCTCATAATGAACGCTTTGGATAACAGCGTATTTCCAAAGATATCAGCATCTTTACATGCCAAAGCAGCATGGGATACCTTGGCGACCAGTTATCAAGGTGCTGGTAAGGTTCAAACAGCAACACTCCAAAACCTAAGAAGAGACTTTGAAGATCTGAAGATGAAAGAATCAGACTCTGTAGACTCTTTCATGACCAAAGTCATGGGGATTGTTAATCAGCTGAATATCTATGGTGAAAAGATTGGAGATCAAAGGGTGGTTGAAAGGGTTCTGAGATCCCTACCCCACAAATTTGAGTCGAAAGTTTCAGCGATTGAAGAAGCAAAAGATCTGAGTACTCTCTCTATAGACGAGTTGACCGGATCTTTACTTTCATTTGAATCCAGACTCAACAGGAATGAAGAATCCTCTCATGAGAATGCTTTCAAAGCACATGTCTCATTCTCAAGAAGCAGGGGAAGAGGCAGAGGCAGAGGAGAATCAAGAGGACGAGGCAGAAGTGGCCGAAGTAATGGCAATGGAGATCAAGATCACCATCATAACCATGAAGGCGGAAACTGCGACAAAAAAAGGTCAGATAAATCTAATATTCAGTGTTATTATTGCAATAAATTTGGGCATTATGCTCATCAATGCAAAAAGAAAAAGGCTGATCAAGCAAATCATAATGCTAATGTGACTAATACCTCTGAGGATAAAGATGATATGTTATTTCTTACATGTCATGCTGCACACGAAAGCCCAAAGGGACTTTGGCTTTTAGATAGTGGCTGCAGTAACCATATGACAGGTGACAGAGGTCTAATTGCAGACCTAGATGAATCAGTGAGGACAGAGGTCAAAGTTGGCACGGATGAGGTGGTTCCAGTTCTTGGAAAAGGAGTGGTCAACATTATGACCAAACAAGGCCAACAAAAGACAATCTCAGATGTCTATTATGCTCCAGGATTGAAGCATAATCTGCTTAGCATTGGGCAACTCACTGAAAAGAAGTACAAACTTGTCTTTGATGGATCAGATTGTGAAATTTATGACCCAAATCGACATTTGATCATCAAAATACAAGTGACTAGGAACAGGATGTATCCACTAGTCATGAATTGCAGCAGCAAGGTAACCTCTTTTGCTCAAAAAGCCACTTGCATGGATGATTATTGGTTATGGCATTTTAGATATGGACATCTTCACTTTGGTGGTCTCAAGTTTTTGCAGCAGAAAGAGATGGTAAAGGGATTGCCCCCTATGAAGGAGCCAGAAAGCAGTTGTGAGTGTTGCATCATTGCAAAGCAGCACAGGGATAGCTTTCCTAAAGGTATGTCTCGAAGGGCACATGCACCTTTAGAACTTATTCATACTGATCTAGTTGGACCAATGCAAACTCAATCGATTGGTGGAAGCTATTATTTCCTTACATTTATTGATGATTTCAGTAGAAAAACATGGGTGTATTTCCTTCGTCAGAAGTCTGAAACTTTTGGCAAGTTCAAGGAATTTAGGGCTTTGGTTGAAAAACAGAGTGGTTATCAACTCAAAGTATTGAGATCTGATGGAGGGGGAGAGTATGAATTAAAGGAATTTCATGATTACTGCAAGCATCATGGAATCAAGAGGCAATTCACTACAAGATATACTCCTCAGCAGAATGGTATTGCAGAACGCAAGAATAGAACCATCATGAATATGGCAAGGAGCATGCTGAAAGGAAGAAATGTGTCCCATGAATTTTGGGGAGACGCAGTGGCTTGTGCTGTTCATGTGATGAACAGATCTCCCACCAAAATTGTGAAGAACAGAGTACCAGAGAAAGCATGGTCAGGTATGACTTGTAATGTTTCTCATTTCAGAGTATTTGGTTGTGTTGCTTATGCTCATGTTCCTAAACAGCTAAGAAAAAAGCTAGACGACAGGAGTGAGAAATGTATATTTCTTGGATATGGTGAACAAACTAAAGCCTACAAGCTGTATAACCCTATTACCAAAAAGGTTATTCTTAGCAGAGATGTTTTGTTCAAGGAGGAAGAGTCATGGAATGGAACCATAGACAAGGGTATGGGAGCTGCAATACCCCAACCAGAAGATGGAGAAGATGAGGAGCTGATTGGACAACAAGATCCAGTAGCATCTTCACCAATAGCAAATACTCCAGAAAGAACACCTAGAAACTCAGTTCGAGGTGAAGCATCAAGTCCGCAGTCAGGTAATGAATCTGATTACAGTAATAAAAAGACTAGAAGATTGACAGATATTTATGATGAATTGGATGCAAATACCAATTATGTTTTTATTGCTAGTGAACCTGTGTTTTATGAAGAGGCTGTAAAACAAGAGCATTGGGTAAATGCTATGGACGAAGAGATAGATTCCATTGAGAGAAATGATACATGGGATCTAGTTGACCTGCCAAAGAATAAGAAACCCATTGGTGTGAAGTGGGTTTATAAAACCAAACTCAATGAAAAAGGTGAGATTGATAGGTACAAGGCAAGGTTAGTAGCAAAGGGTTTCTCGCAACAACCAGGAATTGATTTTGGAGAAACTTTTGCACCAGTGGCAAGATTGGACACAGTAAGAGCAGTCCTAGCAATTGCAGCACAAAAAAAATGGAAAGTGTATCAGATGGATGTCAAGTCGGCATTCTTGAATGGAATTCTTGAAGAAGAAATTTATGTGGAGCAGCCACATGGGTATGAAATAAAAGAACATGAAGACAAAGTTTACAAGTTGAAAAAAGCTCTATATGGGCTTAAGCAAGCTCCAAGAGCTTGGTATAGCAGAATTGATTCTTATCTCATCAAAAATGGTTTTAGCAGAAGCAGCAGTGAACCAACACTTTACACAAAGGTAAATCAAGAAGGACAGATTTTAATAGTTTGTTTGTATGTTGATGATATGATTTTTACAGGCGACCTCTCAGTAGATGAGTTCAAGGCAGCTATGAAGAAAGAGTTTGAGATGACAGACCTTGGATTGATGAGGTTCTTTCTTGGCCTAGAAGTAGAACAGTCAGAAAAGGGTATATTTATCTCTCAAAATAAATATGCTAATGAAGTTCTTAAGCGATTCAGAATGCTTAATTGCAAAACAACACCTACACCAGTGGCAACAGGTACTAAGTTGAGCAAAGAAGATTGCAGTCCCAATGTAGATCCAACATTGTATAAAAGACTTGTAGGAAGTCTCATGTACCTCACAGCTACGAGACCTGACATTATGTTTGCTGTCAGCTTGATTTCAAGGTTCATGGAGTCTCCCAAAGACTCGCATTGGCAAGTTGGCAAAAGGATCTTACGATATGTTGCAGGGACTTCAAGCTATGGAATTTTATACTCAAGCACAGAGTATGATGTTTTGACAGGTTTCACTGACAGTGATTTTGCAGGAAGTTTGGATGACAGGAAGAGCACTTCCGGTCATGTTTTTCATCTTGGATCAGGGGTGATTTCATGGGCATCCAAGAAGCAGCCCATTGTAACACTTTCATCGGCAGAAGCAGAGTATGTAGCAGCGACATCAGCAGCATGTCAAGCAGTCTGGTTACGCAGAGTTTTAGAAGGTCTTCAACAGAAACAAGAAGGACCAACCACAGTTTATTGTGACAACAACTCAGCAATTGCTCTATCCAAGAACCATGTTTTTCACCAGAAAAGCAAACACATTGATACTAGATATCACTTCATAAGAGAGCTTGTGAACAATGGTGAAGTTCATGTTGAGCATTGTAAATCAATTGACCAATTGGCTGACATATTCACAAAGCCATTGGCAAAAGATATTTTTGAATTCCATAGAAATAATTTAGGCATTGTAAAAGCTGCAGTAGTCAGCAGTAGTAATTAAGAGGGAGTGTTAGAAATAGTAATTACTTCAGTTAGCTTTAGCTTTTACTTGAGTTACTATTTAGAAGTTCAGTTAATAAATGCAACAGCATGCTTTGCATGCATGCAAAAGCTAGGTTAAAGCTTTTAGGGTTTTCCATAAGTGTTTAAATACACATTACGTTCTTGATTGTATTACATCAGTTGATCTCCGTTTATGAATAAAGATTGAAGAGCCGTAGCTCATTCCGCATTATCTTTGTTTTATTTCTGCCTCCAACCTTCAGTTTGGTATCAGAGCATAGGAGAAGATCAAATTGGTAGCATCAATTTCCGGAGAAGCCAAAGCCGTAGCTTTGAAGAATTTGTAAGTTTTTGAAGAAATTATTTTTTTTGGAGAAATTATTTAAAGAAAATATTTTTTTGGAGTACCGCGCCCTCCCTATAGTCCACAGAGCGGCACTTTAGGAACTATCGCGCCCATACTATAGGCTAAAGCGCGGCAGTTTGGGGAGATACGAGGTAAAAAATCTTGATTTCACCGCGGCCTCTCCCTAAGACAAAGAGCGGTAATTGGAACAAGGCGGCATTTTTTGGACAAGTGCAAAAAAGTTTTTACTTTATGTGATTCTTTTTTTACTTTCACGCAGTTATTGAGTAAGAATTTTTTCTTTTTACAAGAGAAGAAGATATTTGAAGATATTTTTGAAATCTTGTTTAAGAGGGAGAATTATTATTTGTTTTTTTTTAAAAAAAGAGGAAGGGAGATTATTTTGAATAAGAGCCAGTGAAAGACATCGCAGCGTCTATGGCTTCTAGCAGCAATCAATCTCAGATTTCTCCTCTTACAGGAAAAAAGGACTATGATGTATGGGCCACGAGGATGGCGGTTTATCTCAGGTCAGAAGATGCATGGGAATATGTCGTGTATGGCTATTCCGAACCTGCAGATGATGCAGCTTTTCAGGCCCTTTCAAACGCAGAGAAGGATGTCCTACGAGCGCATAGGAAGAAGGATGCAAAGGCACTGCATCTCATAATGAACGCTTTGGATAACAGCGTATTTCCAAAGATATCAGCATCTTTACATGCCAAAGCAGCATGGGATACCTTGGCGACCAGTTATCAAGGTGCTGGTAAGGTTCAAACAGCAACACTCCAAAACCTAAGAAGAGACTTTGAAGATCTGAAGATGAAAGAATCAGACTCTGTAGACTCTTTCATGACCAAAGTCATGGGGATTGTTAATCAGCTGAATATCTATGGTGAAAAGATTGGAGATCAAAGGGTGGTTGAAAGGGTTCTGAGATCCCTACCCCACAAATTTGAGTCGAAAGTTTCAGCGATTGAAGAAGCAAAAGATCTGAGTACTCTCTCTATAGACGAGTTGACCGGATCTTTACTTTCATTTGAATCCAGACTCAACAGGAATGAAGAATCCTCTCATGAGAATGCTTTCAAAGCACATGTCTCATTCTCAAGAAGCAGGGGAAGAGGCAGAGGCAGAGGAGAATCAAGAGGACGAGGCAGAAGTGGCCGAAGTAATGGCAATGGAGATCAAGATCACCATCATAACCATGAAGGCGGAAACTGCGACAAAAAAAGGTCAGATAAATCTAATATTCAGTGTTATTATTGCAATAAATTTGGGCATTATGCTCATCAATGCAAAAAGAAAAAGGCTGATCAAGCAAATCATAATGCTAATGTGACTAATACCTCTGAGGATAAAGATGATATGTTATTTCTTACATGTCATGCTGCACACGAAAGCCCAAAGGGACTTTGGCTTTTAGATAGTGGCTGCAGTAACCATATGACAGGTGACAGAGGTCTAATTGCAGACCTAGATGAATCAGTGAGGACAGAGGTCAAAGTTGGCACGGATGAGGTGGTTCCAGTTCTTGGAAAAGGAGTGGTCAACATTATGACCAAACAAGGCCAACAAAAGACAATCTCAGATGTCTATTATGCTCCAGGATTGAAGCATAATCTGCTTAGCATTGGGCAAGTCACTGAAAAGAAGTACAAACTTGTCTTTGATGGATCAGATTGTGAAATTTATGACCCAAATCGACATTTGATCATCAAAATACAAGTGACTAGGAACAGGATGTATCCACTAGTCATGAATTGCAGCAGCAAGGTAACCTCTTTTGCTCAAAAAGCCACTTGCATGGATGATTATTGGTTATGGCATTTTAGATATGGACATCTTCACTTTGGTGGTCTCAAGTTTTTGCAGCAGAAAGAGATGGTAAAGGGATTGCCCCCTATGAAGGAGCCAGAAAGCAGTTGTGAGTGTTGCATCATTGCAAAGCAGCACAGGGATAGCTTTCCTAAAGGTATGTCTCGAAGGGCACATGCACCTTTAGAACTTATTCATACTGATCTAGTTGGACCAATGCAAACTCAATCGATTGGTGGAAGCTATTATTTCCTTACATTTATTGATGATTTCAGTAGAAAAACATGGGTGTATTTCCTTCGTCAGAAGTCTGAAACTTTTGGCAAGTTCAAGGAATTTAGGGCTTTGGTTGAAAAACAGAGTGGTTATCAACTCAAAGTATTGAGATCTGATGGAGGGGGAGAGTATGAATTAAAGGAATTTCATGATTACTGCAAGCATCATGGAATCAAGAGGCAATTCACTACAAGATATACTCCTCAGCAGAATGGTATTGCAGAACGCAAGAATAGAACCATCATGAATATGGCAAGGAGCATGCTGAAAGGAAGAAATGTGTCCCATGAATTTTGGGGAGACGCAGTGGCTTGTGCTGTTCATGTGATGAACAGATCTCCCACCAAAATTGTGAAGAACAGAGTACCAGAGAAAGCATGGTCAGGTATGACTTGTAATGTTTCTCATTTCAGAGTATTTGGTTGTGTTGCTTATGCTCATGTTCCTAAACAGCTAAGAAAAAAGCTAGACGACAGGAGTGAGAAATGTATATTTCTTGGATATGGTGAACAAACTAAAGCCTACAAGCTGTATAACCCTATTACCAAAAAGGTTATTCTTAGCAGAGATGTTTTGTTCAAGGAGGAAGAGTCATGGAATGGAACCATAGACAAGGGTATGGGAGCTGCAATACCCCAACCAGAAGATGGAGAAGATGAGGAGCTGATTGGACAACAAGATCCAGTAGCATCTTCACCAATAGCAAATACTCCAGAAAGAACACCTAGAAACTCAGTTCGAGGTGAAGCATCAAGTCCGCAGTCAGGTAATGAATCTGATTACAGTAATAAAAAGACTAGAAGATTGACAGATATTTATGATGAATTGGATGCAAATACCAATTATGTTTTTATTGCTAGTGAACCTGTGTTTTATGAAGAGGCTGTAAAACAAGAGCATTGGGTAAATGCTATGGACGAAGAGATAGATTCCATTGAGAGAAATGATACATGGGATCTAGTTGACCTGCCAAAGAATAAGAAACCCATTGGTGTGAAGTGGGTTTATAAAACCAAACTCAATGAAAAAGGTGAGATTGATAGGTACAAGGCAAGGTTAGTAGCAAAGGGTTTCTCGCAACAACCAGGAATTGATTTTGGAGAAACTTTTGCACCAGTGGCAAGATTGGACACAGTAAGAGCAGTCCTAGCAATTGCAGCACAAAAAAAAATGGAAAGTGTATCAGATGGATGTCAAGTCGGCATTCTTGAATGGAATTCTTGAAGAAGAAATTTATGTGGAGCAGCCACATGGGTATGAAATAAAAGAACATGAAGACAAAGTTTACAAGTTGAAAAAAGCTCTATATGGGCTTAAGCAAGCTCCAAGAGCTTGGTATAGCAGAATTGATTCTTATCTCATCAAAAATGGTTTTAGCAGAAGCAGCAGTGAACCAACACTTTACACAAAGGTAAATCAAGAAGGACAGATTTTAATAGTTTGTTTGTATGTTGATGATATGATTTTTACAGGCGACCTCTCAGTAGATGAGTTCAAGGCAGCTATGAAGAAAGAGTTTGAGATGACAGACCTTGGATTGATGAGGTTCTTTCTTGGCCTAGAAGTAGAACAGTCAGAAAAGGGTATATTTATCTCTCAAAATAAATATGCTAATGAAGTTCTTAAGTGATTCAGAATGCTTAATTGCAAAACAACACCTACACCAGTGGCAACAGGTACTAAGTTGAGCAAAGAAGATTGCAGTCCCAATGTAGATCCAACATTGTATAAAAGACTTGTAGGAAGTCTCATGTACCTCACAGCTACGAGACCTGACATTATGTTTGCTGTCAGCTTGATTTCAAGGTTCATGGAGTCTCCCAAAGACTCGCATTGGCAAGTTGGCAAAAGGATCTTACGATATGTTGCAGGGACTTCAAGCTATGGAATTTTATACTCAAGCACAGAGTATGATGTTTTGACAGGTTTCACTGACAGTGATTTTGCAGGAAGTTTGGATGACAGGAAGAGCACTTCCGGTCATGTTTTTCATCTTGGATCAGGGGTGATTTCATGGGCATCCAAGAAGCAGCCCATTGTAACACTTTCATCGGCAGAAGCAGAGTATGTAGCAGTGACATCAGCAGCATGTCAAGCAGTCTGGTTACGCAGAGTTTTAGAAGGTCTTCAACAGAAACAAGAAGGACCAACCACAGTTTATTGTGACAACAACTCAGCAATTGCTCTATCCAAGAACCATGTTTTTCACCAGAAAAGCAAACACATTGATACTAGATATCACTTCATAAGAGAGCTTGTGAACAATGGTGAAGTTCATGTTGAGCATTGTAAATCAATTGACCAATTGGCTGACATATTCACAAAGCCATTGGCAAAAGATATTTTTGAATTCCATAGAAATAATTTAGGCATTGTAAAAGCTGCAGTAGTCAGCAGTAGTAATTAAGAGGGAGTGTTAGAAATAGTAATTACTTCAGTTAGCTTTAGCTTTTACTTGAGTTACTATTTAGAAGTTCAGTTAATAAATGCAACAGCATGCTTTGCATGCATGCAAAAGCTAGGTTAAAGCTTTTAGGGTTTTCCATAAGTGTTTAAATACACATTACGTTCTTGATTGTATTACATCAGTTGATCTCCGTTTATGAATAAAGATTGAAGAGCCGTAGCTCATTCCGCATTATCTTTGTTTTATTTCTGCCTCCAACCTTCAGTTTGGTATCAGAGCATAGGAGAAGATCAAATTGGTAGCATCAATTTCCGGAGAAGCCAAAGCCGTAGCTTTGAAGAATTTGTAAGTTTTTGAAGAAATTATTTTTTTTGGAGAAATTATTTAAAGAAAATATTTTTTTGGAGTACCGCGCCCTCCCTATAGTCCACAGAGCGGCACTTTAGGAACTATCGCGCCCATACTATAGGCTAAAGCGCGGCAGTTTGGGGAGATACGAGGTAAAAAATCTTGATTTCACCGCGGCCTCTCCCTAAGACAAAGAGCGGTAATTGGAACAAGGCGGCATTTTTTGGACAAGTGCAAAAACGTTTTTACTTTATGTGATTCTTTTTTTACTTTCACGCAGTTATTGAGTAAGAATTTTTTCTTTTTACAAGAGAAGAAGATATTTGAAGATATTTTTGAAATCTTGTTTAAGAGGGAGAATTATTATTTGTTTTTTTTTAAAAAAAGAGGAAGGGAGATTATTTTGAATAAGAGCCAGTGAAAGACATCGCAGCGTCTATGGCTTCTAGCAGCAATCAATCTCAGATTTCTCCTCTTACAGGAAAAAAGGACTATGATGTATGGGCCACGAGGATGGCGGTTTATCTCAGGTCAGAAGATGCATGGGAATATGTCGTGTATGGCTATTCCGAACCTGCAGATGATGCAGCTTTTCAGGCCCTTTCAAACGCAGAGAAGGATGTCCTACGAGCGCATAGGAAGAAGGATGCAAAGGCACTGCATCTCATAATGAACGCTTTGGATAACAGCGTATTTCCAAAGATATCAGCATCTTTACATGCCAAAGCAGCATGGGATACCTTGGCCACCAGTTATCAAGGTGCTGGTAAGGTTCAAACAGCAACACTCCAAAACCTAAGAAGAGACTTTGAAGATCTGAAGATGAAAGAATCAGACTCTGTAGACTCTTTCATGACCAAAGTCATGGGGATTGTTAATCAGCTGAATATCTATGGTGAAAAGATTGGAGATCAAAGGGTGGTTGAAAGGGTTCTGAGATCCCTACCCCACAAATTTGAGTCGAAAGTTTCAGCGATTGAAGAAGCAAAAGATCTGAGTACTCTCTCTATAGACGAGTTGACCGGATCTTTACTTTCATTTGAATCCAGACTCAACAGGAATGAAGAATCCTCTCATGAGAATGCTTTCAAAGCACATGTCTCATTCTCAAGAAGCAGGGGAAGAGGCAGAGGCAGAGGAGAATCAAGAGGACGAGGCAGAAGTGGCCGAAGTAATGGCAATGGAGATCAAGATCACCATCATAACCATGAAGGCGGAAACTGCGACAAAAAAAGGTCAGATAAATCTAATATTCAGTGTTATTATTGCAATAAATTTGGGCATTATGCTCATCAATGCAAAAAGAAAAAGGCTGATCAAGCAAATCATAATGCTAATGTGACTAATACCTCTGAGGATAAAGATGATATGTTATTTCTTACATGTCATGCTGCACACGAAAGCCCAAAGGGACTTTGGCTTTTAGATAGTGGCTGCAGTAACCATATGACAGGTGACAGAGGTCTAATTGCAGACCTAGATGAATCAGTGAGGACAGAGGTCAAAGTTGGCACGGATGAGGTGGTTCCAGTTCTTGGAAAAGGAGTGGTCAACATTATGACCAAACAAGGCCAACAAAAGACAATCTCAGATGTCTATTATGCTCCAGGATTGAAGCATAATCTGCTTAGCATTGGGCAACTCACTGAAAAGAAGTACAAACTTGTCTTTGATGGATCAGATTGTGAAATTTATGACCCAAATCGACATTTGATCATCAAAATACAAGTGACTAGGAACAGGATGTATCCACTAGTCATGAATTACAGCAGCAAGGTAACCTCTTTTGCTCAAAAAGCCACTTGCATGGATGATTATTGGTTATGGCATTTTAGATATGGACATCTTCACTTTGGTGGTCTCAAGTTTTTGCAGCAGAAAGAGATGGTAAAGGGATTGCCCCCTATGAAGGAGCCAGAAAGCAGTTGTGAGTGTTGCATCATTGCAAAGCAGCACAGGGATAGCTTTCCTAAAGGTATGTCTCGAAGGGCACATGCACCTTTAGAACTTATTCATACTGATCTAGTTGGACCAATGCAAACTCAATCGATTGGTGGAAGCTATTATTTCCTTACATTTATTGATGATTTCAGTAGAAAAACATGGGTGTATTTCCTTCGTCAGAAGTCTGAAACTTTTGGCAAGTTCAAGGAATTTAGGGCTTTGGTTGAAAAACAGAGTGGTTATCAACTCAAAGTATTGAGATCTGATGGAGGGGGAGAGTATGAATTAAAGGAATTTCATGATTACTGCAAGCATCATGGAATCAAGAGGCAATTCACTACAAGATATACTCCTCAGCAGAATGGTATTGCAGAACGCAAGAATAGAACCATCATGAATATGGCAAGGAGCATGCTGAAAGGAAGAAATGTGTCCCATGAATTTTGGGGAGACGCAGTGGCTTGTGCTGTTCATGTGATGAACAGATCTCCCACCAAAATTGTGAAGAACAGAGTACCAGAGAAAGCATGGTCAGGTATGACTTGTAATGTTTCTCATTTCAGAGTATTTGGTTGTGTTGCTTATGCTCATGTTCCTAAACAGCTAAGAAAAAAGCTAGACGACAGGAGTGAGAAATGTATATTTCTTGGATATGGTGAACAAACTAAAGCCTACAAGCTGTATAACCCTATTACCAAAAAGGTTATTCTTAGCAGAGATGTTTTGTTCAAGGAGGAAGAGTCATGGAATGGAACCATAGACAAGGGTATGGGAGCTGCAATACCCCAACCAGAAGATGGAGAAGATGAGGAGCTGATTGGACAACAAGATCCAGTAGCATCTTCACCAATAGCAAATACTCCAGAAAGAACACCTAGAAACTCAGTTCGAGGTGAAGCATCAAGTCCGCAGTCAGGTAATGAATCTGATTACAGTAATAAAAAGACTAGAAGATTGACAGATATTTATGATGAATTGGATGCAAATACCAATTATGTTTTTATTGCTAGTGAACCTGTGTTTTATGAAGAGGCTGTAAAACAAGAGCATTGGGTAAATGCTATGGACGAAGAGATAGATTCCATTGAGAGAAATGATACATGGGATCTAGTTGACCTGCCAAAGAATAAGAAACCCATTGGTGTGAAGTGGGTTTATAAAACCAAACTCAATGAAAAAGGTGAGATTGATAGTTACAAGGCAAGGTTAGTAGCAAAGGGTTTCTCGCAACAACCAGGAATTGATTTTGGAGAAACTTTTGCACCAGTGGCAAGATTGGACACAGTAAGAGCAGTCCTAGCAATTGCAGCACAAAAAAAATGGAAAGTGTATCAGATGGATGTCAAGTCGGCATTCTTGAATGGAATTCTTGAAGAAGAAATTTATGTGGAGCAGCCACATGGGTATGAAATAAAAGAACATGAAGACAAAGTTTACAAGTTGAAAAAAGCTCTATATGGGCTTAAGCAAGCTCCAAGAGCTTGGTATAGCAGAATTGATTCTTATCTCATCAAAAATGGTTTTAGCAGAAGCAGCAGTGAACCAACACTTTACACAAAGGTAAATCAAGAAGGACAGATTTTAATAGTTTGTTTGTATGTTGATGATATGATTTTTACAGGCGACCTCTCAGTAGATGAGTTCAAGGCAGCTATGAAGAAAGAGTTTGAGATGACAGACCTTGGATTGATGAGGTTCTTTCTTGGCCTAGAAGTAGAACAGTCAGAAAAGGGTATATTTATCTCTCAAAATAAATATGCTAATGAAGTTCTTAAGCGATTCAGAATGCTTAATTGCAAAACAACACCTACACCAGTGGCAACAGGTACTAAGTTGAGCAAAGAAGATTGCAGTCCCAATGTAGATCCAACATTGTATAAAAGACTTGTAGGAAGTCTCATGTACCTCACAGCTACGAGACCTGACATTATGTTTGCTGTCAGCTTGATTTCAAGGTTCATGGAGTCTCTCAAAGACTCGCATTGGCAAGTTGGCAAAAGGATCTTACGATATGTTGCAGGGACTTCAAGCTATGGAATTTTATACTCAAGCACAGAGTATGATGTTTTGACAGGTTTCACTGACAGTGATTTTGCAGGAAGTTTGGATGACAGGAAGAGCACTTCCGGTCATGTTTTTCATCTTGGATCAGGGGTGATTTCATGGGCATCCAAGAAGCAGCCCATTGTAACACTTTCATCGGCAGAAGCAGAGTATGTAGCAGCGACATCAGCAGCATGTCAAGCAGTCTGGTTACGCAGAGTTTTAGAAGGTCTTCAACAGAAACAAGAAGGACCAACCACAGTTTATTGTGACAACAACTCAGCAATTGCTCTATCCAAGAACCATGTTTTTCACCAGAAAAGCAAACACATTGATACTAGATATCACTTCATAAGAGAGCTTGTGAACAATGGTGAAGTTCATGTTGAGCATTGTAAATCAATTGACCAATTGGCTGACATATTCACAAAGCCATTGGCAAAAGATATTTTTGAATTCCATAGAAATAATTTAGGCATTGTAAAAGCTGCAGTAGTCAGCAGTAGTAATTAAGAGGGAGTGTTAGAAATAGTAATTACTTCAGTTAGCTTTAGCTTTTACTTGAGTTACTATTTAGAAGTTCAGTTAATAAATGCAACAGCATGCTTTGCATGCATGCAAAAGCTAGGTTAAAGCTTTTAGGGTTTTCCATAAGTGTTTAAATACACATTACGTTCTTGATTGTATTACATCAGTTGATCTCCGTTTATGAATAAAGATTGAAGAGCCGTAGCTCATTCCGCATTATCTTTGTTTTATTTCTGCCTCCAACCTTCAGTTTGGTATCAGAGCATAGGAGAAGATCAAATTGGTAGCATCAATTTCCGGAGAAGCCAAAGCCGTAGCTTTGAAGAATTTGTAAGTTTTTGAAGAAATTATTTTTTTTGGAGAAATTATTTAAAGAAAATATTTTTTTGGAGTACCGCGCCCTCCCTATAGTCCACAGAGCGGCACTTTAGGAACTATCGCGCCCATACTATAGGATAAAGCGCGGCAGTTTGGGGAGATACGAGGTAAAAAATCTTGATTTCACCGCGGCCTCTCCCTAAGACAAAGAGCGGTAATTGGAACAAGGCGGCATTTTTTGGACAAGTGCAAAAAAGTTTTTACTTTATGTGATTCTTTTTTTACTTTCACGCAGTTATTGAGTAAGAATTTTTTCTTTTTACAAGAGAAGAAGATATTTGAAGATATTTTTGAAATCTTGTTTAAGAGGGAGAATTATTATTTGTTTTTTTTTTTAAAAAGAGGAAGGGAGATTATTTTGAATAAGAGCCAGTGAAAGACATCGCAGCGTCTATGGCTTCTAGCAGCAATCAATCTCAGATTTCTCCTCTTACAGGAAAAAAGGACTATGATGTATGGGCCACGAGGATGGCGGTTTATCTCAGGTCAGAAGATGCATGGGAATATGTCGTGTATGGCTATTCCGAACCTGCAGATGATGCAGCTTTTCAGGCCCTTTCAAACGCAGAGAAGGATGTCCTACGAGCGCATAGGAAGAAGGATGCAAAGGCACTGCATCTCATAATGAACGCTTTGGATAACAGCGTATTTCCAAAGATATCAGCATCTTTACATGCCAAAGCAGCATGGGATACCTTGGCGACCAGTTATCAAGGTGCTGGTAAGGTTCAAACAGCAACACTCCAAAACCTAAGAAGAGACTTTGAAGATCTGAAGATGAAAGAATCAGACTCTATAGACTCTTTCATGACCAAAGTCATGGGGATTGTTAATCAGCTGAATATCTATGGTGAAAAGATTGGAGATCAAAGGGTGGTTGAAAGGGTTCTGAGATCCCTACCCCACAAATTTGAGTCGAAAGTTTCAGCGATTGAAGAAGCAAAAGATCTGAGTACTCTCTCTATAGACGAGTTGACCGGATCTTTACTTTCATTTGAATCCAGACTCAACAGGAATGAAGAATCCTCTCATGAGAATGCTTTCAAAGCACATGTCTCATTCTCAAGAAGCAGGGGAAGAGGCAGAGGCAGAGGAGAATCAAGAGGACGAGGCAGAAGTGGCCGAAGTAATGGCAATGGAGATCAAGATCACCATCATAACCATGAAGGCGGAAACTGCGACAAAAAAAGGTCAGATAAATCTAATATTCAGTGTTATTATTGCAATAAATTTGGGCATTATGCTCATCAATGCAAAAAGAAAAAGGCTGATCAAGCAAATCATAATGCTAATGTGACTAATACCTCTGAGGATAAAGATGATATGTTATTTCTTACATGTCATGCTGCACACGAAAGCCCAAAGGGACTTTGGCTTTTAGATAGTGGCTGCAGTAACCATATGACAGGTGACAGAGGTCTAATTGCAGACCTAGATGAATCAGTGAGGACAGAGGTCAAAGTTGGCACGGATGAGGTGGTTCCAGTTCTTGGAAAAGGAGTGGTCAACATTATGACCAAACAAGGCCAACAAAAGACAATCTCAGATGTCTATTATGCTCCAGGATTGAAGCATAATCTGCTTAGCATTGGGCAACTCACTGAAAAGAAGTACAAACTTGTCTTTGATGGATCAGATTGTGAAATTTATGACCCAAATCGACATTTGATCATCAAAATACAAGTGACTAGGAACAGGATGTATCCACTAGTCATGAATTGCAGCAGCAAGGTAACCTCTTTTGCTCAAAAAGCCACTTGCATGGATGATTATTGGTTATGGCATTTTAGATATGGACATCTTCACTTTGGTGGTCTCAAGTTTTTGCAGCAGAAAGAGATGGTAAAGGGATTGCCCCCTATGAAGGAGCCAGAAAGCAGTTGTGAGTGTTGCATCATTGCAAAGCAGCACAGGGATAGCTTTCCTAAAGGTATGTCTCGAAGGGCACATGCACCTTTAGAACTTATTCATACTGATCTAGTTGGACCAATGCAAACTCAATCGATTGGTGGAAGCTATTATTTCCTTACATTTATTGATGATTTCAGTAGAAAAACATGGGTGTATTTCCTTCGTCAGAAGTCTGAAACTTTTGGCAAGTTCAAGGAATTTAGGGCTTTGGTTGAAAAACAGAGTGGTTATCAACTCAAAGTATTGAGATCTGATGGAGGGGGAGAGTATGAATTAAAGGAATTTCATGATTACTGCAAGCATCATGGAATCAAGAGGCAATTCACTACAAGATATACTCCTCAGCAGAATGGTATTGCAGAACGCAAGAATAGAACCATCATGAATATGGCAAGGAGCATGCTGAAAGGAAGAAATGTGTCCCATGAATTTTGGGGAGACGCAGTGGCTTGTGCTGTTCATGTGATGAACAGATCTCCCACCAAAATTGTGAAGAACAGAGTACCAGAGAAAGCATGGTCAGGTATGACTTGTAATGTTTCTCATTTCAGAGTATTTGGTTGTGTTGCTTATGCTCATGTTCCTAAACAGCTAAGAAAAAAGCTAGACGACAGGAGTGAGAAATGTATATTTCTTGGATATGGTGAACAAACTAAAGCCTACAAGCTGTATAACCCTATTACCAAAAAGGTTATTCTTAGCAGAGATGTTTTGTTCAAGGAGGAAGAGTCATGGAATGGAACCATAGACAAGGGTATGGGAGCTGCAATACCCCAACCAGAAGATGGAGAAGATGAGGAGCTGATTGGACAACAAGATCCAGTAGCATCTTCACCAATAGCAAATACTCCAGAAAGAACACCTAGAAACTCAGTTCGAGGTGAAGCATCAAGTCCGCAGTCAGGTAATGAATCTGATTACAGTAATAAAAAGACTAGAAGATTGACAGATATTTATGATGAATTGGATGCAAATACCAATTATGTTTTTATTGCTAGTGAACCTGTGTTTTATGAAGAGGCTGTAAAACAAGAGCATTGGGTAAATGCTATGGACGAAGAGATAGATTCCATTGAGAGAAATGATACATGGGATCTAGTTGACCTGCCAAAGAATAAGAAACCCATTGGTGTGAAGTGGGTTTATAAAACCAAACTCAATGAAAAAGGTGAGATTGATAGGTACAAGGCAAGGTTAGTAGCAAAGGGTTTCTCGCAACAACCAGGAATTGATTTTGGAGAAACTTTTGCACCAGTGGCAAGATTGGACACAGTAAGAGCAGTCCTAGCAATTGCAGCACAAAAAAAATGGAAAGTGTATCAGATGGATGTCAAGTCGGCATTCTTGAATGGAATTCTTGAAGAAGAAATTTATGTGGAGCAGCCACATGGGTATGAAATAAAAGAACATGAAGACAAAGTTTACAAGTTGAAAAAAGCTCTATATGGGCTTAAGCAAGCTCCAAGAGCTTGGTATAGCAGAATTGATTCTTATCTCATCAAAAATGGTTTTAGCAGAAGCAGCAGTGAACCAACACTTTACACAAAGGTAAATCAAGAAGGACAGATTTTAATAGTTTGTTTGTATGTTGATGATATGATTTTTACAGGCGACCTCTCAGTAGATGAGTTCAAGGCAGCTATGAAGAAAGAGTTTGAGATGACAGACCTTGGATTGATGAGGTTCTTTCTTGGCCTAGAAGTAGAACAGTCAGAAAAGGGTATATTTATCTCTCAAAATAAATATGCTAATGAAGTTCTTAAGCGATTCAGAATGCTTAATTGCAAAACAACACCTACACCAGTGGCAACAGGTACTAAGTTGAGCAAAGAAGATTGCAGTCCCAATGTAGATCCAACATTGTATAAAAGACTTGTAGGAAGTCTCATGTACCTCACAGCTACGAGACCTGACATTATGTTTGCTGTCAGCTTGATTTCAAGGTTCATGGAGTCTCCCAAAGACTCGCATTGGCAAGTTGGCAAAAGGATCTTACGATATGTTGCAGGGACTTCAAGCTATGGAATTTTATACTCAAGCACAGAGTATGATGTTTTGACAGGTTTCACTGACAGTGATTTTGCAGGAAGTTTGGATGACAGGAAGAGCACTTCCGGTCATGTTTTTCATCTTGGATCAGGGGTGATTTCATGGGCATCCAAGAAGCAGCCCATTGTAACACTTTCATCGGCAGAAGCAGAGTATGTAGCAGCGACATCAGCAGCATGTCAAGCAGTCTGGTTACGCAGAGTTTTAGAAGGTCTTCAACAGAAACAAGAAGGACCAACCACAGTTTATTGTGACAACAACTCAGCAATTGCTCTATCCAAGAACCATGTTTTTCACCAGAAAAGCAAACACATTGATACTAGATATCACTTCATAAGAGAGCTTGTGAACAATGGTGAAGTTCATGTTGAGCATTGTAAATCAATTGACCAATTGGCTGACATATTCACAAAGCCATTGGCAAAAGATATTTTTGAATTCCATAGAAATAATTTAGGCATTGTAAAAGCTGTAGTAGTCAGCAGTAGTAATTAAGAGGGAGTGTTAGAAATAGTAATTACTTCAGTTAGCTTTAGCTTTTACTTGAGTTACTATTTAGAAGTTCAGTTAATAAATGCAACAGCATGCTTTGCATGCATGCAAAAGCTAGGTTAAAGCTTTTAGGGTTTTCCATAAGTGTTTAAATACACATTACGTTCTTGATTGTATTACATCAGTTGATCTCCGTTTATGAATAAAGATTGAAGAGCCGTAGCTCATTCCGCATTATCTTTGTTTTATTTCTGCCTCCAACCTTCAGTTTGGTATCAGAGCATAGGAGAAGATCAAATTGGTAGCATCAATTTCCGGAGAAGCCAAAGCCGTAGCTTTGAAGAATTTGTAAGTTTTTGAAGAAATTATTTTTTTTGGAGAAATTATTTAAAGAAAATATTTTTTTGGAGTACCGCGCCCTCCCTATAGTCCACAGAGCGGCACTTTAGGAACTATCGCGCCCATACTATAGGCTAAAGCGCGGCAGTTTGGGGAGATACGAGGTAAAAAATCTTGATTTCACCGCGGCCTCTCCCTAAGACAAAGAGCGGTAATTGGAACAAGGCGGCATTTTTTGGACAAGTGCAAAAAAGTTTTTACTTTATGTGATTCTTTTTTTACTTTCACGCAGTTATTGAGTAAGAATTTTTTCTTTTTACAAGAGAAGAAGATATTTGAAGATATTTTTGAAATCTTGTTTAAGAGGGAGAATTATTATTTGTTTTTTTTTAAAAAAAGAGGAAGGGAGATTATTTTGAATAAGAGCCAGTGAAGGACATCGCAGCGTCTATGGCTTCTAGCAGCAATCAATCTCAGATTTCTCCTCTTACAGGAAAAAAGGACTATGATGTATGGGCCACGAGGATGGCGGTTTATCTCAGGTCAGAAGATGCATGGGAATATGTCGTGTATGGCTATTCCGAACCTGCAGATGATGCAGCTTTTCAGGCCCTTTCAAACGCAGAGAAGGATGTCCTACGAGCGCATAGGAAGAAGGATGCAAAGGCACTGCATCTCATAATGAACGCTTTGGATAACAGCGTATTTCCAAAGATATCAGCATCTTTACATGCCAAAGCAGCATGGGATACCTTGGCGACCAGTTATCAAGGTGCTGGTAAGGTTCAAACAGCAACACTCCAAAACCTAAGAAGAGACTTTGAAGATCTGAAGATGAAAGAATCAGACTCTGTAGACTCTTTCATGACCAAAGTCATGGGGATTGTTAATCAGCTGAATATCTATGGTGAAAAGATTGGAGATCAAAGGGTGGTTGAAAGGGTTCTGAGATCCCTACCCCACAAATTTGAGTCGAAAGTTTCAGCGATTGAAGAAGCAAAAGATCTGAGTACTCTCTCTATAGACGAGTTGACCGGATCTTTACTTTCATTTGAATCCAGACTCAACAGGAATGAAGAATCCTCTCATGAGAATGCTTTCAAAGCACATGTCTCATTCTCAAGAAGCAGGGGAAGAGGCAGAGGCAGAGGAGAATCAAGAGGACGAGGCAGAAGTGGCCGAAGTAATGGCAATGGAGATCAAGATCACCATCATAACCATGAAGGCGGAAACTGCGACAAAACAAGGTCAGATAAATCTAATATTCAGTGTTATTATTGCAATAAATTTGGGCATTATGCTCATCAATGCAAAAAGAAAAAGGCTGATCAAGCAAATCATAATGCTAATGTGACTAATACCTCTGAGGATAAAGATGATATGTTATTTCTTACATGTCATGCTGCACACGAAAGCCCAAAGGGACTTTGGCTTTTAGATAGTGGCTGCAGTAACCATATGACAGGTGACAGAGGTCTAATTGCAGACCTAGATGAATCAGTGAGGACAGAGGTCAAAGTTGGCACGGATGAGGTGGTTCCAGTTCTTGGAAAAGGAGTGGTCAACATTATGACCAAACAAGGCCAACAAAAGACAATCTCAGATGTCTATTATGCTCCAGGATTGAAGCATAATCTGCTTAGCATTGGGCAACTCACTGAAAAGAAGTACAAACTTGTCTTTGATGGATCAGATTGTGAAATTTATGACCCAAATCGACATTTGATCATCAAAATACAAGTGACTAGGAACAGGATGTATCCACTAGTCATGAATTGCAGCAGCAAGGTAACCTCTTTTGCTCAAAAAGCCACTTGCATGGATGATTATTGGTTATGGCATTTTAGATATGGACATCTTCACTTTGGTGGTCTCAAGTTTTTGCAGCAGAAAGAGATGGTAAAGGGATTGCCCCCTATGAAGGAGCCAGAAAGCAGTTGTGAGTGTTGCATCATTGCAAAGCAGCACAGGGATAGCTTTCCTAAAGGTATGTCTCGAAGGGCACATGCACCTTTAGAACTTATTCATACTGATCTAGTTGGACCAATGCAAACTCAATCGATTGGTGGAAGCTATTATTTCCTTACATTTATTGATGATTTCAGTAGAAAAACATGGGTGTATTTCCTTCGTCAGAAGTCTGAAACTTTTGGCAAGTTCAAGGAATTTAGGGCTTTGGTTGAAAAACAGAGTGGTTATCAACTCAAAGTATTGAGATCTGATGGAGGGGGAGAGTATGAATTAAAGGAATTTCATGATTACTGCAAGCATCATGGAATCAAGAGGCAATTCACTACAAGATATACTCCTCAGCAGAATGGTATTGCAGAACGCAAGAATAGAACCATCATGAATATGGCAAGGAGCATGCTGAAAGGAAGAAATGTGTCCCATGAATTTTGGGGAGACGCAGTGGCTTGTGCTGTTCATGTGATGAACAGATCTCCCACCAAAATTGTGAAGAACAGAGTACCAGAGAAAGCATGGTCAGGTATGACTTGTAATGTTTCTCATTTCAGAGTATTTGGTTGTGTTGCTTATGCTCATGTTCCTAAACAGCTAAGAAAAAAGCTAGACGACAGGAGTGAGAAATGTATATTTCTTGGATATGGTGAACAAACTAAAGCCTACAAGCTGTATAACCCTATTACCAAAAAGGTTATTCTTAGCAGAGATGTTTTGTTCAAGGAGGAAGAGTCATGGAATGGAACCATAGACAAGGGTATGGGAGCTGCAATACCCCAACCAGAAGATGGAGAAGATGAGGAGCTGATTGGACAACAAGATCCAGTAGCATCTTCACCAATAGCAAATACTCCAGAAAGAACACCTAGAAACTCAGTTCGAGGTGAAGCATCAAGTCCGCAGTCAGGTAATGAATCTGATTACAGTAATAAAAAGACTAGAAGATTGACAGATATTTATGATGAATTGGATGCAAATACCAATTATGTTTTTATTGCTAGTGAACCTGTGTTTTATGAAGAGGCTGTAAAACAAGAGCATTGGGTAAATGCTATGGACGAAGAGATAGATTCCATTGAGAGAAATGATACATGGGATCTAGTTGACCTGCCAAAGAATAAGAAACCCATTGGTGTGAAGTGGGTTTATAAAACCAAACTCAATGAAAAAGGTGAGATTGATAGGTACAAGGCAAGGTTAGTAGCAAAGGGTTTCTCGCAACAACCAGGAATTGATTTTGGAGAAACTTTTGCACCAGTGGCAAGATTGGACACAGTAAGAGCAGTCCTAGCAATTGCAGCACAAAAAAAATGGAAAGTGTATCAGATGGATGTCAAGTCGGCATTCTTGAATGGAATTCTTGAAGAAGAAATTTATGTGGAGCAGCCACATGGGTATGAAATAAAAGAACATGAAGACAAAGTTTACAAGTTGAAAAAAGCTCTATATGGGCTTAAGCAAGCTCCAAGATCTTGGTATAGCAGAATTGATTCTTATCTCATCAAAAATGGTTTTAGCAGAAGCAGCAGTGAACCAACACTTTACACAAAGGTAAATCAAGAAGGACAGATTTTAATAGTTTGTTTGTATGTTGATGATATGATTTTTACAGGCGACCTCTCAGTAGATGAGTTCAAGGCAGCTATGAAGAAAGAGTTTGAGATGACAGACCTTGGATTGATGAGGTTCTTTCTTGGCCTAGAAGTAGAACAGTCAGAAAAGGGTATATTTATCTCTCAAAATAAATATGCTAATGAAGTTCTTAAGCGATTCAGAATGCTTAATTGCAAAACAACACCTACACCAGTGGCAACAGGTACTAAGTTGAGCAAAGAAGATTGCAGTCCCAATGTAGATCCAACATTGTATAAAAGACTTGTAGGAAGTCTCATGTACCTCACAGCTACGAGACCTGACATTATGTTTGCTGTCAGCTTGATTTCAAGGTTCATGGAGTCTCCCAAAGACTCGCATTGGCAAGTTGGCAAAAGGATCTTACGATATGTTGCAGGGACTTCAAGCTATGGAATTTTATACTCAAGCACAGAGTATGATGTTTTGACAGGTTTCACTGACAGTGATTTTGCAGGAAGTTTGGATGACAGGAAGAGCACTTCCGGTCATGTTTTTCATCTTGGATCAGGGGTGATTTCATGGGCATCCAAGAAGCAGCCCATTGTAACACTTTCATCGGCAGAAGCAGAGTATGTAGCAGCGACATCAGCAGCATGTCAAGCAGTCTGGTTACGCAGAGTTTTAGAAGGTCTTCAACAGAAACAAGAAGGACCAACCACAGTTTATTGTGACAACAACTCAGCAATTGCTCTATCCAAGAACCATGTTTTTCACCAGAAAAGCAAACACATTGATACTAGATATCACTTCATAAGAGAGCTTGTGAACAATGGTGAAGTTCATGTTGAGCATTGTAAATCAATTGACCAATTGGCTGACATATTCACAAAGCCATTGGCAAAAGATATTTTTGAATTCCATAGAAATAATTTAGGCATTGTAAAAGCTGCAGTAGTCAGCAGTAGTAATTAAGAGGGAGTGTTAGAAATAGTAATTACTTCAGTTAGCTTTAGCTTTTACTTGAGTTACTATTTAGAAGTTCAGTTAATAAATGCAACAGCATGCTTTGCATGCATGCAAAAGCTAGGTTAAAGCTTTTAGGGTTTTCCATAAGTGTTTAAATACACATTACGTTCTTGATTGTATTACATCAGTTGATCTCCGTTTATGAATAAAGATTGAAGAGCCGTAGCTCATTCCGCATTATCTTTGTTTTATTTCTGCCTCCAACCTTCAGTTTGGTATCAGAGCATAGGAGAAGATCAAATTGGTAGCATCAATTTCCGGAGAAGCCAAAGCCGTAGCTTTGAAGAATTTGTAAGTTTTTGAAGAAATTATTTTTTTTGGAGAAATTATTTAAAGAAAATATTTTTTTGGAGTACCGCGCCCTCCCTATAGTCCACAGAGCGGCACTTTAGGAACTATCGCGCCCATACTATAGGCTAAAGCGCGGCAGTTTGGGGAGATACGAGGTAAAAAATCTTGATTTCACCGCGGCCTCTCCCTAAGACAAAGAGCGGTAATTGGAACAAGGCGGCATTTTTTGGACAAGTGCAAAAAAGTTTTTACTTTATGTGATTCTTTTTTTACTTTCACGCAGTTATTGAGTAAGAATTTTTTCTTTTTACAAGAGAAGAAGATATTTGAAGATATTTTTGAAATCTTGTTTAAGAGGGAGAATTATTATTTGTTTTTTTTTAAAAAAAGAGGAAGGGAGATTATTTTGAATAAGAGCCAGTGAAGGACATCGCAGCGTCTATGGCTTCTAGCAGCAATCAATCTCAGATTTCTCCTCTTACAGGAAAAAAGGACTATGATGTATGGGCCACGAGGATGGCGGTTTATCTCAGGTCAGAAGATGCATGGGAATATGTCGTGTATGGCTATTCCGAACCTGCAGATGATGCAGCTTTTCAGGCCCTTTCAAACGCAGAGAAGGATGTCCTACGAGCGCATAGGAAGAAGGATGCAAAGGCACTGCATCTCATAATGAACGCTTTGGATAACAGCGTATTTCCAAAGATATCAGCATCTTTACATGCCAAAGCAGCATGGGATACCTTGGCGACCAGTTATCAAGGTGCTGGTAAGGTTCAAACAGCAACACTCCAAAACCTAAGAAGAGACTTTGAAGATCTGAAGATGAAAGAATCAGACTCTGTAGACTCTTTCATGACCAAAGTCATGGGGATTGTTAATCAGCTGAATATCTATGGTGAAAAGATTGGAGATCAAAGGGTGGTTGAAAGGGTTCTGAGATCCCTACCCCACAAATTTGAGTCGAAAGTTTCAGCGATTGAAGAAGCAAAAGATCTGAGTACTCTCTCTATAGACGAGTTGACCGGATCTTTACTTTCATTTGAATCCAGACTCAACAGGAATGAAGAATCCTCTCATGAGAATGCTTTCAAAGCACATGTCTCATTCTCAAGAAGCAGGGGAAGAGGCAGAGGCAGAGGAGAATCAAGAGGACGAGGCAGAAGTGGCCGAAGTAATGGCAATGGAGATCAAGATCACCATCATAACCATGAAGGCGGAAACTGCGACAAAAAAAGGTCAGATAAATCTAATATTCAGTGTTATTATTGCAATAAATTTGGGCATTATGCTCATCAATGCAAAAAGAAAAAGGCTGATCAAGCAAATCATAATGCTAATGTGACTAATACCTCTGAGGATAAAGATGATATGTTATTTCTTACATGTCATGCTGCACACGAAAGCCCAAAGGGACTTTGGCTTTTAGATAGTGGCTGCAGTAACCATATGACAGGTGACAGAGGTCTAATTGCAGACCTAGATGAATCAGTGAGGACAGAGGTCAAAGTTGGCACGGATGAGGTGGTTCCAGTTCTTGGAAAAGGAGTGGTCAACATTATGACCAAACAAGGCCAACAAAAGACAATCTCAGATGTCTATTATGCTCCAGGATTGAAGCATAATCTGCTTAGCATTGGGCAACTCACTGAAAAGAAGTACAAACTTGTCTTTGATGGATCAGATTGTGAAATTTATGACCCAAATCGACATTTGATCATCAAAATACAAGTGACTAGGAACAGGATGTATCCACTAGTCATGAATTGCAGCAGCAAGGTAACCTCTTTTGCTCAAAAAGCCACTTGCATGGATGATTATTGGTTATGGCATTTTAGATATGGACATCTTCACTTTGGTGGTCTCAAGTTTTTGCAGCAGAAAGAGATGGTAAAGGGATTGCCCCCTATGAAGGAGCCAGAAAGCAGTTGTGAGTGTTGCATCATTGCAAAGCAGCACAGGGATAGCTTTCCTAAAGGTATGTCTCGAAGGGCACATGCACCTTTAGAACTTATTCATACTGATCTAGTTGGACCAATGCAAACTCAATCGATTGGTGGAAGCTATTATTTCCTTACATTTATTGATGATTTCAGTAGAAAAACATGGGTGTATTTCCTTCGTCAGAAGTCTGAAACTTTTGGCAAGTTCAAGGAATTTAGGGCTTTGGTTGAAAAACAGAGTGGTTATCAACTCAAAGTATTGAGATCTGATGGAGGGGGAGAGTATGAATTAAAGGAATTTCATGATTACTGCAAGCATCATGGAATCAAGAGGCAATTCACTACAAGATATACTCCTCAGCAGAATGGTATTGCAGAACGCAAGAATAGAACCATCATGAATATGGCAAGGAGCATGCTGAAAGGAAGAAATGTGTCCCATGAATTTTGGGGAGACGCAGTGGCTTGTGCTGTTCATGTGATGAACAGATCTCCCACCAAAATTGTGAAGAACAGAGTACCAGAGAAAGCATGGTCAGGTATGACTTGTAATGTTTCTCATTTCAGAGTATTTGGTTGTGTTGCTTATGCTCATGTTCCTAAACAGCTAAGAAAAAAGCTAGACGACAGGAGTGAGAAATGTATATTTCTTGGATATGGTGAACAAACTAAAGCCTACAAGCTGTATAACCCTATTACCAAAAAGGTTATTCTTAGCAGAGATGTTTTGTTCAAGGAGGAAGAGTCATGGAATGGAACCATAGACAAGGGTATGGGAGCTGCAATACCCCAACCAGAAGATGGAGAAGATGAGGAGCTGATTGGACAACAAGATCCAGTAGCATCTTCACCAATAGCAAATACTCCAGAAAGAACACCTAGAAACTCAGTTCGAGGTGAAGCATCAAGTCCGCAGTCAGGTAATGAATCTGATTACAGTAATAAAAAGACTAGAAGATTGACAGATATTTATGATGAATTGGATGCAAATACCAATTATGTTTTTATTGCTAGTGAACCTGTGTTTTATGAAGAGGCTGTAAAACAAGAGCATTGGGTAAATGCTATGGACGAAGAGATAGATTCCATTGAGAGAAATGATACATGGGATCTAGTTGACCTGCCAAAGAATAAGAAACCCATTGGTGTGAAGTGGGTTTATAAAACCAAACTCAATGAAAAAGGTGAGATTGATAGGTACAAGGCAAGGTTAGTAGCAAAGGGTTTCTCGCAACAACCAGGAATTGATTTTGGAGAAACTTTTGCACCAGTGGCAAGATTGGACACAGTAAGAGCAGTCCTAGCAATTGCAGCACAAAAAAAATGGAAAGTGTATCAGATGGATGTCAAGTCGGCATTCTTGAATGGAATTCTTGAAGAAGAAATTTATGTGGAGCAGCCACATGGGTATGAAATAAAAGAACATGAAGACAAAGTTTACAAGTTGAAAAAAGCTCTATATGGGCTTAAGCAAGCTCCAAGAGCTTGGTATAGCAGAATTGATTCTTATCTCATCAAAAATGGTTTTAGCAGAAGCAGCAGTGAACCAACACTTTACACAAAGGTAAATCAAGAAGGACATATTTTAATAGTTTGTTTGTATGTTGATGATATGATTTTTACAGGCGACCTCTCAGTAGATGAGTTCAAGGCAGCTATGAAGAAAGAGTTTGAGATGACAGACCTTGGATTGATGAGGTTCTTTCTTGGCCTAGAAGTAGAACAGTCAGAAAAGGGTATATTTATCTCTCAAAATAAATATGCTAATGAAGTTCTTAAGCGATTCAGAATGCTTAATTGCAAAACAACACCTACACCAGTGGCAACAGGTACTAAGTTGAGCAAAGAAGATTGCAGTCCCAATGTAGATCCAACATTGTATAAAAGACTTGTAGGAAGTCTCATGTACCTCACAGCTACGAGACCTGACATTATGTTTGCTGTCAGCTTGATTTCAAGGTTCATGGAGTCTCCCAAAGACTCGCATTGGCAAGTTGGCAAAAGGATCTTACGATATGTTGCAGGGACTTCAAGCTATGGAATTTTATACTCAAGCACAGAGTATGATGTTTTGACAGGTTTCACTGACAGTGATTTTGCAGGAAGTTTGGATGACAGGAAGAGCACTTCCGGTCATGTTTTTCATCTTGGATCAGGGGTGATTTCATGGGCATCCAAGAAGCAGCCCATTGTAACACTTTCATCGGCAGAAGCAGAGTATGTAGCAGCGACATCAGCAGCATGTCAAGCAGTCTGGTTACGCAGAGTTTTAGAAGGTCTTCAACAGAAACAAGAAGGACCAACCACAGTTTATTGTGACAACAACTCAGCAATTGCTCTATCCAAGAACCATGTTTTTCACCAGAAAAGCAAACACATTGATACTAGATATCACTTCATAAGAGAGCTTGTGAACAATGGTGAAGTTCATGTTGAGCATTGTAAATCAATTGACCAATTGGCTGACATATTCACAAAGCCATTGGCAAAAGATATTTTTGAATTCCATAGAAATAATTTAGGCATTGTAAAAGCTGCAGTAGTCAGCAGTAGTAATTAAGAGGGAGTGTTAGAAATAGTAATTACTTCAGTTAGCTTTAGCTTTTACTTGAGTTACTATTTAGAAGTTCAGTTAATAAATGCAACAGCATGCTTTGCATGCATGCAAAAGCTAGGTTAAAGCTTTTAGGGTTTTCCATAAGTGTTTAAATACACATTACGTTCTTGATTGTATTACATCAGTTGATCTCCGTTTATGAATAAAGATTGAAGAGCCGTAGCTCATTCCGCATTATCTTTGTTTTATTTCTGCCTCCAACCTTCAGTTTGGTATCAGAGCATAGGAGAAGATCAAATTGGTAGCATCAATTTCCGGAGAAGCCAAAGCCGTAGCTTTGAAGAATTTGTAAGTTTTTGAAGAAATTATTTTTTTTGGAGAAATTATTTAAAGAAAATATTTTTTTGGAGTACCGCGCCCTCCCTATAGTCCACAGAGCGGCACTTTAGGAACTATCGCGCCCATACTATAGGCTAAAGCGCGGCAGTTTGGGGAGATACGAGGTAAAAAATCTTGATTTCACCGCGGCCTCTCCCTAAGACAAAGAGCGGTAATTGGAACAAGGCGGCATTTTTTGGACAAGTGCAAAAAAGTTTTTACTTTATGTGATTCTTTTTTTACTTTCACGCAGTTATTGAGTAAGAATTTTTTCTTTTTACAAGAGAAGAAGATATTTGAAGATATTTTTGAAATCTTGTTTAAGAGGGAGAATTATTATTTGTTTTTTTTTAAAAAAAGAGGAAGGGAGATTATTTTGAATAAGAGCCAGTGAAAGACATCGCAGCGTCTATGGCTTCTAGCAGCAATCAATCTCAGATTTCTCCTCTTACAGGAAAAAAGGACTATGATGTATGGGCCACGAGGATGGCGGTTTATCTCAGGTCAGAAGATGCATGGGAATATGTCGTGTATGGCTATTCCGAACCTGCAGATGATGCAGCTTTTCAGGCCCTTTCAAACGCAGAGAAGGATGTCCTACGAGCGCATAGGAAGAAGGATGCAAAGGCACTGCATCTCATAATGAACGCTTTGGATAACAGCGTATTTCCAAAGATATCAGCATCTTTACATGCCAAAGCAGCATGGGATACCTTGGCGACCAGTTATCAAGGTGCTGGTAAGGTTCAAACAGCAACACTCCAAAACCTAAGAAGAGACTTTGAAGATCTGAAGATGAAAGAATCAGACTCTGTAGACTCTTTCATGACCAAAGTCATGGGGATTGTTAATCAGCTGAATATCTATGGTGAAAAGATTGGAGATCAAAGGGTGGTTGAAAGGGTTCTGAGATCCCTACCCCACAAATTTGAGTCGAAAGTTTCAGCGATTGAAGAAGCAAAAGATCTGAGTACTCTCTCTATAGACGAGTTGACCGGATCTTTACTTTCATTTGAATCCAGACTCAACAGGAATGAAGAATCCTCTCATGAGAATGCTTTCAAAGCACATGTCTCATTCTCAAGAAGCAGGGGAAGAGGCAGAGGCAGAGGAGAATCAAGAGGACGAGGCAGAAGTGGCCGAAGTAATGGCAATGGAGATCAAGATCACCATCATAACCATGAAGGCGGAAACTGCGACAAAACAAGGTCAGATAAATCTAATATTCAGTGTTATTATTGCAATAAATTTGGGCATTATGCTCATCAATGCAAAAAGAAAAAGGCTGATCAAGCAAATCATAATGCTAATGTGACTAATACCTCTGAGGATAAAGATGATATGTTATTTCTTACATGTCATGCTGCACACGAAAGCCCAAAGGGACTTTGGCTTTTAGATAGTGGCTGCAGTAACCATATGACAGGTGACAGAGGTCTAATTGCAGACCTAGATGAATCAGTGAGGACAGAGGTCAAAGTTGGCACGGATGAGGTGGTTCCAGTTCTTGGAAAAGGAGTGGTCAACATTATGACCAAACAAGGCCAACAAAAGACAATCTCAGATGTCTATTATGCTCCAGGATTGAAGCATAATCTGCTTAGCATTGGGCAACTCACTGAAAAGAAGTACAAACTTGTCTTTGATGGATCAGATTGTGAAATTTATGACCCAAATCGACATTTGATCATCAAAATACAAGTGACTAGGAACAGGATGTATCCACTAGTCATGAATTGCAGCAGCAAGGTAACCTCTTTTGCTCAAAAAGCCACTTGCATGGATGATTATTGGTTATGGCATTTTAGATATGGACATCTTCACTTTGGTGGTCTCAAGTTTTTGCAGCAGAAAGAGATGGTAAAGGGATTGCCCCCTATGAAGGAGCCAGAAAGCAGTTGTGAGTGTTGCATCATTGCAAAGCAGCACAGGGATAGCTTTCCTAAAGGTATGTCTCGAAGGGCACATGCACCTTTAGAACTTATTCATACTGATCTAGTTGGACCAATGCAAACTCAATCGATTGGTGGAAGCTATTATTTCCTTACATTTATTGATGATTTCAGTAGAAAAACATGGGTGTATTTCCTTCGTCAGAAGTCTGAAACTTTTGGCAAGTTCAAGGAATTTAGGGCTTTGGTTGAAAAACAGAGTGGTTATCAACTCAAAGTATTGAGATCTGATGGAGGGGGAGAGTATGAATTAAAGGAATTTCATGATTACTGCAAGCATCATGGAATCAAGAGGCAATTCACTACAAGATATACTCCTCAGCAGAATGGTATTGCAGAACGCAAGAATAGAACCATCATGAATATGGCAAGGAGCATGCTGAAAGGAAGAAATGTGTCCCATGAATTTTGGGGAGACGCAGTGGCTTGTGCTGTTCATGTGATGAACAGATCTCCCACCAAAATTGTGAAGAACAGAGTACCAGAGAAAGCATGGTCAGGTATGACTTGTAATGTTTCTCATTTCAGAGTATTTGGTTGTGTTGCTTATGCTCATGTTCCTAAACAGCTAAGAAAAAAGCTAGACGACAGGAGTGAGAAATGTATATTTCTTGGATATGGTGAACAAACTAAAGCCTACAAGCTGTATAACCCTATTACCAAAAAGGTTATTCTTAGCAGAGATGTTTTGTTCAAGGAGGAAGAGTCATGGAATGGAACCATAGACAAGGGTATGGGAGCTGCAATACCCCAACCAGAAGATGGAGAAGATGAGGAGCTGATTGGACAACAAGATCCAGTAGCATCTTCACCAATAGCAAATACTCCAGAAAGAACACCTAGAAACTCAGTTCGAGGTGAAGCATCAAGTCCGCAGTCAGGTAATGAATCTGATTACAGTAATAAAAAGACTAGAAGATTGACAGATATTTATGATGAATTGGATGCAAATACCAATTATGTTTTTATTGCTAGTGAACCTGTGTTTTATGAAGAGGCTGTAAAACAAGAGCATTGGGTAAATGCTATGGACGAAGAGATAGATTCCATTGAGAGAAATGATACATGGGATCTAGTTGACCTGCCAAAGAATAAGAAACCCATTGGTGTGAAGTGGGTTTATAAAACCAAACTCAATGAAAAAGGTGAGATTGATAGGTACAAGGCAAGGTTAGTAGCAAAGGGTTTCTCGCAACAACCAGGAATTGATTTTGGAGAAACTTTTGCACCAGTGGCAAGATTGGACACAGTAAGAGCAGTCCTAGCAATTGCAGCACAAAAAAAATGGAAAGTGTATCAGATGGATGTCAAGTCGGCATTCTTGAATGGAATTCTTGAAGAAGAAATTTATGTGGAGCAGCCACATGGGTATGAAATAAAAGAACATGAAGACAAAGTTTACAAGTTGAAAAAAGCTCTATATGGGCTTAAGCAAGCTCCAAGAGCTTGGTATAGCAGAATTGATTCTTATCTCATCAAAAATGGTTTTAGCAGAAGCAGCAGTGAACCAACACTTTACACAAAGGTAAATCAAGAAGGACAGATTTTAATAGTTTGTTTGTATGTTGATGATATGATTTTTACAGGCGACCTCTCAGTAGATGAGTTCAAGGCAGCTATGAAGAAAGAGTTTGAGATGACAGACCTTGGATTGATGAGGTTCTTTCTTGGCCTAGAAGTAGAACAGTCAGAAAAGGGTATATTTATCTCTCAAAATAAATATGCTAATGAAGTTCTTAAGCGATTCAGAATGCTTAATTGCAAAACAACACCTACACCAGTGGCAACAGGTACTAAGTTGAGCAAAGAAGATTGCAGTCCCAATGTAGATCCAACATTGTATAAAAGACTTGTAGGAAGTCTCATGTACCTCACAGCTACGAGACCTGACATTATGTTTGCTGTCAGCTTGATTTCAAGGTTCATGGAGTCTCCCAAAGACTCGCATTGGCAAGTTGGCAAAAGGATCTTACGATATGTTGCAGGGACTTCAAGCTATGGAATTTTATACTCAAGCACAGAGTATGATGTTTTGACAGGTTTCACTGACAGTGATTTTGCAGGAAGTTTGGATGACAGGAAGAGCACTTCCGGTCATGTTTTTCATCTTGGATCAGGGGTGATTTCATGGGCATCCAAGAAGCAGCCCATTGTAACACTTTCATCGGCAGAAGCAGAGTATGTAGCAGCGACATCAGCAGCATGTCAAGCAGTCTGGTTACGCAGAGTTTTAGAAGGTCTTCAACAGAAACAAGAAGGACCAACCACAGTTTATTGTGACAACAACTCAGCAATTGCTCTATCCAAGAACCATGTTTTTCACCAGAAAAGCAAACACATTGATACTAGATATCACTTCATAAGAGAGCTTGTGAACAATGGTGAAGTTCATGTTGAGCATTGTAAATCAATTGACCAATTGGCTGACATATTCACAAAGCCATTGGCAAAAGATATTTTTGAATTCCATAGAAATAATTTAGGCATTGTAAAAGCTGCAGTAGTCAGCAGTAGTAATTAAGAGGGAGTGTTAGAAATAGTAATTACTTCAGTTAGCTTTAGCTTTTACTTGAGTTACTATTTAGAAGTTCAGTTAATAAATGCAACAGCATGCTTTGCATGCATGCAAAAGCTAGGTTAAAGCTTTTAGGGTTTTCCATAAGTGTTTAAATACACATTACGTTCTTGATTGTATTACATCAGTTGATCTCCGTTTATGAATAAAGATTGAAGAGCCGTAGCTCATTCCGCATTATCTTTGTTTTATTTCTGCCTCCAACCTTCAGTTTGGTATCAGAGCATAGGAGAAGATCAAATTGGTAGCATCAATTTCCGGAGAAGCCAAAGCCGTAGCTTTGAAGAATTTGTAAGTTTTTGAAGAAATTATTTTTTTTGGAGAAATTATTTAAAGAAAATATTTTTTTGGAGTACCGCGCCCTCCCTATAGTCCACAGAGCGGCACTTTAGGAACTATCGCGCCCATACTATAGGCTAAAGCGCGGCAGTTTGGGGAGATACGAGGTAAAAAATCTTGATTTCACCGCGGCCTCTCCCTAACACAAAGAGCGGTAATTGGAACAAGGCGGCATTTTTTGGACAAGTGCAAAAAAGTTTTTACTTTATGTGATTCTTTTTTTACTTTCACGCAGTTATTGAGTAAGAATTTTTTCTTTTTACAAGAGAAGAAGATATTTGAAGATATTTTTGAAATCTTGTTTAAGAGGGAGAATTATTATTTGTTTTTTTTTAAAAAAAGAGGAAGGGAGATTATTTTGAATAAGAGCCAGTGAAAGACATCGCAGCGTCTATGGCTTCTAGCAGCAATCAATCTCAGATTTCTCCTCTTACAGGAAAAAAGGACTATGATGTATGGGCCACGAGGATGGCGGTTTATCTCAGGTCAGAAGATGCATGGGAATATGTCGTGTATGGCTATTCCGAACCTGCAGATGATGCAGCTTTTCAGGCCCTTTCAAACGCAGAGAAGGATGTCCTACGAGCGCATAGGAAGAAGGATGCAAAGGCACTGCATCTCATAATGAACGCTTTGGATAACAGCGTATTTCCAAAGATATCAGCATCTTTACATGCCAAAGCAGCATGGGATACCTTGGCGACCAGTTATCAAGGTGCTGGTAAGGTTCAAACAGCAACACTCCAAAACCTAAGAAGAGACTTTGAAGATCTGAAGATGAAAGAATCAGACTCTGTAGACTCTTTCATGACCAAAGTCATGGGGATTGTTAATCAGCTGAATATCTATGGTGAAAAGATTGGAGATCAAAGGGTGGTTGAAAGGGTTCTGAGATCCCTACCCCACAAATTTGAGTCGAAAGTTTCAGCGATTGAAGAAGCAAAAGATCTGAGTACTCTCTCTATAGACGAGTTGACCGGATCTTTACTTTCATTTGAATCCAGACTCAACAGGAATGAAGAATCCTCTCATGAGAATGCTTTCAAAGCACATGTCTCATTCTCAAGAAGCAGGGGAAGAGGCAGAGGCAGAGGAGAATCAAGAGGACGAGGCAGAAGTGGCCGAAGTAATGGCAATGGAGATCAAGATCACCATCATAACCATGAAGGCGGAAACTGCGACAAAAAAAGGTCAGATAAATCTAATATTCAGTGTTATTATTGCAATAAATTTGGGCATTATGCTCATCAATGCAAAAAGAAAAAGGCTGATCAAGCAAATCATAATGCTAATGTGACTAATACCTCTGAGGATAAAGATGATATGTTATTTCTTACATGTCATGCTGCACACGAAAGCCCAAAGGGACTTTGGCTTTTAGATAGTGGCTGCAGTAACCATATGACAGGTGACAGAGGTCTAATTGCAGACCTAGATGAATCAGTGAGGACAGAGGTCAAAGTTGGCACGGATGAGGTGGTTCCAGTTCTTGGAAAATGAGTGGTCAACATTATGACCAAACAAGGCCAACAAAAGACAATCTCAGATGTCTATTATGCTCCAGGATTGAAGCATAATCTGCTTAGCATTGGGCAACTCACTGAAAAGAAGTACAAACTTGTCTTTGATGGATCAGATTGTGAAATTTATGACCCAAATCGACATTTGATCATCAAAATACAAGTGACTAGGAACAGGATGTATCCACTAGTCATGAATTGCAGCAGCAAGGTAACCTCTTTTGCTCAAAAAGCCACTTGCATGGATGATTATTGGTTATGGCATTTTAGATATGGACATCTTCACTTTGGTGGTCTCAAGTTTTTGCAGCAGAAAGAGATGGTAAAGGGATTGCCCCCTATGAAGGAGCCAGAAAGCAGTTGTGAGTGTTGCATCATTGCAAAGCAGCACAGGGATAGCTTTCCTAAAGGTATGTCTCGAAGGGCACATGCACCTTTAGAACTTATTCATACTGATCTAGTTGGACCAATGCAAACTCAATCGATTGGTGGAAGCTATTATTTCCTTACATTTATTGATGATTTCAGTAGAAAAACATGGGTGTATTTCCTTCGTCAGAAGTCTGAAACTTTTGGCAAGTTCAAGGAATTTAGGGCTTTGGTTGAAAAACAGAGTGGTTATCAACTCAAAGTATTGAGATCTGATGGAGGGGGAGAGTATGAATTAAAGGAATTTCATGATTACTGCAAGCATCATGGAATCAAGAGGCAATTCACTACAAGATATACTCCTCAGCAGAATGGTATTGCAGAACGCAAGAATAGAACCATCATGAATATGGCAAGGAGCATGCTGAAAGGAAGAAATGTGTCCCATGAATTTTGGGGAGACGCAGTGGCTTGTGCTGTTCATGTGATGAACAGATCTCCCACCAAAATTGTGAAGAACAGAGTACCAGAGAAAGCATGGTCAGGTATGACTTGTAATGTTTCTCATTTCAGAGTATTTGGTTGTGTTGCTTATGCTCATGTTCCTAAACAGCTAAGAAAAAAGCTAGACGACAGGAGTGAGAAATGTATATTTCTTGGATATGGTGAACAAACTAAAGCCTACAAGCTGTATAACCCTATTACCAAAAAGGTTATTCTTAGCAGAGATGTTTTGTTCAAGGAGGAAGAGTCATGGAATGGAACCATAGACAAGGGTATGGGAGCTGCAATACCCCAACCAGAAGATGGAGAAGATGAGGAGCTGATTGGACAACAAGATCCAGTAGCATCTTCACCAATAGCAAATACTCCAGAAAGAACACCTAGAAACTCAGTTCGAGGTGAAGCATCAAGTCCGCAGTCAGGTAATGAATCTGATTACAGTAATAAAAAGACTAGAAGATTGACAGATATTTATGATGAATTGGATGCAAATACCAATTATGTTTTTATTGCTAGTGAACCTGTGTTTTATGAAGAGGCTGTAAAACAAGAGCATTGGGTAAATGCTATGGACGAAGAGATAGATTCCATTGAGAGAAATGATACATGGGATCTAGTTGACCTGCCAAAGAATAAGAAACCCATTGGTGTGAAGTGGGTTTATAAAACCAAACTCAATGAAAAAGGTGAGATTGATAGGTACAAGGCAAGGTTAGTAGCAAAGGGTTTCTCGCAACAACCAGGAATTGATTTTGGAGAAACTTTTGCACCAGTGGCAAGATTGGACACAGTAAGAGCAGTCCTAGCAATTGCAGCACAAAAAAAATGGAAAGTGTATCAGATGGATGTCAAGTCGGCATTCTTGAATGGAATTCTTGAAGAAGAAATTTATGTGGAGTAGCCACATGGGTATGAAATAAAAGAACATGAAGACAAAGTTTACAAGTTGAAAAAAGCTCTATATGGGCTTAAGCAAGCTCCAAGAGCTTGGTATAGCAGAATTGATTCTTATCTCATCAAAAATGGTTTTAGCAGAAGCAGCAGTGAACCAACACTTTACACAAAGGTAAATCAAGAAGGACAGATTTTAATAGTTTGTTTGTATGTTGATGATATGATTTTTACAGGCGACCTCTCAGTAGATGAGTTCAAGGCAGCTATGAAGAAAGAGTTTGAGATGACAGACCTTGGATTGATGAGGTTCTTTCTTGGCCTAGAAGTAGAACAGTCAGAAAAGGGTATATTTATCTCTCAAAATAAATATGCTAATGAAGTTCTTAAGCGATTCAGAATGCTTAATTGCAAAACAACACCTACACCAGTGGCAACAGGTACTAAGTTGAGCAAAGAAGATTGCAGTCCCAATGTAGATCCAACATTGTATAAAAGACTTGTAGGAAGTCTCATGTACCTCACAGCTACAAGACCTGACATTATGTTTGCTGTCAGCTTGATTTCAAGGTTCATGGAGTCTCCCAAAGACTCGCATTGGCAAGTTGGCAAAAGGATCTTACGATATGTTGCAGGGACTTCAAGCTATGGAATTTTATACTCAAGCACAGAGTATGATGTTTTGACAGGTTTCACTGACAGTGATTTTGCAGGAAGTTTGGATGACAGGAAGAGCACTTCCGGTCATGTTTTTCATCTTGGATCAGGGGTGATTTCATGGGCATCCAAGAAGCAGCCCATTGTAACACTTTCATCGGCAGAAGCAGAGTATGTAGCAGCGACATCAGCAGCATGTCAAGCAGTCTGGTTACGCAGAGTTTTAGAAGGTCTTCAACAGAAACAAGAAGGACCAACCACAGTTTATTGTGACAACAACTCAGCAATTGCTCTATCCAAGAACCATGTTTTTCACCAGAAAAGCAAACACATTGATACTAGATATCACTTCATAAGAGAGCTTGTGAACAATGGTGAAGTTCATGTTGAGCATTGTAAATCAATTGACCAATTGGCTGACATATTCACAAAGCCATTGGCAAAAGATATTTTTGAATTCCATAGAAATAATTTAGGCATTGTAAAAGCTGCAGTAGTCAGCAGTAGTAATTAAGAGGGAGTGTTAGAAATAGTAATTACTTCAGTTAGCTTTAGCTTTTACTTGAGTTACTATTTAGAAGTTCAGTTAATAAATGCAACAGCATGCTTTGCATGCATGCAAAAGCTAGGTTAAAGCTTTTAGGGTTTTCCATAAGTGTTTAAATACACATTACGTTCTTGATTGTATTACATCAGTTGATCTCCGTTTATGAATAAAGATTGAAGAGCCGTAGCTCATTCCGCATTATCTTTGTTTTATTTCTGCCTCCAACCTTCAATTCTTAGATACTGGTCCACTGGTTCCGCTGTAAGAGTTAAATAGATGAACTCCATAGCTGGCTCTTGGGCATGCACGAAGTACCAAGATCCTCCTTCGGGGCTGTTCTGGCAATTTGGAGGAAAACCGATGGTGTTTAATCCTGTAAAAACATAGACTTCTTGATGATTTATATCTATATATATGAACAATTCCAGCATACCATTTATAAGTATGAATTTATAAGGTTATTTTATAAATGTTCTAATGTATATTACCATGCTAGTAGATGAAACCATCCAAGCTTGAGCAGCCAGGGTCGCCGTTCAACCATAGAACGAGAGGGTCTTCAGTAGGGTTTCCATGTGTATGCATATGGCTCGAACTCAGAACTAATACCCTACCCAGTCTCCGCTCTTAGCAAATGACACAATGGTTCTCGCTTCTCTGCAGAGGATAGCTTGAAGAAGATGACAGCTTCTTGAAACGAACCGACAGAGGGGAGCAGAACGTTAAAGGAGCACGAACGGCAGATGCAAGTAAGTATGAAAAACGAACAGTAGATGAAGGTAAGCGATCAACGTGGCAAGATACTTGGATTAATTAAAAAAACAGTCAATTAGTAATCGACCTTTCAATATGCTCTCCATCCATAGCAAATTTCCGCCGTTAGATTTATGTGTTGGACGAATCTTTTTGAAGGTATATGCTATAACAGTGAATCCCCACCGCTCATCCCTAATCAGGGATTAAAAGATGCGATGGCCTCCCACTACAATTCTTATTGTAGCGCCTATCGGCGAATGATTGTGTATTCAGGTTCTCTCTTCGCAGCCTGAATAACAGAGATGTATTGAATGCCTGATTGTATGTTGATTTCTGTGTGTTGTGATGGTGTGTACTTTTTCTCTTCCTTGTAGATTTAGATTATATGATCGTGTATTCAGGCTATACAACCAGATGCATTGAATGTCCGATTGTATGTTCATTTCTGTGTGTTGTGCTGTGTGTATTTTTTCCTTGTAGATTTATATTATACGATTGGGTCGCTCTGCGCAGCCCGAATAACAGAAATGTATTGAATGTCTGATTGTATGTTGTTTTATGTGTGTTGTGTTGTGAGTATGATTTCTTTTCCTTGTAGATTTAGATTATATGATTGTGTGTATTCAGGTTCGCTCTGCACAGTCTGAATAACAGAGAGGACGAGCGGGTTTAAATGAATCTTCAAATAATTCTTACCCCGAAACTGTTAAAACATTGATTGCAACATGTAATGTAATGTTCTTTGGTAATTTTCTGCTAGAAATCTTGGTGGATTTGTTGTGGGATTGACTTGAATGAATTCAGAAAAAAAAAACTGAAGTTCTAGTCAAGAAAAGAGGACCTGCAAGCTGCTGGTTGAAGCATCTATACGCTGAATCGATTTTGGGGTTATCATCTGGTTAATCTCCTATTGCCGACAGATGGTGTCCATTAGCTGTCAATTGTCTATTTGTGTCCCTCAGTAGAGGAAGACCCCTTTCTTTCTGCCTATCCTTCCTCGTCCCTTGGCGGACTTACTGCCTGTCCTTCCTCCTCCCTTGGATGACTTTCAGAGCTTCGATTTTTTCGACTGTTACTCCCTGATTTGTGAGCAGCCAATAAACAATTGCGCTGACAGCAAGCGGTGTCGTTGTATTGATGATGTAATTCGATTTGTTCAGGCTGCGAGGAATGCCGACGGAAACGCACGGTCCACCCGTGACCCCTCAATTCATTCGTGGGACAGATTTCCTCGTAACGACTGAGAAACTGAAATCCCAGCTAACCATGTTCATCCGTGGTGAGGAATGCGTGAGAGACAAGCTGAGAACTAGATGAGGAGACTCGAACTGATGACCCGAGCAAATCAAGTAGGGGCCTCTACACCTCGTAGACTGGAGCAACTTCCAGCGTCGGGGGCCTCTACACCTAGTAGACTGGAGCAACTTCCAGCGTCGGGCTTGCTTTTCCTGGCTTGAATGACTGAAACTCACATGCTTGCTATCTTTCTTCGACCACTCCTTTACTTGTCGAACATGCACTGCTGCTCCCTCGAGTCTTACTTTGTGACTTATTGCTATTCACGACTAGAACAATGAATCTTACGAGATAGCAAGGAATTCCAGACCCGGGCTAATGGGTGATACGGCTTAGACAAACCAGAAATACACAAATTCGAAACTGGGAATGGTACCCAGACTTTATATTAATTGCAGCGGAATAATTACAGAGCTTTCAGATTACAAATAGTTCTCAGACTTCTAATATTCCTCTGTCTTATGCACGCAGGCTCATTTATCTTTGGGTAAGGGCCGAAGCGCCGAACCTACTCGAAGGCTTCTGGAAGCACTGCGCAGACAGATCAGAACGACACCTATCTTGGACACACAGGCTAAGATAATCTGATGCGATGTTATACTAGTGCTGGCAACTCGCAGAGCATACAATCTTGCCTAGACGCCTATCAGACCTTGCAAGCTTCAACTACTGAAACACTTGCAGACTCAAATCCTAGACTCTCTAAGAATGCGAATGCCAAATGGAGAAGGCAGGCTCATATTTATAACATGCAGGAGCCTTGGATCCTTTGGGAGAATCCAATGTAGGTCTCGTGAAATCGAATCAAATCGTCCTTAAAGATGGCCAGTTAGATTTGTGTCGGAGATGTGGGTCAAACCGCACCAGAAGTCAGGAAAGTGTCCTGAGTCTCCATGTGACAAATCATGAACATGGCACTCTTTTTTTTTTTTTTACAAAGTGGAGATCACGACAATACATAGTGGAGATTTTTATTAAGGAATCGCACGGAAAACCTTTTATGACAGAAGTGACATTACACAGTGGAGATTTTGAAAGACGAATCCCACGAAAAACCTTTCATGATGAGGACACTAGCAATTGTCATCAATCAAAAAACTGTAGGCAGTACGGGTCTGGGGCCATTCTATCATATCGTCGTATGGATGGCCATACCGATGCTGATAAGTGGGGTCCCACATTTTTGTATAGATGCTCCGGATGATGATGCGTTGCCCATTTCTGTTTTGTACTTGAATTTTGGTCTTCACAAGCCACTGGAATTTATTTGAAATAAAAGTATGTAATAAATGAGTATTATCACACACATCACTTATATACATGTCTTCCACCTTGGAGCACGGGATACAGTATTGGCTATGTTCGTGCTGAATTATTGCAGGGTCCACTCCGCTTTTGCTGAGGCCGAAATCATTCCACCAACAATGAATCCAGTCAGGAATTTCATGGATCACATGGGCTCGCTGGAGGCCAAACTTGATTTTGGCAAAGTAATCATGGTCTCTATTGTCCTTTTTTAAGAAATCCCACCACATCTTCTGATAGCTGCCATAGTTGATATCCGTGAGGGGGAATCTTAAGGCACCATCATTTCCTGGCCAAGCTGCCAGACCACGCATTTGATTGATACAATAATATTGCTCAAGGACTTGACCTAAAGCAGATTCTGTACTGATAAGACGCAAGTCTTGGAAATGTGTCTGGAGAGTATGGGAGGCGTCTATTGCTTGTCGGAGTTGTCGGCCATAAACCATGTTTGGGACGGTGACTATTGACGTTGGATACCGTCGATGCTCTGGGACCAAGTTTATTAATAGGTTGGGATGCTGCAGATTTTCATCCAATACCTCTGTAGTCCTAAGCTGCCAGGTTGGCTTCCATTCGCTAGCGTAGTCACTCCAGCTCATTTGTTCATCTAAATATCTGCATGTGTTGCTTCCTTCATGCCATTCTGTGATAATCACCATGCAACTTGGGGTCTGAATTTCATATTTTTCCTGCAAATGTTCTCTGGTTAAAAAATAAGCAATACAATTCTGAGAACCTTTTATGTGTTTTATTTCAAACTCATACTGAGAAAACATTGCCTGCCATCTAGCAAACTTTGCTTTAGCAGTAGAGTTTCGTATTGGATTTTCCAATACAAACTTCATTGCTTGGCTGTCTGTTCTTATTAAGAACTTCTTATTCATTAGGTGAATTTCAAATTTCTGAATTGCATTTAGACAAGCCTTTATTTCCTTATCAATAGTATGGTATTTTTTCTGTGTATCGTTCCAAGTTCCTGAAGTGAACCATACTATTTCTTCATCCTTGCCATTGCAGTCTTTCCTACACAGCTTCAATACTGCTCCCCAGCCTTCTTCTGAAGCATCAGTCTCAAGGATCTTCATGAGATATTCATCAATAACGTGAAGGATAGGAAGAGTTCTCACCTTTGCTTTTATCCTTCGTATCGCTTCAGTGTGCTGTTTTGCCATGGAGGAGGGTTTGTTCCCAATCTTTTATTAAGCAGCTTTCTATCTTGAGCACAATTTTCATAGTAGGCTGCAACATAGTTCAAGCATCCCAGAAATCTCTGTAATTGTTTTTTATCTGTGATTACATCAGGGAATTTTTCTGCAAACTCAATGGCATGCTTCTGAACTTCTATCTTTCCATGTTTAATTCTCTGTCCCAAGAATTCAATATCAGTTTGGAACAATTTCATCTTTTTTTCTGAAAGAACGAACCCATTCTTATGTACAACATGCAATAGTGTTCTGAGATGTTTTATGTGTTCTTCAATGGACTTTGAAAATACTAAAATATCATCAATATATACCATCAACCAGTCCATGTATGGTTCCAGTACAGACTCCATGATTCTTTGGAACTCTGAAGGGGCATTCTTCAGGACAAATGGCATTACCTTCCATTCATATTGTCCATGAGGCACAATGAAGGCTGTTTTATACTGGTCTTCTGGTTTTATGCCAATTTGCCAAAAGCCAGACTTGAGATCAAACTTTGAAAAGATTTTGGCTCCTGCTATCCGTTTGATCAAATCAGATTTATTTGGAATTGGATACCAGATCCATTCCAAGGCATCATTCAGAGGTTTGTAGTTGATGACCATTCTAGGAACTCCTCGAACCTGCTCCGAATGTTTGTTGACATAGAATGCTACACATGACCATGGACTTCTTGATCTTTGGATGAGTCCTTTGTTCAGCAAATCTTCAATTTCCTTTTTGCAGAGTTGTCTGTATTCTTTATTCATTGGGATGGCTCTGCTTCTACTAGGGTTTCCCTAGAACCCTTCTCTGTATTTTAGGTTTACCCAAAACTGTTTCCTATGCCAGAATGCATTAGGAGACGTGTGGCAAACCTTGTCAGCAAATTCTTTTCTTATTTCTTCAATTTTTTGCTGTACACCGGGATTCTTTAATTCTTCTTCTAGCTTGTATAGGTGCTCAACTTTCTTGATTGCTCTAATCTGGATCCCTTTTTCTTTTATTTTTTCCCTTACAGTATTTACTTCTAGGGTCCAGATTGAGTGAGTTTTTTCTTCAGATGACACTAGTGGAAGAAATATTTATTTTCTTTTAACAGTAAAATGATAACCAATTTGGCCTCTACTATTATAATTGACACCATGAGGAATAGTAGTAGATAGCAAACTAGTTCCAATAATACATTCATGAGTAAAGTCATCTTCAACCAGTAGAAAGATACAGTTTATATAACAATTGCCAAGACATACCTTTCCAAAACTGGTTTTGTACTCGATTGCTTTTCTTCCTCCAAATCCTCGAACTGGAGTTCGACAAGGTTCCCAATAATGAGGATCAAAATACTTTCTTTTTAGGAAACACAAGTCTGCTCCGGAGTCAATGAGGGCAAGCACTTTGACTTCATCTTCATGTATTTTGATATGCAAGTTGACTATAGTTTGCTGATGTACAGCAACCATTAAATGCATATCTTCTTCAGACTGTTCAGGCTTTGACTGTGATGATCCTGGATGCTGTTTCATTTCTTCAATCAAGAACCTGAGTTCTTTAACTTCTTGTACCAGCTTTAGATGCTCTTTATGAAGGGTGGCCAGGTCAATCTTTTGTGGCTCTCACTGCATTTTAGCCAAGAGAGGATATACTTTTTTTTCCATGCTCGGGAGATTAGCAGCTTGCCATGACCATTTGAATTTTTCTTCTCCTGAACTTTCTTTCTCTGATTCTGTATCTTGGACATATTTTCTCCTAAATTTATGCTTTGGGCTTTGTACTCCTTTTCCTTTCTTATCGTCCAAGAAAATCTTGTTAAAGCTATTTACCAAGTCATCCTTTTTACTACCTTCTTTCATTTTGGCAATAGCTTTCTTTATCAACCTTTTAGGATCTTCTTCATCTTCATCATCGATACCAGCCATGAAACAATTTGATGCTTCCGAGTCGCTTGAGGAAGTGGAAGACTCTGTTCTAATATTGTGTTTAGTCCAAGCATCAAACATCTTCTGTTCGTATGATTGCAAAGAACTATCTGAGTCATAAGTCACTTGCTCTTCTCGGCATTCAGTACATTTTCCACCACATTTGCAAGGATTATTGTACATCTGGTGGACATGCATGAGATCAGTATTTTCTGGTTCACTGCTTTCTGATTCAGTGATCTCATCTGTGTTCTCTTCATCTGAGGCTGCTACATGCATCAAGTTGTGTCTTTTTGGAGGGGCTCTTCTAGGTATCCCTCTGAGATTATCATCAAAAGGTTCTACTTTGGGGAATACCTTTTCTCTGTTAGACCAGGTCCTTGTTCCTTTCTGCTTCCTCTGATAATCTTGATTTCGTTTGTAACATTCAGAAGCAGAGTGGCCTTCTTTGCCACAATAGAAGCATTTCATTTTTCTTTTCTCTGGCTCTTTTCTTGAATCTGGAGGATGTTTTTCCTTCCATCTGCTAGAAGAATTTCCTTTATATGTATTTTTTGTTTTATGGCCAGAGTGATGTTTGTGAGCTTTTTTTGGAGGCTCAATGTCGAACATCCGGCATACTTCCCTACCGCCACGAAAAGAGACCGAGTGGGAGAGGTCTTTATCTAGCTTTTTATTTTCACAATATTGCAGGAAGATTTTTTCTGCAGCAGCTCTGAACTGTCCCCATGTGTGGAGAGACAGATCTTCCTCAAATTTTTCTCGCAGGAGTTCCCGGAACCCCGAGGGTAAACCAGCAAAATATTTTTCTTTGAAAACTCTTTCTTCTGCTCTATCAAACTCAATCTTATAGATTCTTCTGATCCATTGCTTATGATACCAGTGATACTGGGATACTGTCTTGATTCTGAGTTGCAGCAGAATCTGTTTATGTTTTTCTGCAATGGTAGCACTATAGCCACAAAATTCTGCAATGATCGCGGCCAGGAGTGCACCAATGATATTTGGTTCACCATTTTTAGTGCTGTTCTGTATTTCCATTTTCTGAACATTTGGGAGATGGACATTCCACCAAACACCCAAATTTCCATTGAAGCCGGAGACAATAACATTTACTACCTCTGCATGGTCGTGTCTGCCTGTAGACATATAAGCTTGAAAGCATATCATCATTTTGTTGACCATATCTAATATTTCACCTTCATTCTTATCATCCAAATTCCATGAATAAAAATTCTTTGGGTTAAAAGATTCCTGGAAACTTGAATCTTCTTTGTGGAGATCCGGAGGCACAAATTTGCGCGGCTTATTGTAATTCCAATTGGATTCTGCAGCCATGAGAATGACTTCTTTTCCAGAGGCCTTCGGAGTGAGGGGCGCAGAAGGTGTGATAGGTAGTGAACTAGCAAGAGATAATTCACCAGGACGGCTAAGCTTAGATGAATCAATTTTTGGCTTAGCAATTTCTGCTTGGATCTTGCCAACTGTTTTGGCAGTGTAATTAACTTTCTCTGTTATGTAGGAAAAGGATTCTCCTACATTTTTGTCTAAGTCGGATATGGAATCTGTCAAATCATCCTTTAAAGAATCATTTGCCGTTCTGACTTCTTGAGCAGAGACTGGGATATGTTCAACAGTATTCAATCGAATATGCTGAACTTCATCATGAATTTTTCTGCAAGTATATTGCAGAGAATCAACCTGTGTAGATCTTGGCATTCTATTTTGTATTTCTATGTTTTGGATGGCCAATCCTTTTAATGCCAAGTTTGACCAATTTGCTTGTTCGGCTTTATCATTATTTAGAAGGATGGGAGCTGCAGGTGCTGATCCTTCTTCATATTCAAGCTTAATTGGCCTGAAGGGTGGAAAGTTTACTTCTGTGTAGATTTCTTCACCATGGAGACTTTTCCATAGATGGCCGCTTTGAGTCTTTTCTCCTTTGGACTCAATCTTTTTGTCCTCAGCCTTTGCAGAGGACTGCATCATTGCCAGTGTCTGTTTGAATTCCTTCCGCCATTCATAAAAGGAAATCTATTCATTTCTTAGATCCATCTCAAAGTGCCATCTTTCAGACATCTTTCTCCTTTCTCTTGGGGGCAATGTTTGTTTCCAGAATCCTTCAGCTTCTGGATGAGTGTAGAGATCCCAATAAAATAGATTTTTCATGATCTTATCTTTAGGATCAAAAGGAGCATGGCCGAACTTTATTATCTCAAATATTTCTTTCTGGGTCGAAGAGGATTCTTTGATGTCTTTCCTGGTACAAGGCTTCATTCTGGATGGCGGGAGTGCCATTCTTTGTTGGATCTTATGTTCTCTGGCCTGAAATCCGTATTGCTCACCTTTTTCCATTTCTTGAGCAGGTAGGTCTACTAATTTTTTGGTTTGGCTGGAGAGTGGGCAGAATCCTAGACCAGATTTATCCATGTGGGGTTTCTGGACAGACAAAATGCGATCTAACTGGGATGTGGCATCAGAAATTTCATCCTTGTGGATCTCAGTGATACCTGTAGATGCTTTTTTGAAATTTTCTTCCCACCAGCTAGAGGGAGATGATGCCATCATGAATTCTGATTCATGTGGATATTGACTTAGAGGAGAAGGTTCACATTCAGGATTTGGACATGGATATTTGTGTGAACTTTCTTTATCTTTTGGTTGTTTGGGAGGGACTAGGTCCTGACATTCAGGACAAACAACAGAAAAGGGAATATTTACAGGAACTTCTTTATGTAAGCAGGCTCGTCTTAAGAAAGGTTCTTTTACAGAGGAGGTCTTTCTTATAGCATGTTCAGAAGAAGTTGTTCGGAAAGAATTATTAGAGTGTGGAGATTGAAAAGAGGTAGATCTGGGTAGAAGATTCCCACCACGCTGGGCTGTTGAAGGAGGGAAAGAGATAACGGCAGAGGAGGAGTCTTCATGAATATCGGAGGTGCTGACAGACTAAGAAAGAGGCTGTTTTGGGGCATCCACCACCCACTCAGGAGGAAAGCTGAGTTGGTTCTAAGAAATTTTTGAAGGAACAAGGGAACCATTCCTGGGATCACTTCTAACCAAGACTGCAGCTGTGTCTTGGTCTCTGGGATACAACTGATTAATTGGATTCTGAGTATTAGTAAATCGGAGGGCAAGGGAGTGATGAATCCGGAGGTTTAAAGCTCCAGGCTTTATATCAAAACCAGATGTGTAAATCTTGACTTCTAATACTTTATGAATCCAAGGATCATTCAGAGAGATGTTAAAGCCATGAATTATATCTAGATATTGACTGCCATTTGAGAGTGGCGTTTGGACTCCGCCTATTAATGCATCCATGAACTTATTGTGTCGGTTATCCAAACAGCAGACAAGGGCTGTGGCATTTATGCCAGGACGGACCAGAGGTTCAACACCAATGAGGGCTCTACCGAGATTAACAAAATTCTTTCTATATTTTTTCTTATAACTTTTTACTTCTGCTGGGTCAAGGAGACCAAGAGTCTGACCGGCTGAACTATTATTTACAGTGACTTCGGAAACACCTTCACGAACTTGAAAAAGTTGTCTAGACTTAAAATGAAACATAGACATATCCTGATATATTTGATCTGCTGAAAGTCGGGGTAGTTCAAATCGTTTTGTAGGATCAATATTAACAAACTCAGAACTACCATGATTTATCCATTGAATATCGCGACTGGGAAATAAATCATTCATTGAAGAAGTAGAACATTCAGTAGAAGATTTATTTTTTAACTTATCATAGGGAATATGAGAATCCATGAGAACCTGATTATAGATAATCGATTGGCTCTAATACCAAATCACGCAGGGGCCTCTACACCTGGTAGACTGGAGCAACTTCCACCGTCGGGGGCCTCTACACCTGGTAGACTGGAGCAACTTCCAGCGTCGGGCTTGCTTTTCCTGGCTTGAATGACTGAAACTCACATGCTTGCTATCTTTCTTCGACCGCTCCTTTACTTGTCGAACATGCACTGCTGCTCCCTCGAGTCTTACTTTGTGACTTACTGCTATTCACGACTAGAACGATGAATCTTACGAGATAGCAAGGAATTCCAGACCCGGGCTAATGGGTGATACGGCTTAGACAAACCAGAAATACACAAATTCGAAACTGGGAATAGTACCCAGACTTTATATTAATTGCAGCGGAATAATTACAGAGCTTTCAAATTACAAATAGTTCTGAGACTTCTAATATTCCTCTGTCTTATGCACCCAGGCTCATTCAAAATCATTGAACTTGAAAAAAAGAAACGAAGAGTAGCCCACGTGTCTACAGGTGCAGCTTTGAAGTCTCTAAAGCGGCTCAACGTATACCCATACCCCTGTAATGGAAAACGGTCTGTGAAATGAGTACGTGCGAGAAGGGACATCCATCATGTTATCGACGACGACGACAATCGGTGAAATGAGTAAGTGCCAGAAGACCGGATACCATAGTAACTAATTACATAATTTTTATTTTGGTGAAATTAGTAGGTGCGAGAAGACCGAACACCCTAATAATTAAAGAAGAATTTGTCTCGAACTCAATACCGAATATCTTAATTATAGAATTTTTATTTTGGAATTGGATTTTGTACAAATTAAATATACTTTTAATCTCAAAACTTAATTTTCGTGGAAGAATGGTTACAATTGGTCAATTCTACAATACTCATCCTCATCGAAGAATGGCCAAAGTTGATTGATTCTACCATATTCTTATTCTTAAGGGTGTACACTAAACATATGAATAATATTTAACCCATTATCTTTGAATTCAAGTTTATTTAAATTTCAATTCAAAATATCTTAATTAGAATTTTTATTTTGTAAATCAATTTTGGACAAATTAAATATAGTCACAAAAATCGAAGAATTGCTCCAATTGGTTTATTCTACAAATTCATCTGCATCGAAGAATGGCTAGAATTGATTGATTCAATAATATTATTAATGGTGACCACTAAATAGATGAATAATATTTAACCCATTACCTTTGAATTTAAATTCAATGTTTCGGTAATTTTGGATAAGTTTACACATACTCTTGAGTAGTCACATTAGTTTTAATGCTCAACTAATCATGGTAATGATGGAGTGTTGGAAATTATCCTATGGATAAATATTTTCCTATTATCATTCAATATATAAAAAGGTGAAAAAACATTTATCCCACATATATTTTAGGATGTTATTCTTTCATACCTCTTGGTATTTCATACCTCTTGGTATATAATAGAAGTGAATAAAAATCTTTGAACATGCATTAAAAATTATCTCATATTTATACTAGATTAATTAAGGCTTTTGAATTTCCTTCCTCGCGTTACAAAATATTTTAAGTTAATATTATAATACTCTTTTCTCTTGGAATGTAGGATGCTATATTAGACACAACGTTAATTTTACGACAATGATCCACGAAAATATTTGAGGTAGTAGTCCTAGTTTGTATATTCTTGTTATTCCATTGTTTTATATTTATGGCTTGCTGATATTGAAGCCCTCAATGTCAACGCCCACTAAATAGATAAATTCATGGTATATGTGTTTATGTATCAATTAAAAATATAAGGTAGTCTATGGTTTCATCAATGTGTTATAGATATTCTTTATGTTGGGTATTATCACTTTAAAAGAAGAGAGTTTTTTCAACCATAAATCGCCAAATTTTGATTTCCACAAGGAATCAAGAATGACCTAAAAATACCAAAGCAGCTGCGTGGCTTGTGCTCAAAGAAAATCTCGCGGAACAAATTTTATCATATCTTCATATTGGAAACCATGTTGTGCTCAAAGAAGCTCGCGGGACAAATTTTATCATGTTGTAAACCATGTTTTTTTAAACCACATTCATTTCAGAAAACCATATTCATTTCTGGTTCAAAAGTACTTGCGTCAGGGTTCTCAACTTTACTGGTTTCGAAGAATCATCACGAATATCAGCTTTACTGGAATACTGGAATAGACACTCACATGACATTCGAGGAAGCTGCAAGGAATGTCATGGGAAAGACAGCAGAATAATGCACTTGTTAAAGTTTTAAGATTGATTATTATTATATTAATAAGGAGATACCGACTCTTTGGGATGGTGCCGTCTCGGGAGTCGGGTTCAAAAGTACTTTCAAGGTTCGAAGAATTATCACCAATATCAACTTTACTGGTTTCGAAGAATTACCACCAATATCAACAATAAAATGACTTTGGATACTGGAATAGACAGTAACATGACTTTCGAAGAAGCTGCAAGGATACTTTATTGGTTGGAAAAGTAAAAGGCCGAATCATCACTAATACAGCTCTATTGGTTTCGAAGAATTATCACGAATATCAACTTAATTGGTTGGAAAAGTAAGAGACTTTGGATACTAGAATAGACAGTGACATGATTAATGATACCGACTCTTTCGGTGCAAACAACAAAAAATATTCCACTTGTCGATAAAGTAAAAGGAAATATTATGAAAGAGGTCTTCAAAGAGATTTGTATTATAGTTTTAAGAATGATTATTATTATATTAATTAATAATACCGACTCCTTCGGCGTAGATTCCCCTGTCAGTAAATGAAAGATTATGAAAGGGTGTCAGCTAAATGATTTACCAACACTCACTTTCCAGGTTTTCAAAGGGATTTGTATTTAGTTTTAAGAATGATTATTAATCCAGTTTTATGGGTTGAAAAAATGATTATTAATCCATGGGTTTTATGGGTTTTCAAAGGGATTTGTATTTAGTTTTAAGAATGATTATTAATCCAGTTTTATGGGTTGAAAAAAATATTTAGCTTGTGAAAAAATAAAAATTAAGGTTAGGGTTTTGAAAATGATCGGTTAAGGAAAGGTTTCAAAATTGAGTATCATTATGAATTATATTTAAAAAATTGGTTTTGGAAAGAAAAGTAAAATAAAATATGGAAAATCACTTCAAACAAATTTGTGAACTACGATTCCATAGGGGAGAGACACTAGTGGTGGTGTTCCCTCCACGAATCCATTATGGAGTCCACGTGGAGGCCCACTTGGCATACGGCGAGGACATGCCGGAAAGCTTGCCACGTGCCCACCTCTAACTTATCTTTTGACAGCTGTCTAAACAAGCATTAAAGTGGTTTTGCTAGGATTTTTGGAGGGGGTTTTGTGTAGTGTGGTCTTGAGTGGGCCCAATGGGTGATTGCCTCCCCCCCGGTGGTTGTGTGGCCTTTTCCTCTCGATGGTTCGTCTTCATATTTACCTTCGATCATTGTTCCCTAGTTCAAGGTTCTCCCTCTTTGATGGTTTAGGAAGAATGGTTCAAAGCGCGGTGGAGGAAGGTTCCTCTGGCGGATTTGTGCATTGTTCTTGAGTGTTCCTATGACTATTCGACCCGTCGTCGGCCCTGGAGTAGCTCGACACCAGGTAATTTCTCCTTGTTTGTGTGTTGTCCACTACATTTTTGGTTTTTTTGCAACTTGACTCATAAGCATCACATGTTTGTTTGCAGGTGGAGGTTGGCCACGGAGCTAGTTTGTGGAGATTTGTTGGGAACTGTGTGTGGAGCCTCGGTATGGAGTCTTTGTTGGCGTTTTGGCTGTGATTCCCTAGTCTAGGCGTCTAACCCTACTAGTTGATGACCCGCTGCATTTTTCACCAACACCTCAACTGCTGGATGGAATCTGTTGTGCTCTTGTGTCGATTTCGAGTTCGCTTACCCTCTGTGTTTTTAAGCACTTCATGAGTCTCTTTGAAGATTTGTAATATTTTTACCCTAATTGCGGTTTTAAACCGGTTGCATGGTGGTTTTAATGGTGGTTTCAATGGTTTTTCTTTGGCTTCCCCATGGGTTTGTGGGTTTCATGATTAAAATTTCTTGTAATTTGTAATGAATTGTTAAAAATGTTTGGATTAAAATTTTAGCGCATGGTTTTAATTCGGCTTCTCCGCGACTTAAAAGGATTTACAGTAGGGTTATGAAAGGAATTGTTTTTTTTTAATGTGACTGCCACGTTTGTGCATTTATGGTCTCTATAGAAATTTGAACTCCTTGTTTGTGCATTTTTTGCCATAGTAGGCCTTGGTTGTATTGTGGCAAGCTAGACTCAGTTTTTTGCAGGGACTGTATTTATTTGGGTGGCAGGCTTCACTGTAGGTATTAGGACTTCATCGGTTTGAAGAGACCTGGCCAAAACAACTCTATGGGAAGGGCCCTGCCAAAACCCTAGCGAATAGTTGGGATTTGTTTATGGATTGCATGCAATAACTTGGTGTTTGTTTGTGGGATTCCATCATTTGTTTGCCCCAAATCGTGACTATTATGTAGCACCCTTCTATTCGTACCCTTTGGTTTGGGAGGATTATACCCTTGTATTTGGGTCTCTTGAGGTTTAATTCATTCAAATTGTTTCAATGTTATGGTAATTTGGTCATAGTTATGGTAATTTGGTCATGCGAATATATGGTAATTGTTTCAATGTTATGGTAATTTGGTCACAATTATGGTAATTTGGTCATGCGAATATATGGTAATTGTTTCAATGTTATGGTAATTTGGTCATAGTTATGGTAATTTGGTCATGCGAATATATGTGATTTGATTGTGGGCTTTCGAGTGAATAGTTGGGATTTGTTTGTGGATTTCATGTGAAAACTTGGCATTTGTTTGTGGCCTTCCATCATTTGCTTGCTCACGGCTGTGACTATTATGTAACACCCTTGTATCCATACCCTTTGGTTGGGAGGATTTTACCCTTGTATTCAGGTCTCTTGAGGTTTTATGCATTCGAATTGTTTCAATTTTATAGTAATTTGGTGATAGTAATGAATTATGTAATCCAATTAATGGTGAAAACAATGATGTTGTAATGGATTATGGTCTTTCTATGTAATTTGGTCCCTCCAATCAAATATGTAATGTAATGTAATTGTATTGCTTGTGTTCATCTTCTATGTAGTTTGGTGTTGAAATGAATTCTATAATGTAATCTAATGATAATTAAAATGTTGGTCTTCAATGTAATTGGTCTTTGGATTTGTATTGGTAAACTTGAAAACTAAGAAATAATTAGATAATTCATTGCAAAACCAATTAAGGGTAACATAACTTCATTTTATATTAGTAATATTGGAAAACATAGTCATGAGTTTCAAATAGGACTAGGAACTGGGAGACATAGGGTACCAAAGCCCTTATGGATTGGATCTAATTACAACAAAACAATTCCTAGTTTCCAAAACATTGTCGAGGTATCAAAATCCACATTGGATGTGGTTAGACATAAGCACCATACATATTCCCTCATGTGTAGGTTGATTGATTACATTTCCCATTGTAGGGTTCCCTGCATTTGCATCACCCACGCGGGTTGGAGTGATAACATTTGCATGCTCTGATTGGGTTGAGTTGCCTACACTTGCATGAGACGAATGGTTTGAGAATCCTACATTTTCTTGACACCAGTTTTCTCCTTTCCACCATGGAGGGATTGAAAATCAATAGTTTTGACTTGACCTTAGCATCCCTATATTAACTAGAGGACTTGGAAAAGCATATATCGGATTAAGCCCCCCACTGCAATGAAGAAGGTGGGGCACAATAGGAGTAGGGTGGTATTGGGGTACTTGGATGTTTATAAGGTATTGGAATAAATGTGTATTATCCACAATTTGATTAACTGAGTTGGACACCATCTACTCCTCCATCCTATGCTCATCCTCTTGTGGTCTTTGTTGTGCATGTTTCCTGGGCTGTATACGAAAAAACCCTAAGTTAACCTTTTCAAACCACTTGAGGAATGGAATTGGACTTTTCCCAACCAAAGAGCGCTCTGTCAATACAAATGAAACTTAGAAGGTTAGATCTGGAATGAATATAGAAGTTTTGATAAATTTGTTGGTTGAGTGTGCAAGATGAACCATTGGGCATGCAGTCAAAAGATAAATAACCAACTGATTCATCAAATTGAAGGATGGAATGAACCTTCACAAGGGCAAGGTATCCCATGCGAGTATTTTTTACAATTCTGTTGTAGTATGGAAATTAGAAATGAGATAACAACCCATTACACCTGAAACATCTAACTGAGGATGAGATTCAAGCATGACTTTAGAAGAAATTGATGGAGCATTCAATTGCTATGAACAGAGCATCAACCACAAGATGAATTATGTTCATATATCTCCAATTAAATACTAGAAGGAACATACATTAAATGGAAAGATAACACAAGAAAAACATGAACACAGGAATCACAATGCTAGATTACAAAGACACAAGAATCCTTGGAAGTAAAACACTGCAACTTCATTATGAAATATTTTCTATTAAAAGTTCACAATTACAGCCAATAGTCTCACCAAAACGACCCCAACCCTATCTTTCTTCATCTATATGTACAAAGATATTACAAAGGCTTCAAGAGGATTCGAAATTCCTTGAATTTCTAAAAATTGAAAACGATTTCAAAACAGTTAATATAAAATCAATTTGTTTCCTAACAAATAGGAGTTAAATATCCATTCGAATCTTCCAAAACATGATAGTTGTTAAAAAATTGAGAGAGGATTTTGTATATGGGCTCGTTTTTTATAAAAACCTCTTTTGGTTTCCTAAAATACATCTCTAGCTTCTCGGAATCGGTGCCCAAAAATCATGACTAAAACATGAAATTTTTAAATCTGAAAAATGACCTATAAAAATTGACTCAAATATCCCAAACCATGACACCTGTGCAAAAATTGGAAGAATTTTTTGTAGATGAACACATGCTTGAAAAAAACCTCTTTTGTTTTTCAAAAATTCTTCTTGATCTGTTCAAAAATTGCGTCCAAGTATATGACTAAAACAGGAAAATTCGCAGCGAATTGGGGGTTTTCTGCACAATTCGCAGTGAACTGGTTCGCTGCAAATTATTTTCAATGGGAAATTCACAGCAAATTATTTCGCCGTGGATTCTCTATTCTTCACCATGATTCGATCCAAAGCACCCTGTTCACAATCTGGTCCAAGAAATCAATAACAAACTGAAGTATTTCACAGCGTCTGGAGAATTTGCAGCGTCCTTTGTTTTTGCAGCAGGTAATTCATGGTGATTCTCTAGAACATGACTAGGTGAAAATTACAAAAAAAAGACTATGGTTTATGAATCTTATCCTGGAAAATGACCGACTTATCATTGAAATCATGACCAACAGTGTAGATTGGGGATAGAGACTAAAAATGACCATGGACTCTATAACTGACAATAACTCTTTTGATCTGAAAAAAAATTTGAACTAATACTAGTTCGATGACCCTTAGTGCATTACCATGCACTAACATTGGCTTTCTTTGAGCCTTTTCTTGACTATCCTATTGTTTATGGTGCTCTTTTTCTTTCTTCTCTTTCTCTCTTTAAATCCTTGCAAGCCTTATTTTTTCGACCTCAACAATCATTGCAACCTTCCTCTCACTTGAAAGTTCCTTCTTCTTATCTCTCAGTTCTTGCATCTCTTTTTTCTTTTGCTCTGCAACAACCAATAGTTTTATGTAATCATCGGAAGTGAGTAACTGCGAACTCTTCCTCAACTGAAGGTCATCTGCTGGTCCTCTCATAGCCTTTTCTACCACTCTCTCCACTGGTAACCTTAGGAATGAATTGAGTGTAGTACCCTTAGCGGGGCTATGAGTAACATCTGGGCCTTGTGTTACATCTGCATCGTCTCCTTCAAATGGTTCTTGACCGCCTAGAACACCTTCTTCTAAACCCTCGACATCCACATAATAATGGAAAAATTCGTTGATCAATAATGCTGGGTGTGAAGGCATGTTCATGCTTTCTTCGTTGGTATTTGTAACAATATGTTTGTTCATATTCATCATGGCCTCCACTAACCATTTAGGTTGTTTCATTTGGTTTGGTAGTGTCACCTGCTCCTCATTGCTTCGCAATGCTTGGTAACCTTGGATCAAATTCCTTTCAGCAAATTCATTACGAACTTCATTTGCAGAGCTTGTACATGTTTCATGTGCAGTTTGAACAGCTTCTATGGCATCTTTCATAGCTTCATTTTCATATTCAGTAGTGCTGACTTGTTCATCGCTATCACCCAATGGTTGGCAATTTCCTTGAGAGAGGGATAACATGTTGTCTGCGACATTTGCATCTTCTGCTGCATCATCTGCATCTTCTACTGCATCATCTGGATCTTTTGCATGTTGAAATATTGTAACTTCTAAGAATATTATATTTGTACTTTATTATTCCAGAGATGTTTCATTCCTCCGTGAAGACCTTATTATATATCCGGATATGTTTATTCCTCCGTCGGAATGTGGTAACTTGGGTTATTAGACTTCCCTAGTGGTGGTCGGCCTTGTATGTGTTATGTGGGTCAAAGGGTTATTAGACCACCCTAGAGGGGTTGGCCTAGTCAATTGTAATGGGGTGTTTAACCCAATGGTTAAGTTGGGGCCGACCTAGTTAATATAAAAGACAAGTCGGAGATGTGTATAAATAGAGGAGGTGTGTTCCTCATTTAACACACACACACTCACTTGTGAATAGCGCATAGGTGAGGGAGAGGCCTTCTATGGAGGAGGAGGAGCTCATGTCTAGGGTTTGCATCTTTGTATTTTCTAGTCATATATATTGAGGAAGCTTTGCTGGGTTTTCTACCCAATGAGGGTTTCCTAGGATAAATCTGTGTCTCTTGTGTTTATGTTGTGCTTGTTGTTCTTTCAGTGATCCTGTATATGCTATTGTTGTGAAATGAAATGCAATTCTGATATTTTCTGTCTTAGCATATTGAATCTTAACATGGTATCAGATCTAACCTAAAGGAAGGAAATGTATGGCACTTGGGTGTGTGCAAGAAGATGAGGGTCACTTTAGATGTAATGCTACTTTTCTCAAATCTCGTTCCTGATACCTAAAACATAACGCGTTTCTGATATTTACCACCTGCCATGGTAAGACCCGAGCCTAACATGTCATTGGACATGTAGGCTAGGTAACCATAATGCGTATGCGTTATGTAGTTACAAAACGCGTACGCGTTATGTAGTTAAAAATCGCGTACGCGATATGTAAAACTAAAAATGAATTTAAAAACACAGTCCCGACGATTGCCGACCACCCGCGACACTCACGCATCAGAAACTCGAATAGAGGTGAAATTGACCTGGACGAGGACGGTTTGTGGCCCACTCAACTATCCGTGTTGCTCGATTTAGCTGGAGGGGAGACAAATTCACCAGTGCATTCTCATCTAGTCAGGTAATTCATTCACCCATACCATTTTTTTGTGATTTTTTAATCCAAATTTTTTTTTTTTATTGTTAACCTAGTTTTGTAATATTGATAAAATTGGGAATAACCCAATTTCTAATTAAATTCACACCTCCCTCAACCAAGATTAGTGAATAATTAAAATGAAACCCTTTTCAAAAACTCAAAAATTCATAATCAAACCAAAAATTGAAAAAAATAAAACTCCCCCCTTTCTATAATGTATTCATCTAAGTCACCCGACACGAGGACACGGGACACGAGTGTCCCCACCAGGCTTCAAATTTGAAGCCTTCAGGCCACTTCAAATTTTACCCACACGTCATAGAAGGCCACTTCAAATTTTACCATGCAAAAAAAATTTAATTTCATGGTAAGCCCTTCAATAATTAAATTAACCACTACTGTTTAAAATTGCAACAGAAGGGTAGCTTCAAATTTCACCCATCAACAATTTTTAGTGGGAAATTGGGAATGCGGCTACTAGCTAGGTGACTTGGGAGTGGGACTTGGTTACTCTCCAATATCCACGTGTTCGATCATCCATGGATCATGGACCATTGGGCCTCTAATAATATCATTGAGCAACTTACGTGGACGGGCTTACACTGAGTAGCCCATGGCTTGAACACTTCAAAGTTCTCGTGTTTGTAGCGAGCGCTTACGTGTTTAACACATTTAATGGCATCAACAAAATTATTAAACCTGGAAGGTGGCTCACACGTGTTGTTGCTAGCGGGCTTACCAAGTTACAAGTTATCACATACCAATTCGTGAATGCTGACTCCGTGAGTTAATTGAGTATTCAATGTATAATATATTATGTTAATGTGCCCCCGCGAATTTGGCATTTTAGACAAAATCCACAATCCATAAAATTCTTGTAATGTTGCAGGTTGTTGCTCCTGCCCGTGGCCCCTACCTATAGCCCTGTGTTTTCTTTGTTGTATCAAGTTAATCCTACCGTCTACGGCTCCCAGCCTCACACCCTGTGTTTTCTTTGTTGTATCAAGTCAATCCTGCAGCTCCTGAGTTCCACCTTTTGTTTTCTTTGTTGTATCAAGTCAATGCTCGAATTCCATGCTTCCATGGCTCCGACCATCAATATATAATATTGCATGAATAGAAACAAGCTTTTTCTTATACCCCTATTCCACTGTGGTTGAGCTACTTCCAAGTTCCACCTACCCTATTTCCTCCAGTCCTCCAGGATAGTTTGTGGAGCGAAGCTGGCAATGCCAGCCTGCCATAAACATATTTAAAGAAATTCGTTTTCTTTGAGGAGCTCAACTTCAAGGCTGACTAGATTTTTGACATCCTATGAATTTACAGGTCTGCTATATCCACTGAAAAATAAAGCCTCTCAACTTTACTACGTCAGTAAACATTGAAATTTTGATGTACTATTACATTTTCAAATGAAAAGAATAACTTATTATTAATAAAAAAATCAAATCATATTAATATATTAATGAATTTGAATTTAGCTTCCCAATATTAAAATAAATTATACATTTTAAATGATCCACAACCAAATATTATCCTGAGAAGGAAATGGAAAAAAAGGAATTTCCTCAACACAACATGCTATTTCCTTATGATGATGCTTTTACGTTTATGATTACCAACCTTGGAATCAGGTTTGGTTATCCGAAGGTGTAATATCTTCTAAGCTAAGTAAATAGGTAGGGATGTTGGTATTGATATAATTATGACAAAGTTTTATAAAGGATTAGGAACAATTCTGTTGGCTTGTAGATGACATATTTATTGATAAAAAGCTTGTCGTTATGAGATAATGACATCATGCCTCAAAAACATGTCCCATACAATCTAATGTTAATGGGCGCTCTACATAGAAATTGGAATGTCAACATTTGTGAGTAAAATAAATATGTGGATGATTTTGGCCTACTACAACTTTAATATATTGAGTGGATTGATAACCTTCACAATTATATAAGAGATTGTAGCTATGACTAGGAGGAGAGTTAACAATGCAACAAAATCAAGTAATCGAATTTTGTGCATAAAATGAACATAAGACTCCCACCAAATTTCACTGAATCTACGTCTTAACAAAAGAACTCATCGTTTCACGGGATTCCACCCCATCAATCCTTTTAACAGTAATGGCCATAACAGTTGCTATAACCCTAGCGTGAGAAAAATCAATCGAGCTACGCATGACAATACTTGAAACCAGACTTTTTGAACTCCCTATTACGTCATAGGAATCAATACTACTTTCTCCACAACATGTGGCACCCTCAATATCTTCCATCACCGTAATTTACATTTGATAAAAAACTTGTTCCCAAATAGTAATTACCCCATTCTTTGCTCTAAAAAGGCCTCGGTTAACCTAGAATCCAATCCATGCAACATGAACACATCCATATATACACATAGAATAAATATTAATAAATTTCTCATAGCCCTTCAATAGTGTTCAATATCTCATAGCCCTTCATAGTGAAATGGGACCCCACCCTTCAAATTTGATCCCTGGTCCCCACTAGACACGGTGACCCCCGGAATTATGACACGTAGGACACGGTGACCCCCAGAATTAATATATTTTTAAAATATATTAAAATTTAAAAATATAGACATATAGATCATCCAATAAAATTTAACATTTACAATTACAAATATTCAATAGAAATTACATTTACAATTACAAATATGAAATATTCAATAGAAATTAGATCATTCACAAATCACAACACATTTGTCATTCACAATCACAAAACATAATGAGACATTGAGACACATAGATGCAAACTCATCACTGCCCTGATCCTCCTCCTCCATGCCTGAATCAACAAACTCATCACTGCCTTGATCCTCCTCCTCCTCCTCTCTGCCAATCTGACTAACTTACTTTTTAATTGTCAAATGTTTAATTTTAAGTTTTAAATGTATGTAAGTGAATGCCATTAAATTGCTTATGTGATTTTTATTTAATACATGTTCAATTTTGAAGAGACGTCATTATATACCATGTATATGTTTCTAATGATTTTCGTATTAATGTCTTTATTGCAGTTGCGGCTATGGATACCAATGCCGAAATATTGATTGAGCTTGCCCAATTGAGGGGCATAAGTGCAGCTTTTAGTGGTGGCGACAAGATTCGCCGTTCACTTGCATCAACCTTGGATGCAATTGTGGACACCATTTCACAATCTACGAATGTCCTATATGATATTGCATCTTACAGAGAAAGAAAAAGACAACAATATGCTGATGGGCTAGATTACAATGCAGTAAAAAAGTTGAAAATATCCAAAGAGCTTATATTTGCATTGTTTAGGGACCCTCGGACGGGGGAAATCCCAAATGCAAGCAAGCCGCATATCTCCATTGAGTGGTGCACATTTCAACCATTTATTGATAACTGGATGGACAGATGGTACATGGTTTTTGATATGCCACCACACAACAACAGGGAAATTTCCTTATATTTCCTTCGAAAGATGTACGCAGAGTTCGTGTTGCATAAACACGTTAACTATTTTGACATCTTACAGTTTCAGGGGATCGGTGGGGGGATGCCCCAAAATCGACCCAATGCCAGGCTTCGAGACCAGGATCGCCCTATCCCTGCACCTCGCAGGCAGTTGCCTGGGCCAGATGTCCCACCAGCACATCGCATTATTCCGCAGACACGGGATGCATTTTTGAGTTTGGCACGGGCGGTTGTTCGCCATGGCACGATGGTTCAACATATGGGTGAGGAAGGGACATCTGTCCCTGGTGTGGTACACACACCAGCTCGTCACCATGCAGGACCATCATGACCATCCACTAGTGCAGGACCATCGACACATCCCCATCCTAGTACTGATCCTCACGAGTGCACATCATGTGGTCGTCCCTGTTATGAATGGAGTGAATGAATAATTTAAATTAAAAACATAAAAATGACAATATATTATTTTATAAAAAATGTGAAAGGATTTTCTTTATGAATTATGAGTACTTTACTTGAAAATGATAAAATATTATTTTATGAGAAAGTGTGAAAGAAAAAAAAGTATGAAAAGACATTCATTATGAATACTTTACTTGAAAATAACAATAATATTATTTTATGAAAAAATGTTAAAAGGACTTTCATTATAAGTACTTTACTTTATGACTTAAAAATACTTATACCACTACCTTGGTTAATTATGAGTTTTCATCCACCATAGAAAATTTGACAAATAAACATTCTTAACTTATGCAATGCCACCTCAACCATAAGAGATGTTGGTTGATTTTTATAGTATATTTTCTTTATTTTAAGGTCCATTTTTGACCTCAAAATTTCTCTAATAGTTAATAATTAAATAAAACTTTGTCTGAATAAATACCCTAATAAATAAATAAGACTTTGTTTGGACCTCCATGGTGTTATCGAAGACGGTCCGTGAAATGAGTACGTGCGAGAAAGGACATCCATGATGTTATCAAGACAGTTGGTGAAATGAGTAAGTGCGAGAAGACCAGATACCATAGTAACTAATTACATAATTTTTATTTTGGTGAAATTAATAGGTGCGAGAAGACCAGACACCCTAATAATTCAATAGTGAATATTTTAATTATAGAATTTTTATTTTGGAATTGGATTATGAACAAATTAAATATACTTTTAATCACAAAACTTAATTTTCATAGAAAAATGGCTACAATTGGTCAATTCTACAATTTTCATCCTCATCGAAGAATGGCCAAAATTGATTGATTCTACAATATTCTTAATGGTGTACACTAAACATATGAATAATATTTAACCCATTATCTTTGAATTCAAGTTTATTTAAATTTCAATTCAAAATATCTTAATTAGAATTTTTATTTTGTAAATCAATTTTGGACAAATTAAATATAGTCACAAAAATCGAAGAATGGCTCCAATTGGTTTATTCTACAAATTCATCCGCATCGAAGAATGGCTAGAATTGATTGATTCAATAATATTATTAATGGTGTCCAGTAAATAGATGGATAATATTTAACCCATTACCTTTGAATTTAAATTCAATGTTTTGGTAATTTTGGATAAGTTTGCACATACTTTTGAGTAGTCACATTAGTTTTAATGCTCAACTAATCATGGTAATGATGGAATGTTGGAAATTATCCTACATGCATTATGAGAGAAATATTTTCCTATTATTATTCAATATATAATATGAAAAAAAATGAAAAAGCATTTATCCCATATATATTTTAGGATGTTATTCTTTCTTTCATACTTCTTGGTATATAATAAAAGTGAATAAAAGTCTTTGAACATACATTAAGAATTATCTCATATTTATACTATATTAGTTAAGGCTTTTGAATTTCCTTCCTCGCATTACAAAATATTTTAAGTTAATATTATAATACTCTTGGAATGTAGTATGCTATATTAGACACAACGTTAATTTTACGACAATGATCCACGAAAATATTTGAGGTAGTAGTCCTAGTTTGTATATTCTTGTTATTCCATTGTTTTATATTTATGGCTTGCTGATATTGAAGCCCTCAATGTCAACGCCCACTAAATAGATAACTTCATGGTATATGTGTTTATGTATCAATTAAAAATATAAGGTAGTCTATGGTTTCATCAATGTGTTATAGATATTCTTTATGTTGGGTATTATCACTTTAAAAGAAGAGTTTTTTCAACCATAAATCGCCAAATTTTGATTTCCACAAGGAATCAAGAATGACCTAAAAATACCAAAGCAGCTGCGTGGCTTGTGCTCAAAGAAAAGCTCGCGGAACAAATTTTATCATATCTTCATATTGGAAACCATGTTGTGCTCAAAGAAGCTCGCGGGACAAATTTTATCATGTTGGAAACCATGTTTTTTTAAACCACATTCACTTCAGAAAACCATATTCATTTCTGGTTCTCAACTTTACTGGTTTCGAAGAATCATCACGAATATCAACTTTACTGGAATACTGGAATAGACACTCACATGACATTCGAGGAAGCTGCAAGGAATGTCATGGGAAAGACAGCAGAATATTGCACTTGTTAAAGTTTTAAGATTGATTATTATTATATTAATAAGGAGATACCGACTCTTTGGGATGGTGCCGTCTCGTGAGTCGGGTTCAAAAGTACTTTCAAGGTTCGAAGAATTATCACCAATATCAACTTTACTGGTTTCGAAGAATTACCACCAATATCAACAATAAAATGACTTTGGATACTGGAATAGACAGTAACATGACTTTCGAAGAAGCTGCAAGGATACTTTATTGGTTGGAAAAGTAAAAGGCCGAATCATCACTAATACAGCTCTATTGGTTTCGAAGAATTATCACGAATATCAACTTTATTGGTTAGAAAAGTAAGAGACTTTGGATACTAGAATAGACAGTGACATGATTAATGATACCGACTCTTTCGGTGCAAACAACAAAAAATATTCCACTTGTCGATAAAGTAAAAGGAAATATTATGAAAGAGGTCTTCAAAGAGATTTGTATTATAGTTTTAAGAATGATTATTATTATATTAATTAATAATACCGACTCCTTCGGCGTAGATTCCCCTGTCAGTAAATGAAAGATTATGAAAGGGTGTCAGCTAAATGATTTACCAACACTCACTTTCCAGGTTTTCAAAGGGATTTGTATTTAGTTTTAAGAATGATTATTAATCCAGTTTTATGGGTTGAAAAAATGATTATTAATCCATGGGTTTTATGGGTTTTCAAAGGGATTTGTATTTAGTTTTAAGAATGATTATTAATCCAGTTTTATGGGTTGAAAAAAATATTTAGCTTGTGAAAAAATAAAAATTAAGGTTAGGGTTTTGAAAATGATCGGTTAAGGAAAGGTTTCAAAATTGAGTATCATTATGAATTATATTTAAAAAATTGGTTTTGGAAAGAAAAGTAAAATAAAATATGGAAAATCACTTCAAACAAATTTGTGAACTACGATTCCATAGGGGAGAGACACTAGTGGTGGTGTTCCCTCCACGAATCCATCATGGAGTCCACGTGGAGGCCCACTTGGCATACGGCGAGGACATGCCGGAAAGCTTGCCACGTGCCCACCTCCAACCTATCTTTTGACAACTGTCTAAACAAGCATTAAAGTGGTTTTGCTAGGATTTTTGGAGGGGGTTTTGTGTAGTGTAGTTTTGAGTGGGCCCGATGGGTGATTGCCTCCCCCCCAGTGGTTGTGTGGCCTTTTCCTCTCGATGGTTCGTCTTCAGATTTACCCTCGATCATTGTTCCCTGGTTCGAGGTTCTCCCTCTTTGATGGTTTAGGAAAAATGGTTCAAAGTGCGGTGAAGGAAGGTTCCTGTGGCGGATTTGTGCATTGTTCTTGAGTGTTCCTATGAGTATTCGACCCGTCGTCGGCCCTGGAGCAGCTCGACACCAGGTAATTGCTCCTTGTTTGCGTGTTGTCCACTACATTTTTAGTTTTTTTGCAACTTGACTCATAAGCATCACATGTTTGTTTGCAGGTGGAGGTTGGCTACAGAGCTAGTTTGTGGAGCTTTGTTGGGAACTGTGTGTGGAGCCTCGGTATGGAGTCTTTGTTGGTGTTTTGGTTGTGATTCCCTAGTCTAGGCGTCTAACCCTACCAGTCGATGACTCGCTACGTTTTTCACCAACACCTCAACTACTGGATGGAATCTGTTGTGCTCTTGTGTCAATTTCGAGTTTGCTTACCCTTTGTGTTTTGAAGCACTTCATGACTCTCTTTGGAGATTTGTAAGATTTTTACCCTAATTGCGGTTTTAAACCCGTTGCATGGTGGTTTTAATGGTGGTTTCAATGCTTTTTCTTCCGCTTCCCCATGGGTTTGTGGGTTTCATGATTAAAATTTCTTATAATTTTTAATGAATTGTTAAAAATGTTTGGATTAAAATTTTAGCACATGGTTTTAATTCGGCTTCTCCGCGACTTAAAAGGATTTACAGTAGGGTTATGAAAGGAATTGTTTTTTTTTAATGTGACCGCCACCTTTGTGCATTTCCGGTCCCTATAGAAATTTGAACTCGTTATTTGTGCATTTTTTGCCATAGTAGGCCTTGGTTGTATTGTGGCAAGCTAGACTCGGTTTTTTGCAGGGACCGTATTTATTTGGGTGGCAGGCTTCACTGTAGGTATTAGGACTTCATCAATTTGAAGAGACTTGGCCAAAACAACTCTATGGGAAGGGCCCTGCCAAAACCCTAGCGAATAGTTGGGATTTGTTTATGGATTGCATGCAATAACTTGGTGTTTGTTTGTGGGATTCCATCATTTGTTTGCCCCAAATCGTGACTATTATGTAGCACCCTTCTATTCGTACCCTTTGGTTTGGGAGGATTATACCCTTGTATTTGCATCTCTTGAGGTTTAATTCATTCAAATTGTTTCAATGTTATGGTAATTTGGTCACAGTTATGGTAATTTGGTCATGCGAATATATGGTAATTGTTTCAATGTTATGGTAATTTTGTCACAGTTATGGTAATTTGGTCATGCGAATATATGGTAATTGTTTCAATGTTATGGTAATTTGGTCACAGTTATGGTAATTTTGTCATGCGAATATATGTGATTTGATTGTGGGATTTCGAGTGAATAGTTGGGATTTGTTTGTGGATTTCATGTGAAAACTTGGCATTTGTTTGTGGCCTTCCATCATTTGCTTGATCATGGTTGTGACTATTATGTAACACCCTTGTATCCATACCCTTTGGTTGGGAGGATTATACCCTTGTATTCAAGTCTCTTGAGGTTTTATGCATTCGAATTGTTTCAATGTTATGGTAATTTGGTGATAGTAATGAATTATGTAATCCAATTTAATGGTGAAAACAATGATGTTGTAAGGGATTATGGTCTTTCTATGTAACTTGGTCCCTCCAATCAAATATGTAATGTAATGTAATTGTATTTCTTGTGTTCATCTTCTATGTAGTTTGGTGTTGAAATGAATTCTATAATGTAATCTAATGGTAATTGAAATGTTGTCCTTCAATGAAATTGGTCTTTGAATTTGTATTGGTAAACTTGAAAACTAAGAAATAATCAGATAATGCATTGCAAAACCAATTAAGGGTAACGAAACTTCAGTTTATATTAGTAGTATTGGAAAACATAGTCATGAGTTTCAAATAGGACTAGGAACTAGGAGACATAGGGTACCAAAGCCCTTATGGATTGGATTTGATTACAACAAAACAATTCCTAGTTTCCAAAACATTGTCGAGGTATCAAAATCCACATTGGATGTGGTTAGACATAAGCACCAAACATATTCCCTCATGTGTAGGTTGATTGATTACATTTCCCATTGTAGGGTTCCCCGCATTTGCATCACCCACGCGGGTTGAAGTGCTAACATTTGCATGATCTGATTGGGTTGAGTTGCCTACACTTGCATGAGACGAATGGTTTGAGAATCCTACATTTTCTTGAGGCCAGTTTTCTCCTTTCCACCATGGAGGGATTGAAAATCAATAGTTTTGACTTGACCTTAGCATCCCTATATTAACTGGAGGACTTGGAAAAGCATATATCGGATTAAGCCCCCCACTGCAATGAAGAAGGTGGGGCGCAATAGGAGTAGGGTGGTATTGGGGTACTTGGATGTTTATAAGGTATTGGAATAAATGTGTATTATCCACAATTTGATTAACTGAGTTGGACACCATCTACTCCTCCATCCTATGCTCATCCTCTTGTGGTCTTTGTTGTGCCTGTTTCCTGGGCTGTATAAGAAAAAACCCTAAGGTAACCTTTTCAAACCACTTGAGGAACGGAATTGGACTTTTCCCAACCAAAGAGCGCTCTGTCAATACAAATGAAACTTAGAAGGTCAGAACTGGAATGAATATAGAAGTTTTGATAAATTTGGTGGTTGAGTTTGCAAGATGAACCATTGGGCATGCAGTCAAAAGATAAATAATCAACTGATTCATCAAATTGAAGGATGGAATGAACCTTCACAAGAGCAAGGTATCCTATGCAAGTATTTTTTACAATTATGTTGTAGTATGGAAATTAGAAATGAGATAACAACCCATTACATCTGAAACATCTAACTGAGGATGAATTTCAAGCATGACTTTAGAAGAAATTGATGGAGCATTCAATTGCTATGAACAGAGCATCAACCACAAGATGAATTATGTTCATATATATCCAATTAAATACTAGAAGGAACATACATTAAATGGAAAGATAACTCAAGAAAAACATGAACACAGGAATCACAATGCCAGATTACAAAGACACGAGAATCCTTGGAAGTAAAACACTACAACTTCATTCTGAAATATTTTCTATTAAAAGTTCACAATTACAGCCAATAGTCTCACCAAAACGACCCCAAACCTATCTTTCTTCATCTATATGTACAAAAATATTACAAAGGCTTCAAGAGGATTCGAAATCCCTTGAATTTCTAAAAATAGAAAACGGTTTCAAAACAGTTAATATAAAATCAGTTTGTTTCTTAACAAATAGGAGTTAAATATCCATTCGAATCTTCCAAAACATGATAGCTATTAAAAGACTGAGAGAAGATTTTGTATATGGGCTCATTTTTTATAAAAACCTCTTTTGGTTTCCTAAAATACATCTCTAGCTTCTCGGAATCGGTGCCAAAAAATCATGACTAAAACATGAAATTTTTAAATCTGAAAAATGACCTATAAAAATTGACTCAAATATCCCAAACCATGACACCTATGCAAAAATTAGAAGAATTTTTTGTAGATGAACACGTGCTTGACAAAAACCTCTTTTGTTTTTCAAAAATTCTTCTTGATCTGTTAAAAAATTGCGTCCAAGTATATGACTAAAACAGGAAAATTCGCAGCGAATTGGGGGTTTTTTGCACAATTCGCAGTGAGCTGGTTCGCTGCAAATTATTTTCAATAGGAAATTCACAGCAAATTATTTCACCGTGGATTCTCTGTTTCTTCACCATGATTAGATCCAAAGTACCTTGTTCACAATCTGGTCTAAGAAATCAACAACAAACTGAAGTATTTCATAGCGTCTGGAGAATTTGCAGCATCCTTTGTTTTTGCTGCATGCAATTCGCGGTGATTCTCTAGAACATGACTAGGTGAAAATTACAAAAAAAAGACTATGGTTTATGAATCTTATCCTCGAAAATGACCGACTTATCATTGAAATCATGACCAACGGTGTAAATTGGGGAGAGAGACTAAAAATGACCATGGACTCTATAACTGACAATAACTCTTTTGATCTGAAAAAAAAATTTGAACTAATACTAGTTCGATGACCCTTAGTGCATTACCATGCACTAACAATGCCTTTCTTTGAGCCTTTTCTTGACTATCCAACTGTTTATGGTGCTCTTTTTATTTCTTCTCTTTCTCTCTTTAAATCCTTGCAAGCCTTATTTTTTCGACCTCAACAATCATTGCAACCTTCCTCTCACTTGCAAGCTCCTTCTTCTTATCTCTCAGTTCTTGCATCTCTTTTTTCTTTTGCTCTACAACAACCAATAGTTTTATGTAATCATCGGAAGTGAGTAACTGCGACCTCTTCCTCATCTGAAGGTCATCTGCTGGTCCTCTCATAGCCTTTTCTACCACTCTCTCCACTGGTAACCTTAGGAATGAATTGAGTGTAGTACCCTTGGTGGGGCTATGAGTAACATCTGGGCCTTGTGTTATGTCTGCATCGTCTCCTTCAAATGGTTCTTCACCGCCTACACCACCTTCTTCTAAACCCCCGACATCCACATAATAATGGAAAAGTTCGTTGTTCAATAATGCTGGTTGTGAAGGCATGTTCATGCTTTCTTCGTTGGTGTTTGTAACAATATGTTTGTTCATATTCATCATGGCCTCCACTAACCATTCAGGTTGTTGCATTTGGTTTGGTAGTGTCACCTGCTCCTCGTTGCTTCGCAATGCTTGGTAACCTTGGATCAAATTCCTTTCAGCAAATTCATTATGAACTTCATTTGCAGAGCTTGTACATGTTTCATGTGCATTTTGAACAGCTTCTATGACATCTTCCATAGCTTCATTTTCATATTCAGTAGTGCTGACTTGTTCATCGCTATCACCCAATGGTTGGCAATTTCCTTGAGAGAGGGATAACATGTTGTCTGCGACATTTTCATCTTCTGCTGCATCATCTGCATCTTCTGTATGTTGAAATATTGTAACTTCTAAGAATATTATATTTGTACTTTATTATTCCAGAGATGTTTCATTCCTCCGTGAAGACCTTATTATATATCCGGATATGTTTATTCCTCCGTCGGAATGTGGTAACTTGGGTTATTAGAATTCCCTAGTGGGGGTCGGCCCCGTATGTGTTATGTGGGTCAAAGGGGTTATTAGACCACCCTAGAGGGGTCGGCCCAATCAATTGTAATGGGGTGTTTAACCTAGTGGTTAAGTTGGGGCCGACCTAGTTAATATAAAAGACAAGTCGGAGATGTGTATAAATAGAGGAGGTGTGTTCCTCATTTAACACACACACACTCACTTGTGAATAGCGCATAGGTGAGGGAGAGGTCTTCTATGGAGGAGGAGGAGCTCATGTCTAGGGTTTGCATCTTTGTATTTTCTAGTCATCTATATTGAGGAAGCTTTGTTGGGTTTTCTACTCCATGAGGGTTTCCCAGGATAAATCTGTGTCTCTTGTGTTTATGTTGTGCTTGTTGTTCTTTCAGTGATCCTGTATATGCTATTGTTGTGAAATGAAATGAAATGCTGATATTTTCTGTCTTAGCATATTGAATCTTAACATGGTATCAGATCTAACCTAAAGGAAGGAAATGTATGGCACTTACGACACTTGCTTCACTTGCGACAATTTGAAGGTTAGGGTTTTGTATAGAAAAAACCAGTCATCGTGGAACTTTCGCTATAAATCCATTTTGGTGAAGGTTCAGGATCTTAAACCTTTAAAGGTCGTATACAACATCCCCATGTACCTTGTGTCCAAAGGACAACCTCATATTCATTGTACTTTGTGAGTTATGATCAGTACAAGTTAGGGTTTCTTCCTTTTCCAGATCTCAGTCATAATCAGGTGACCTAGGAAAAAAGGTCATAACTTGGGCTAGGAAGCTCCAAATGAAATTTAGTAAAAAGTGACAAGTAGTGCAAAAACTGTATTATCTCAGGGAACTTTTTCAGAGGCCGAAGTTGAGCCAGTGACACGTGGCACGTCGTACAAGTTCGCTCTCCTGTTTTATCCCATAAACAGGTCACGTTGTGACACTTGGCATAACTCTCTCTCAGTGAATCTAATTGAGGTCAGACCTACGGGGTTGGAAAGAAGACAGGTCGAGATACCACAGGAAAAAGTTTTAGACCCTGTGGATTCGTAATTTCGGAGTTACACCAGAAACAATCAGGTTCATATTTCTGTCAAAATAGATTTGGATTTTGAGCACCTTCATTTTTGAATCGTCACTACTGTGGAAAATTAGGTTTTCGAAGAAAGTTGGAATTTTTGGAACTGGAGTCCATGGCTGAATGCTACTCATCAAAATCAAAATTTAGAGACCAAGATCGAATTTTTTGGTTGGGTAGAAGACCGGGCTTGATCAATCCCCAGTTTGGGATTTTGATCAGAAAGGTGGAAAATTAGGGCTTCTGCAAAAGTTGGAATTTTTGAAGTCTATGACTACGGCTGGAAGCTCCTCAGAAAAATAAGATTTTAGAGCTTTGGATCGAACCTTTTTATTGGGAAAAAGGGTGGGCTTCATCAAACCCTAGTTCGGGATCCTGTCCAGAAGATCTAGAAGTTTCAAAGGCAATTTTGAGGGGTCAAATTTTGGAGATTTCAAAATTGAAGTATGCTAGTTTGATCAACTTAGCAAGGCACATCTTTCCATCCATTCAGAAGTGTGAAAGTTGAAGTTTGAATTTTTAGGGTTTCTCTGACAAACCCTAATCGAGCTCCAGTTTCAGGGGGAGATGAGGCTAAGGCCTTACATAAGAAGACTACACGAAATCTCGGCAGGAATGACTTAAGAAGATACAGGTATGTTTTGAAATATGATTCTTGATTAAGTTCATATTATTTAGGTTAGTGCAATCTTGATTAATGTAAAAGTATGAATGCATGAGAATGATAGAAGACATTCTTTGATCAAGGTTATATGATTGTACTAATGCACCTATGGTGTTGTATGAGGATGATGTTGTATGCTAACAAAAGACAGGTACATCAAGAAAGACAAATCAAGTTGTATGACCATGATGACATAAAGACAAAGACTTATCCATAGTCTTTAGAAGCTCTACTTATAAGGTATGTATGATTTATTTCTACTATGCTTAACTTATGAGGTATGTAGGTTACTATCACAAGGTCTCTAAATCATTGAAGAGACTAAAGATATTGTTTGGGTATGTTAGAAATAAATAAGCATGTATCTAATCCAGGTATGTCTTCCTATGTTAGAATCCTACTTTGTGTTAGGATCTTAGATACCCATGTATTGAATGATCATGACCATACATATTCAAGATTATTTTGATAATATTGAGATTATACTAATGAATGTATGTTTGTGTATGAGATCATGAGGATGACACTAGTGCACACTTGAGCATGCATAGTGGTACAGAATGAATAGAAAATCAAGCGGGAGGCAACCACACAACCATAAAAGATAAGTATTTGAATTGACATGAAATAGTAAATGATATTGCTTGGAATAGTTGTATGCACATTTAGAATGTATCATGCATAGTGTGAGCATTCATATGGCATTGAACAATATACTACCAATATGTATATGATGGGTAAGTTGGACAAACATTCCATTGTTGTTTGTCTAGAATGAAACCTCTTTGTTGACATGCTGAGAGCTGTGCACGCTCTCGGTAGTATGTTCTGGTAGAGATGGAAGGCATCTAGATAGCCACTGTATGCATACAGGATATGGAAAAGTGTTGTGTCAAAGTATTGGTCAAGATTGTTGCATAACTATGAAAATCATATTTGTATGCATAATAGGTTATCATGTCAACATGATTTGATGATTATGAAGTATTACTAATCATGTACTTAATTTTGATTTGTAGGAAAGATCATGAAGAGTGATGAACACTAAACAAGTGATGGATGTTCAACAAGAAGACTTACAAATCAAACATAATATAGCAAGCTCGTGGCTAGAAGATTCTCTTAGAAAGAGGAAGAGGATCATGACGAGATGTTTGCTCCAAGTGGCATGATAAGACCATTCTCTTAATGGTGTAATTGAAGAAGAAGTGTGAATCAGGCTCTATATGGGTACTCATGATCGATAGTCATCTGATGAGCTTAATGGTCACCATGGGTAATGTGGATCTCAACCTTTGCTACAAGGTTGAAGATGGTTTCTATATACAGATGACATGGATGCAAGAAGAAACTCACCACAGAGTTTGAATGATATTGAGGCTCATATCAGTAGACCCATCTAACGAGAGATGGCACGGATAGATATGCAGAAGATCACTCAATGCAACGTGTGAATGATGTTCAGCCACAGAGGGAGAATTGACAGCTTCTTGACAAAGCTTGGGCTTTACCAGAAGTAAAGCTGATCCTAACCTTTACCGTAAGGTCATGGATGATGAACCTGTCATACTATTATTGTATGAGGATGATCTCTTTTTGACAAGGAATGAGAGACAGATCATGGAAAGCAAGAAGAAGATGGCTACAGAAGTTGAGATGAAAGATCTCAGATTGATGCATTACTTCCTAGGTGTGGAAGTATGGCAAGGCCCAGAAGGAATCTTTCTCAACCTGGGAAAGTATGCTGTGGAAATCTTGAGAAGATTTGATATGTTGGAATGTACATCCATGTCCACTCTCATGGGTTCCGACTTGAAGCTGTTCGTTGATGACTCATCAGAGTCAGTGGATGTGACTCTATACAGACAGATTATTGGGTCATTAATGTATTTGACAAATACTAGACCAAACATATGCTTTGTCGTAAATACCTTGAGTCAGTATCTAGTGGAGCCTAGAAGATTTCACTTAATAGCTCCAAAGAATGTGATGAGGTATCTAAAGGGTATGATAGATTTTGGTCTATTTTATCTTGGAGATCATGACTTCAGATTACATGGCTACTCAGATGCTGATTGGGCAGGAAGTGTCTCAGACAGGAAGAGTACATCAGGTGGATGTTATTGTCTTGGATCTTCCATGATCTCGTGGTTTAGCAGGAACCAGTCTACTGTGGCTCTCAGCACAACCGAAGTGGAATATATAGATGCTTGCTCTGCTAATTGCGAAGCGATATGGCTTCATAAGTTATTATCTTGTTTATTTGACTTAGAGATGGAACCCACTAAGATCCTGTGTGACAACCAGAGTTGTATCAAGATGACAGAAAATCCAGTGTTCCATGTTAAGTCAAATCACATAGAGATCCGATATTTCTATATACGGGATATGGTGCAGAAAGGAGCTATCAAGCTCGAGTATGTAAGCACTAACGAACAAGTTGTTGATATATTGACCAAACCTCTGTCTCGAGTAAAGTTTGAGTATTTTTGAGACAAGCTTGGTGTAGTTCAGAAGGACCCTCCTCGAAAGGGGGACTGATATGGTCGTTGATGATGAGATTGCCTGCATCAACAGTGAGGTCGATGATGTGGATACCTATATTGGTGATACCGATAGTGAGGTTGGTGAATGGTCCTTAGACAAGGTCTAAGTTGACGAGGGGATTGCATCATCCTTGAACACATGTTCTAAAAGGATTCGTAGACATATCCATGAAAGAAGAAGGATTGCATCATCCTTGAACACATGTTCTAAAAGGATCCGTAGACATATGTCTCCGAGAAAGAAGAGGGATTGCATCATCCTTGAACACATGTTCTAAAATGATCTGTAGACATATGTCTCCAAGAAAGAAGAGGGATTGCATCATATTTGAACACATGTTCTAAAAGGATCCGTAGACATATGTCTCCGAGAAAGAAGAGGGATTGCATCATCCTTGAACACATGTTCTAAAAGAATCCGTAGACATATGTCTCCAAGAACGTGGTCCTTAGTGGACAGGTGGGGATTGTATCTTCCCCGGACTTCGGTCCCAGAATTGATCCATAGACAAATGTCTTCGAGAATGAAGTCCTTAGTGGATAGGTGGGGATTGCATCTTCCCTGGACTTCGGTCCCAGAATTGATCCGTAGACAGATGTCTCCGAGAATGAAGTTCTTAGTGGACAGGTGGGGATTGCATCTTCCCTGGACTTCGGTCCCAGAATTGACCCGTAGACAGATGTCTTCGAGAATGAAGTCCTTAGTGAATAGGTGGGGATTGTATCTTCCCCGGACTTTGGTCCGAGAATTGACCCGTAGACAGATGTCTTCGAGAATGAAGTCCTTAGTGGACAGGTGTGGATTGTATCTTCCCCAGACTTCGGTCCCAAAATTGATCCGTAGACAGATGTCTTCGAGAATGAGGTCCTTAGTGGATAGGCGGGGATTGTATCTTCCTCGGACTTCGGTCCCATAATTTATCCGTAGACACATGTATCCAAGAATTGATGATAGGACTGCATCGTCCCTGGACTCTTGGTTCAAAATGTACATGATAGGAATTCATCGTCCCTGGACCCTTGGTTCAAAATGTATGTGATGGGATTGCATCGTCCCTAGACATGAGACTTGTGTTAAAGTGATAAGGAATGATCCTCCTGGAATTTGATCTAGATTACATCGTCCATAGACATGAGACTTGTCTTAAAGTGATAAGAAATGATCCTCTTGGAAGTTGATCTGGATTGCATCGTCCATAGACATGAGACTTGTCTTAAAGTGATAAGGAATGATCCTCCTGGAAGTTGATCTGGATTGCATCGTCCATAGACATGAGACTTGTCTTAAAGTGATAAGGAATGATCCTCCTGGAAGTTGATCTGGATTGCATCGTCCATAGACATGAGACTTGTCTTAAAGTGATAAGGAATGATCCTCCTGGAAGTTGATATGGATTGCATCGTCCATAGACATGAGACTTGTCTTAAAGTAATAAGGATTGATCATCCTAGAACTTGATCTAGATTGTATCATCCATGGACCTATGTCCTAAAGAGAGCGGGATTGATCATCCTGTAATTGGATCGCGTGTATTGCAGAGTATGCTACTATGATGATGCTATAGATCGAGCTGATCCAAATGTTGTAGATTGAGATGATCTAGATGCTGTAGATTGAGATGATCCAGATACTGATCGTTGATAACGATGCTGATGATCATATGATGCCGATGCTGATGATCATACGATGACGATGTTGATGATTGTATGATGACGATGCTGATGGTCGTATGATGACGATGCCGCTTATCGTGATTGAGAGATCCATATGATGCTGTTGATCAGAGGATCCGATGATGACGATGCTGTAGCTGTTCAAGTGCTGCAGAAGATGAAGACTCGATACGGAAGATGTTGATGTTCCAGTATTGAATATCTTAAAGATGTTTCAGTACCTTCTTGAGTTACTGATGATGATGTATAAAGAAAGCTTCCAATGATTTATAGATGTATCATGTATGATGTAGTCGATGACTCCTTGCTCCTGCAGATGTTGTTATAATATCCTTCTCGTTAAGGGGGAGTGTTGAAATATTGTAACTTATAAGAATATTATATTTGTACTTTATTATTCTGGAGATGTTTCATTCCTCCATGAAGACCTTATTGTATATCCAGAGATGTTTATTCCTCCGTCGGAATGTGGTAACTTGGGTTATTAGACTTCCCTAGTGGGGGTCGGCCCTGTATGTGTTATGTGGGTCAAAGGGTTATTAGACCACCCTAGAGGGGTCGGCCCAGTCAATTGTAATGGTGTGTTTAACCCTGTGGTTAAGTTGGGGATGACCTAGTTAATATAAAATACAAGTCGGAGATGTGTATAAATAGAGGAGGTGTGTTCCTCATTTAACACACACACACTCACTTGTGAATAGCGCATAGGTGAGGGAGAGGTCTGTTATGGAGGAGGATGAGCTCATGTATAGGGTTTGCATCTTTGTATTTTCTGGTCATCTATATTGAGGAAGCTTTGCCGGGTTTTCTACCCCATGAGGGTTTCCCAGGATAAATTTGTGTCTCTTGTGTTTATGCTATGCTTGTTGTTCTTTCAGTGATCCTGTATATGCTATTGTTGTGAAATGAAATGCAGTGCTGATATTTTATGTCTTAGCATATTGAATCTTAACACTACATGCACCTTAAAATCTTGGTTGCAATCCATATCATGGAAAAGAGCATCATTTCCTAGTGACCATATTCCAATACGCCTAAACCCAACCTTGATATTTGAGGGAGTGAGAGCCTTTCTCAATGCATTACTAGTAAGTTCAACTATTTCAAACCTTTTCACCTCTAGCCCTAGGTTCTTTTCCATCCACGTTCCTCTCTCAGACCCAAAAAAATCCTTGAATGGCGCAAACACACTCACATCAAGGGGTTGCAACCTATGGGTGGTATGTGCAAGCAAGGTTAGCAAATCAATGCCCATGGTGTTTTTCGCTTCAACTATTTGTAGGGATATGTTGCTGCCATGGCCATTGAATATCAACAAGTGACTTTTTTCACGTGATACACTACCTGGTATACGTGCAGCAAAGTGGCACAACCAATTCATAAACATTTCTTTGGTCATCCATGCTTTGGATGTGCAACCATGCATGCTCCCACTTCACAGTTTTTGATATAATTCTTCAACCTACTCTTTCCCTTGAACAGATAGAACCCAGGGATTGATGCACCAACTACATTTACACAACACAAAATGGTTATCCACTCCCTACTCTTGGGCATAATTTTTGGCACGTTCTTGCTACCTCTCCTCGCGATTACCTGCATGCCATAGTTCCTTCCAGCTTGTAACCTAGTCTCATCATAGTTTGTAATGTGCCTAACTCGGATGGGCACAGATTGTATGAATTTGAAAAATAGATAGCAATTTTTACATTGATTTATAACTTTCACAAGCAATTTGCATTCACACATTTATTATGAAAAATAGATGGTAGACAATACAAATAACTATGGATGCTATAGTAACTACTAAGAAACACCCAACAAGAACTTGGAAGTGATGCCAAACCAAAATGATGAATCTCCAGTGAAGACCCTATATGGATCCTCCTCCTTGTCTAGCTAGGGTATATTTGTCGCACAACCGAAACCAAACCAACAATAGAAGGTGTTTTCCAAACCCTAACGAAAAATCAGGATAACCCCTAGATAGTCACAAGAAATCAATGTCAAATAAAGGTCCCTAATGGATTAATGCCTCCCCTTTTATCTTCTTTTTTATCCCAATACCATGGGGAATACCATGGATCATCCAATACCATCCACTGAAATATCCCCTTTTTAATTAAATGAAACCTTAATATTATAATAATTGTGGGCCTAAGTGTCATCTAATAACCCTATGGAATGATCATTTGAAAATGGACATCATAGTCCTCCCTTCCCAAGATTGCTTGTCCTCAAGCAACACCTCCACAACCTATCACTCCTCTAAATGAAATTTAAAATGATACCATGGTCCCAAACCAGCTGAAAAGAGGTGAAGCATCCTCTACTCAATACATGAGTTTCCAAGGTACTGCAAAAATCTCTCGCCTCAATTTCAGCTACTGAAATCCCAGGGTCCTAAGAAAATCTAAAAAATATACCACCATGTTGACGATGTGCCACTCTAATCATAACTAGCTGACCGTCATTCCCCATATGCATCCTCATCTCTTAGAATTCTAAGCTGCAATCACCGGGGTCCCACACTAGCCTATAAAATATGACATATCCTCTACCCCTGTTGAGCCAAGCAATCATGGGTTGCACAAAATCATACTACTCCTCAATCTTGGTAACCTCAAATCAACGGTATTCTTAATGACTTTGTCAGGAGGTCTCCCTGGAGGAAACACTCCTAAGCTCCAATGTGCACTATTGTGTGTCTGTGTACTCTCATGTATACTACTGCATACAACCGTAACCTTATGCGCCATCCGGTATCATGTATGCGCTACTACACCCAACAGTCTATTGATGTAAGCTAAACATGTATCCTTGTGTGACTCCAAATCTATCATATACCTATCCACCCAATCCATGGATGCATACATTCTCATGCTAGCTGGTCCACACAGAATATGCTTAGCTATCTCCTCCATGGCTAAGCCTCTCTCCCACACAGGTGGCTCATGATCCTCATAATGCAAGATAAATTCCTCGTCAAACTCTGAATGCTCTTCATGTGGAAACATCATGAGAGACTCGTCCCTCAAACCCTAAGTGCCACTCATGCCCTCATGCATCATTGTTATCAAAGATGGTGGAGTTTTAGCTGCTATCAATGATGAAGAATGTGCCAAGCACATCTAATAAGGAAGCTCCTCAACCTCCCTTGCCTTGGCTTATACGAACTTAAGAGTAAGGTCTCTATCCATGAACAACTGCAAGTAATTAGACTTTATCTGCTCCAATGCTTCTTTGCAGATACCCAATTAGGTACTAGTGACCTTTCCTACAACTCCCTTGTGCCTCTCCTCCAATTGGATATTCCACATCATATATTCAATAAACTTGTGAGAATCATCTACTCTCATCAACACCTGCACCAATTGCTCCTCTGTGACCAATAACTAGCTCTCCAAGTTATGAAAATTCATCTCATCAGCATGGTGTAGGATGTCACATAGAGGACCAACTAACTCATGTGGATCATTTTTCTCATACAAGATCTCATCAAGCACTTCAGTCCCTAAATTTTATTTTTCTTGAGAAATGAAATCAGCCTCAACATGTAGCTCATCCTGCGCTAAGTCTTCATCATGCTCAAGTCTACCCACTTCCAACTTGTCATATTTGGAAACAATCATGCCTAAATCATCATACATGTCATACATAGGATGAGGTTTGGAATCCATGTCATCATCACCATCATACATAGGGAAAGGATATGGCTCCTTCATATTCCCATAGTCATCATACCACTCAGGATGTTTGATGCTGCAAAAGTCCCTGAATGGCATAGCTGCATGGAATTCTTTTTCCAATTCCATATACTCCTGATAGCAAAGTTTGTATTTAATTGATACTATCTCCTTAGCTAAGAGCTCACAATCCTTTTATTTTGATGAAGGATTTGCAAAGTCTCATCTATGAGTTCCTGTGATGCCTTCATCTTAATGAGTGCAATTTTGATATACCACTGATTTCCCCTGTAGTTGGTTTAGTGATGGTTTATAGTTTGTGTCTCAGACCTCATACAATATACATCATGCTGTATGCAAACCCATAATTGATTTCTACTTGTATTTCAAGCTCAGAAGAAAGACAGTCGACCATGAGCCATACAACAACGATTGCACTATGGCTATAACAACAACAACAATGTTTGCAATTGATATGAAAGCCCAGACTATCTATAACAAAAGCTACAATATACTAATGGAGAACCAACTATTTAAGAAATTTGTCCTGTGGATGACAGTCATAATGTGCAACCTCTTTATTTTACTATAGCGACTTCTTGGTGCCCAGGAATGTAGTGAGTAGCTACAGGAAGAAGACCATTGCGCTGTATCTTTCAGTTAGAACAAATTTTCTTCCTGGTTAATATGCAGACTTTGAGAGATATGGACTGATATAATATTGGTTGAAGGTGGCTCTTTACTCAAGGTACTTAATTTCTTGTAGCAACTGGCATTTTCTCCCAATGGACTTCAAATCAGTAGAGGCATATGAGGCGCCCCTCAAGACTTCAAACAAATAGAGATGCACTATCTCTTCCTTTGTTGTGCTATAGTTGAAAATCACACATAAACTCCTTTATATACTGTTGTAGGTTATCGATTGGTTATGGTTTTTATTTAGGAGTATTGTCAAACACTTCATGCACGCATTCCAAGTATTAGTGTATAAAATCCACCATTCAGATCTGAGCCTTGACCCCAAACTGATGGCTTTTGATCAAATGATATTTTTATTTCCTTGAAAATCGCATCAATGCTTAATAAACCCTTCTTACTGTGCAATTTACAATATCTATCAAACACCTAATTTTGTGACTGCCTCTGAGTGTAACACTTAACATGTACCAGTTGTAGTGTACTGTTTGCCATAAATCTGGTTGAATATTTCAGATTTGATTCCCTATGTTTCTCATAACTTAGAACCCATTCCAACATGATTTCATTGAAGCATTTGGCACATCAAAGTGTTGGATAAAGATTACAAACAATATATGGGTTAACCTAATGCTACAATAGTTGCAATAGTTCACTGATTTATTGGTTATAATCCCACATATTATGCTGTAAATGATGGTATTTAACAATATTTAAATGAAGGACAAAATTCAGATCACACCTGATATAAAAACAGAAAGGTTGTCACTTGTAGCAGATGGAAATTGCCTCTTCATACTTCTTGTAGATGAAAGGGAAGCCCAAATTTCCACCTCCTTGCTAAATGATGGGAACAACATAAAGAAATTTCAGAATGCTTGAAAATGAATTGTGGAGTGTAGACACTACTCTTTCCTTTCTCTGTACAGGATTTCCACTCTCACGAATTGACTAAAGGCAGAGAGATTTCATATTTGACGAAACTGTTTCCTCTTCAATGATGTGGGTGCACCTTTCTCGCACTATACTGGTTCTCCTTCTACAAAGGGAGCTAGAGATGATGCTCATGATTAGATCATGCACAAGTTTCTCAGCCACTGCTAATTAAAACGCAGCTTGATAATGGAGATCGCAGCCTTCTTGTGGAGGAATACACTTTGATAAGTTTCCAAAGAGGAATACGTCCTGTAGGGAGACAATATGGTCTTTTTCTTTGATTTCAGGAGATGCAATTGAAACCACGACTTTCCACAAGTGATGACACCTTCGACCTAGTGATACAATGCCTAAAATCAAAGACCAATGTCTCAAATATAAAAAAAACAACCTTCAACAATAATTCGTTGCATTCCAACATTGATTAGTGACTGCCCGTGATTCCCACGACCTCCATAAATTTGATATGGCCTCCACAAGTGACCACGTGACCACCAAAGGGAGATCATTTCTCTATCTAATCAATCTGGCCCTCAAGATAATGTTCAGTCCCTTCTATAAGTGGATCGCTACCTTGGAAGTAGATCGATGCCTGCAATCAATGAACCCCTGATTTTATTATCAAATTCCAACATTATGGAATAGATTGTTGCTTAAATAAATTACTATCGTGACAAGAGAAATCAATCTTCTCATTAAACACATCCCCTTCAATTTTTTATGATGCCATGAATGAAAATCAATTGCTAAATTGATGAATTCCTAGTGGTAGGAATGGGACGTTGCCAAAGACAACAGATCGATGCCCTTGATAATCAATCCCAACCTCAACTTCCATATCACAAGATTTTGTGAATTGGTTGTTTCCCAAGGAGGGTCAATCTACTCAAAACATTGCTTGTAGGAGCATATCCATGCTTGTTATTGGACAATCTACTTGAGCGGATGCGAGCAAGATCTCCCTAGTTCAAGTGAATCTAGAACAAATAAGAACAAAACATAAAGCTACTTTCCTAGATCAGATTAGAGATCAAGCAATTAGATGTCTTACCTTCATATTTGTAGATATTTCTCCTTGTTATTGCTCCAAGATCCGTGGTCGTCAGATCTATAGCTGCAAGACCTTCAAAACATATAGAGACAAAACAAGCAGTAAAACATATTTAAACACTAACTGATATAAGTAAACAGTTAAGGAAGTAAACTATAAATATCATCAACACAACAATATTTATGAAAGAGTTTATATTACTATATAAAGAGTGGGAAATACAAAGTAGAGAGAGGATTACAACCCAAGCCTTAACGTTGCAATCTTCCTCCAACAAGCCAAGCCAATGCCTCCAAAGAAAGGGTATGTCTCTCAAGAGATGGACAAATATCACCCAAGCTAATTTCACCAGCATGAGAGTACTATAGACTTTCCTCCCTTTCGAATGGAGAGGATATTTGTTTATATAGGACCAATAGGATAGAGTAGGTTAAGGATCATGGGGAGATGGTTAAGGGATCCTCCCAATGGGTCAAGGAACCGAATTCCAGCTCACCTAGAAGTTAGGGATAGGGATCCACCTCACCATGCTTCAAGATTTTGCTCAAAGGTCCCATTTTATCCATTTAACTAACTCTGGTGCATGTTGCATGAAGGCAATCTGTGACAGAAAGGGGAAGCACAATCTGCGTGAAGGCATCTTGCATTGTCGTCGCACTCTGCTAGATGGCAGTCTGTGCTGGTCTCGATCAGGAACCTGTTGCTTGTTGACAACTTGCGTCGAGCTACCCAAAAATTGTGGAAAGGGAACCACAACTTGCTCAAGAATACTTCTTGGTCAAGGAAATTCCATGGATTAAGGCATTGAGTTGACACAGGAGTCACGGTGACGAGATTTAGGTGTAACATAATGCCCCCCAAAGCACAAAGCTGAAAAAGTAAGACAAGTGAAATGCTTTCAAGGATGGATGGAAAAGACTTGTTGGCTGGAAGATGTTGCTGCAGTACAACTAAATCTAAGATACAAGTCTCACATGACTCACAACATGGCTTTCGACCAATACATTACAGATACATGGTAGTAAAGACCGACTGAACACAATCATGGCTACTG